>VZSR01003282.1:12052179-12084391 GCA_013398615.1 Brachypodius melanocephalos | reverse complement strand
AAACCCTGTATTACCTATAAAGCTGCAGCTTGTTCATTTGTGATGCATGAGGCAGACTAACCAGAGCTACAAAGGGAATCTTGCTCCTAAATGTTGTAAGTTTTTGTTTTGTTTTATACGATAATTGGGTAGTACATAAAAGCAAGCAAGCATTTTGTGCCTTAATTACCCAAGTTCATGTATGTGGCCACTAAAATAACTGAACTAAATTTAGCCTCACTTGTGCTGAATTCTACCTCCACCCTCTTGTCAAGAAAGGCTCAAGATCTTTGGTGTCTCTGCATAAGTGTCATTGGTGTGAGGGGACAGAAAGCTGGGGGATTGTCATGTGTGGTGGAATGTGGATGCTGGTGGGGTTTGCTGTGAAGTTTGTTAGCTTGGTCTGGAAACATGAGATCCTTAATTTTACGCTTAAGGATTTATCAGGTATAATTTAGTGAGTACAAATGGCCACAAAGTCCTTAACAGAACAGCTTTTATTCAGCATTAAAAAACCAAAACTAGCAAACAACGAAACAAGTTAATCTTGCCAACATTTGTTCATTTGAGTATGTTAATAACTGATATGAGGGAGTATTTGTGAAATTGGTGCTGAAATGTCTCTTCTTGTCATCTGCATTAGAGATATCTGCTCCCAATTAACCATCTCATACATGCACCCTTATTTTTAAAATGCCGGTCCTATGTAAAAGAAAAATCCAGTCCTGCTGTAAATTAAATTCATTCTTTTGAGTCCAGAATCCAGCCCTCTAAAATGAGCAACCTTTATCTTCACGGTATGCCCCAAGTTCTGATATAACAGTACCAGCTGCTGTACCTGTTGGTGTTGGCTGAAACAGCCTTGGTTTTGCAAATTATTGGAAACTAGAAAAGGCATATTTTACTGAATAGTTGGATTTTTGTTTAGGCAAAAAAACCCCAAAAACAAAACAACAACAAAACCCCCAACCAAGCCTGATCTGAGTGGGAGTGGTGAAAGAAATTGTTTTCCAACAAGCAGAAACTTAACCCGTTGTTTTAATGAAAAAGCCTTTCTTTTGCTCAGATGGAGCTTAATGGCTGTACTTGAGCTGAACTGAATTGAGCTGTGGCCTTGAATGGCATCTTGGGAATCTCTGACTTCCAGGGCTTGTGTGCCCACAGATGCTTCACAGCCAGAGGAGTGAAACTGCAGCTGCTTCTCTTTCCTACCACTTGAGATTTTGAACAATCACAATTTTGGAAGAAAGGCAATATTCTTGCCTGAAAAAGGATGTGACCCTGTTCCATCTGCCCAGCAGAAACAGGGCACCAAGGCTGACTAACACTCGTGTCATTTGCTTCAACTCTCTGTCACAGGCTTTGGATCTAGGCCATTCTCAGAGGTCACCATATACTGGGACAGCTGCTCTTGTTGTGGCTACATGAATCACTTACAGTATAAAATTAGGGACAAACATGATAGGTAGGGTAAAGATGCATCATGATAAATCCTAGACTTTCCAGTTGTTCTTTATGACCAAAACCTTTACAAGCTGAGGTTTCCTGCAGTGCTTGGTGGGCACAAGCAGCTGCCCACCCCCAAAATAGGAACTAGTTTTAGAACATGAACAACCAAGTGAGGATATAGTGAGGCTCTCTAAGTTTTGAAATTTTCAGAAACAGTTACTATTTTATAAAAGCCAAATACATAGGCATCCAACAACTTTTTAAAAAAGGGAAACACCCTTTGCCCACCCTTTTCCAGGCTGTTGCCTGAGCAGTTCTGTACAATGCATCTCAAGCATTTTGTAACTACACCAGCATTATGTTGTAAAAAAAGCCTTCTGCTAACCAGCTTGCAAAAAGCATTTGGCTTCCCTCCATGAAGACCTTCCCCCACATTTATTCAACAGCACTAACTGGCTGCATGATGAAATGTTTGACTTGCATTTTTTTCCTTTGCTGAAATCTCTCACTGAAAATAGACTGAAATGGAATAGGGTTTTATATTAAATCTTGGAGCAAAAGCTGCATCCAAAATCTTCTTTAACCTGTTTGTTCTTTGGCTTGGGCATATCTCTATTTTTCTCACTGAAGAGTTGTCTGTGATAGTTCCCTGCCTCTCAGAAGATTGTGGGACCTCTGTTTGTAGTGTTTGTGTTCCACACTACACAAAACCACTTTATTGTTGACCTTATGCCAGCATTTAGAAGACCATCAATGCAGCGTTTGGAAGACAACTGTTGTAGAGTGGAAGAGGGTACTTAATGTGAATCAAAGATACACAGGCAATTTGTGGCTAGCCCATTTTTTGGTTGCTGCCACTCTAATGAGGCTTTGAGATCAGCCTCCAATTTTCTCTGCATATGTTATCTTGGTTTATTCCCTGCTGGTTGTGCTGAAATCAGCACAGTGCTGTGCTCGGTGAAATGCACTCACACACAGGTGCTGTACAGACATGAGGTCAGAATCAAGTGGGGGCCAGGGTTAATGTGCTTTGATTAGCTCTTCCTCCAATTGCATTGCTGTGATTAATTTTGCACGCTCCTTTCTATGTGCAGGCTAACTTAGCAAGTAGCAGAGCATGTCTTTTTGTCTGGCTGCAAAATGCCAGTCTGGAATTATTGATCTGGGCGTGAAGCCAAAAGTGGAATACCTTAATATGGCAAAACAATTCCCTATGGTTCAGAATTTGTTATGGCTCATACACTACACAGAGATAAAAAGGTGGCAAGCAAAGGGAGATGAAGAGATGACCACAAGCACATGGCTTAGTCTTGTTGGGGAACTGGGCTGAACTCTTAGCTGTCAGTAGGGCTGTGCCAATTGGTACCGGGCAAACATGGAACTGTGTTGGATGAAAGGAAGCTGTGGTCTCCCTTCTTTTCCCTTTCCTTTCCCTGGTGTGATTCTGATGGAACTCTCACAGCCTAGAAGTTGTCTCTCTGCTCCTGAGCTTAAGTTTCCCTTCTAGTTCTCTTCCCGAGACTTCCTCCCAGTCCCAGGGTGCCCTTGTGCTGGGCTGGACCTGCAGAGCCTGGTGTGCACCCCTGTGCAGTCACACCAAGCTCCATTCCTTCCCGCACACTCTCTGCCCTTCCCATTTGTGTATCCCTTGCATCCCTTTTTGGTGAGGGTTTTTGCTGCTGCTCATCCCTGGGCACACTCTCTGCTTTTCTTCTCAGGAAACTTGAGATCAACTTGGCCATGAGGCCAGAGGGAGATCAAAGATCACTTCAGATTTGCAGACAGAAGGGTTTGGTTTGTGGCTCACTTTCTTCTCATTTTTGTTAATTTAGACTCTCAGTAGCATCACTGAGAGCATTAAAATTCAAGTTAAATTTGTACTTTCATTCTTTTATTTGTGTGTAAAGTATTTCCTCTCCCTTAATTGCTGGGATTTTGCAACCATGAAAGAGGGGGTTTTGTCTTGGGTTGTGGGGATTTTTTTTCCTGCCAGGAAAATTTTGATGTTGCAAGATGGAAAACACAAGGCTTTGAATACTTGCCCTTTGTTAGAGAAAGAGCTTCTTTAAGGGCTTGCATCTTTATTCTGTTTATTGATGTGGAAGCCTTTCTCCTGAAGACTCCTCTCTTCTTTTTGCTTAAAGAAAGGGCAAGAATTCAAGTACTTGGGTTTTCCATGTTATAACATCTGTGTATTTAGCTAGGGCACAGAAGAAGGGCACATGAAAGCCCCAGTGTTTTCCTATCATGTGTTTTTTGCTGAGGAAAGCTGTCATGCCAGGGGCAGCGTGGCCGTGGCTGAGAAGGAGCAGAAGCGTCAGAGTGACTGAGTGAAGCGTCTGCCTTGCCTTGTGCATGCCAAGGGCACCTCATACCTCTTCAAGGTGACTTGGGGTGTGGGTACACAAAATAGGAGCTGTGACCCCAGTACTCCACCTGTGCAGTGCCCAGAATACCAGTTCTCAGCTGAAGCCAGTGGCTGATAGGAGTGCCCTCTCCCATGGTACTGCCAATGGGAGAACACAGACTGTGGAGGCTCAGCCTGAGCCTCATTAGTTTGACTTGGCAATTTAAGTTAAATTTTCCCATGATACCAAGCTGCAGAGCAGTGAAACCTAAAGGCTAAAGGACAGAAAATGTGTTCATGTCCCTGTCAGTTCATCTTTATCCCCTCTAGATGTCATGGACAGTGGAGAAACTCTTGAGGTGACCTATATACTCAGGTGCCTCTCAATGTAAAGGTAAAGATGTAGGAGGAAATCTTTCCTAGATATGAAAATAGAAGATCTCACCTGCACAAGCAGATCTGAGCTCCTCAAAGGCTGGGAATGCTATGTTTGAACTGAATCCAGCCTAGGCTCCAGAGAAAGCAGTGCCATTGTTGACTTAAGAGTTCACAGTGTGTCTCTGCCCGTGGTTTAGATTCACCAAGTGCCTTTGTCGCTGGATGGGCACTTGGAACACTGTCAGTTGCAGAGACATTGCCACTTGATGCACCTTGAAGCACCAAGGGCTTCTATTTTGGACCACAAATTCCCATGTATTCCTGGGCTCCTATGCCTGCTCAGAAGTGTTCTCTAGGCAGCTGCACTCTTGCATAACCCATCAGGATTCACAGGAAAATGGTGTGGAGAGTTCTAAAGGGGCAGGATTCAATTAGCAAGGAGTTCATCACAGCAGCTGGGGGTCACATCCACTGGAAAGTGGAAAAGGCCATCTCTTCACTCAGCAACCTCTCACCTGCAAAGCAGGAGACCTCCCTGCTGGGCTCTCACAGCCTAATTGCTCTTAGTTTAGTCTCCAGCTGGTCTCATGATAGCTGTAAATGGCTTTGCCCTCTTTGGATGTCTGTTCCTACCCCAGACATGGTCTTTGGCTTCTCTCTCCTTCAGCTTACCCAAATGCTTTCATAATTGCTCCTCCTTGCTTCTTTGATCAAATTTGTGAGAACTTCACCAAGTTTTCTGTTGGAAGTCCCTGACAATGCACTGTGCAGCCTATGAGTCTGATTTCAGTTCTTGGAAGAATGAGGTAGGAGAAACCCCCTGTGCTTTGGTCCAGCCTTGTTTCCATGCTGGCATTTGTGTGCTGCCAGTGGGGCAACTGGTGGTTTAAAGTGTTCCAGCTCACAGTTCTGTACTCATGGTTATTTCTGTCTTCTGACATCCTGTCTGTAGAAAAACAGGCATTTTACAAGAAGGTGAATGCTGACTAACATGCTAAATCTCCTTATCCCTTTGGGAAGCCAGTCACCTTTTGAATTCTTCCTTCCCAAGGTTTCTCCTTGCTGCTTTCCCATTTCTTTAGGTAGGTATCTTCTTGAAGCTTTTATGCCACAAGATAACACCACAAGCAAAGCCACTTAGATCAGGCCCTTTTTTGGTGCTGGTGCTTTTCAGGATATAGTCCTGTCCTGCCTACAAAGGTCCAGATCACTCTCCTCTGTTGTTTACAGCTCACAAAGCACAGAAGTGTTAAGCTGGGGATTTTACCTTGATGAAGAACACATTTAAAGTTAAGACAAGGACTTTTCTCTGGCTATCTACATGATGATTAACTTTGTATGAAACCCATCTGAGATTAACCTTACCTTTGCTGCTGTGTGTCTTTTACTTGTACTTTCAAATTGCCATTTTAAATGCTGCCTGAACCTGCTCAGTTTTTTATCAATGCTGCAAGTGAATTCCCTTTAAATAGCAGCTGCTGACACAGCAGCTCTGCCTGTGTTTAGTGTGATGGCCAAGATCCAGGCAAGGTAGGAGAGCCCCATGCAGTGGGGTATCCCCACAGCCCTCACCAGGGCTTGCCCCATCTCCCAGGGGATGCTGAGCTTTGGAGGGTCAGCAGCTGGGGATGGGTTGATGGGTGCAAAGGCAGAGCTGGATGCTTCTTGTGTGTTTCATGGGAAGTTTGCAAATGTGCCAGAGCAAGGGGAAGTCCCTAAGTAAATTACCATGCAGGATACAGTACATCCATCTCCACCTTCCTGCCCACAGCTTGTGCTGGGGCACCTGCCCTGTCTCAGGGGGAGGGAGGGCAGGAGGGCTCTGTTCTCAGCAGGGAGCTCTCCCACTCCACCACAGGTTGGGTTTGTGTGCTGGTTGTCAGCTCTCAGCCCTGCCCTGACACCCTTTCTAGCTGCTGCAGGGGTCAGACGAGGGCAGCCCAGCCTCTCCGTACAGGTTGGGCAGGTAGGAGAGATTAATTTCCTCTCCTGTCCCAGCTCCAGGATCCTGGCCTTATTCCATGGTAGCAGTTCTGCCCAGGGCATAGAAATTTACCAGCACATGCAATCTCTTTGGGTTGTCTTTTTTTTTTTTTTTTTTTTTTTTTAACAGTCCTTATGAATAGCCTAAATGCCTTTGAGCTGAGACCCTTGTTTCTTAGATTTAGAGGGGAGGAGCAGGATAAAAGGCGATGAAGAGACTCAGGTGACTTTCCAACAATATTGGCAAATAAGGCTAAATCTCAGGGTCTTTGCAAGAGCCTAGAAGCTCTTTTTACCTTAAGAGCTCATGAAAACAGACATTCAACACCAGTTAGGGCAGGAGAACAAAAGAGGCTGAAGGCTTTAAAGGTCTGCCATCACCAAGGAAGGTCTCCAGTCTCCCAGTGTGGCTGTCTCTTCTGCAGACATGCAGTGGTGTGTGGCTGGCTCATGGGGTGTGCTGTGATGTGCAGTGTGTCCACCTGTGCCCACCTGTGCTGATGCAGCAAAATGGTCTTTATCATGGTCCCATCTGGAAACTGGTGCAGCCTGAGCACTTGCCCCTACAGGGAACACCTTGCTGGGTCTGTGGGCCTGTTCAGACTAGACAAACCTGTATCAAGCCCTGCTGCTCTGTCAGCAGTATGTTCCTGCCACTGTCTCCATCCACGGCTGCCCTGAGCTTTCCCCATCACTTGTGGGCAGCAGATGTTTACTCCATGGCTGTACAGCAGAGGCAAAACAGTTTTCCCAGGTGACTGGGATGTGAAAATGTTCCCAGTCATCACAAAGATCCCACATTTGCATCTGGAGTGCAACAATGCATTAGCACTAGTACTGTGCAGCTGATGTACTTTGAGTGCACCCCATGTTTGTACTGTCATAGCCTAAACTGATGAACTCTTTTTGTACTCTCCTCCTGCCAGTCAAAATCTGGCTGAGCACAAAGTTGGGGCTCAGGAACTAGCACTGATGTGTGTATCAGTCTGTGGTGTTTACCCAGAAGGCTGGGGTAGCTTGTTCCACAAGTGATGGGACTCTCTGTGAGACAGATACGTGGAGAACCAGTGAATTTTGATGCCATTAAGTTTAATCTAGTGGGGAACAGCATCTGGGTGGCTGTCACAACTGAGGTGTTTTAGGGGATTTAAGCATGGATTTATTCATAGAAATGTGATCCCTGTATTGGATATGCAAGGCACTTAAAGCTTTTTCCTCTGTTTTAGTTACCTCCTTAGTATCAGGACACCATTTGGGACTAAATATTTAAGGGGAGTTCCCCAAGGCTCACTCTGAAAGGACAAAATTGTCTAGAAATAATATCCAGGTGTTGAGAAAAGGAAAATGCTTGTAGCTATTACTTTGGGTTGTCTTCCAGCTCTGCTTCACCATGCTTTTTGTAGGTTATCCCTGACATTTAAACTGGCTTTTAGCTAATCTTCCAGTCTTGGGTTTTCTTTGCTGGGAGAGGGAGAGCTTGGGAGGGCTGTAAAATACTTTGAGCCATATCTTGCCAGAGGAGCAACTCTCCAAATTCAGTGATCAGTATTTGGTACTGGAGAAGGAAAATGAAATCCACATTGTTATCTTCCCCTGCATCTGCTCCCAACTTAGACACACTGGTGAGTGAGGCCTGGGACAGAAACCCCTTGTCCATCCAACTTGATTTCATCAAATCTTACAGTCTTTGAGCAAGCCCTGCAGAGGCAGAAAGGCCATGGGACACATAGTGGTGCCAGCAGCTACAGGTCCCTCACAACAACTGAAAACCTTTGTCTCTTGTGTCCTAGTTCTGGATACTGCAGGCCAAGAGGAGTTCAGTGCAATGCGGGAGCAGTACATGAGGACTGGAGACGGTTTCCTTATTGTCTACTCGGTGACAGACAAGGCCAGCTTCGAGCACGTGGACAGGTTCCACCAGCTGATCCTCAGAGTCAAGGACAGGTGAGTGTCACCAGCCCAGGCACTGCTGACCATCCTGGGGCATGGCTGCACATCTCACCCCAGCTTCTGTATTTTGGGTGTCCTGAGATAAATCCTTATGTGGGATTTGTGGACCTCAGTGTGGTGAATAAGAAGTGGTTTACTTCTTCTGATAAGCATGAAGTGCTTTCAATGTGGAAAGGGTCAGTAGTGTTACAATGGAGTGAAAATGCGTCTGGAAGGGAGAAACTTCTGCCAGAATGGTCTGGCAGAGCAGTGTGAGAAAGAGAGATCAAACACCTTTGAAGGTAACCAGCTCAGCTCTGAAAGGGGGAAGGATGCTCTGTGCACAGTGCAGGCACTTTGGGATCACCAGCAGGGAGTCAGCAAGCATTTGGCCCTAAATATTTCGTGTGTGCTGGCACCATCTTTCTTTCCCTGGCTTGTGCCAAACACACCTTTGACGGCCCTGCGTAATTTGGGGGTGTGAACAAGTGACTTGAAGGGGAAAAAACTTGTGGTGGAAGGAACTGTATTTCTTGCCAGTGGTGTAATGTAGTTAATGTACTGTGCTCTGCAGCAAAAAGTTGCACAGAATAAAACATCTTTCTGTGCTTGGGGAGACAGCAAAACAGGTCACCTCTCTCCTCTTTGCATGTGCAGGGGAGAAGGTAGCACTGGGAGTTTAATCATGGTAAATAAATGTGTCCTGGCAGAGTCTGCGGAAGCCGCTGGTTTATCTCCAAGATAACTCCCTCTTCCCATCCTGGTTCAAGAGGCAATGGATCCATCCTCACTGGGTGGGGTGTGAATTAAGCCCTTATATGTCTGCAGCTTTGAAACACTTAGCTTTTCCGTTCATAATGGCTTTTAATTATGGAAGTCATCAAGAAAAGTCACCAGAGGGTTTGGGCCTCGTTGCTGGCTTCCTTTCACAGCTCTGAATAACTTCCCCACAGGAAGGGTGGACTCATATCATGTGAGGTTCACAGCTGACAGCTCTTCCAGTAAAGCATCCAAAGTGTAGCCCACAAAAGTGAAAAGTAAAGGAAAAACCACCCTTTGATTTCATTTCAATGAAGAAGACTGTCAGTCACTCAGTCAGCCTCTCAGATCACAGCAGTCTAAGCATTGCTGGCTTAGCTTGGGGCAAAGTAAATCTGTTTCTAAAAGCTGAAGGAGACTGGATGGAATTTCCTGTAACCTGCCTCAATCTGATGCTGATTTTATCTAACTTAACTTGGTAAAAATAAGATGTGGTGTTCACTGTTCACTCTGGACTGAAACTTTTACCCTCCACACGCCATGCAAATGCTGCAACAGCGTGTGAGAGGCAGGAAGTGAAACAGGCTGCTGAGGTTGTTTGTGTTTCCCCGCTCAGCGCCACTCTGAGCGTGAGGAGCCTATCAATGCTTCATCCAAAACCTGAGCGTGGTCAGAAAATCGCAGCAGTGGGAGCAGAATGAGTGAAAAAACCTGCCAAACCCACAGGTAGCTGGGAGCAGAGCATCACTCTGGTTTTCAGTCTGGCAGGCAGTTTTGGCAACTTAAAATCTGAAAGAATTGCAGACTGCTGTGTTAGCAGGGCTGTTCAAAGCCTTCCTCCCATTTCTTTCCGCAACCTTCATTATAGTAAAATCTCCAACTGTAGCAGCTTTGTTCAACTAGCTTACAATAGGGAACAAAGTCCCCATAGAGTTTTATGCCTGATGTAAACAAATCCAAAAGTAATCCCTTTCTAATCAATGTGCTGCAAGCCAAAAAGCAATCAAATAATCCAGACAAGCAAATATTTTGCTCCAGAAGGATCAGAGTCAAGATATATCAATGCTCAGGTATTAACGTTAAATCACGGTCACATTATCAGAATGAATAACTCTAAGACTCATTTAAAATTCAGAGTGCAGTATGGTATTTTTCCAGCCAGAGCAGTGGGGCAACATGCCAAAGGGAAGATGGAGCTCTTATCATCTCGATGAAAAATGACCCAGAAACGCTGTTTAAAAATCCAGAGTTACCCAGGGAAGTGTTTTGTATAGAAGTGAGTACGGCCAGCTGCTCCTTACCCCAGTAAAATCAGCTCTGTTACAGCCGAGAACACTGGGATCATTTAGGAGGGTTTAAAGTTAAATATAAGACAACAATACTGCTGTAACTGTCAGTGATCAGAAGGGACCTCCTCCCTCCCAGCAGTGGCTAAGAGGCCCTGCAGCAGCTGATTGCTCTGTTTCATGAGGCCAGAGGAGAGGGTGGCACTGCCAGCACCTCCCATGGCTCCCAACCTTGGTTCTGATTATCACTGGAACAGTGGAGCTTTCTGCAGGGGGAGAGGGGGAGAGCCTTGCATAGGATGTGCTGTGGATAGATAGATCTCTTGGGTGGTGGCTGAAGACAGGCACTTACATGCTGGTAGTTAAGGAAATACTGAGTGTTATTACAGAGGGAGATGGGTTTGGTATTTTTTTCTGGGATTAGAAACAGGAGATGGTAGGTAATAGCATTGGAAGCTTAGCAAATCTCTTTGGTTCCCTCCAGCCTCCTTCCAGCTACCACTGCCAAGCTCAGTTTGTCTTGAGGTAACATCTGATGGGCATCTTTTTGCTCTCAGTCATTTTCTCCACCATTGATTCCCCTCTAAGCACCAGCTCCCAGAGTCCATCTTTCCTTCCCCCACAGTTGCTCTCAGTGGATGACCAGGAATGAAATTACTCCAATTCTTCCATCATCCCTCAGTATCTTGCCAAGATACGCAGTTACTGAGATGCCTTAACTGCTACAAAAGAGTCACAGTTTCCTGTCCAAGATCTGTCTTTATGTCTCAGTTGATTTTCTGGCTAATTCTCTAGATCTTTCTTCACCTAGTTGGGTCTTCAGGCTCAGTTATCATCAGGCATTGCAAAAATGGTGAAAATAAGTTCCTGAAGTCCCTACAAATAACAATGAATGTGTGCACGCATTCAACTTGTCAAGCAAATTTTTACAATATGAACATATGTATAGCACAGCCTGGGGGTTTTCTTTATATTTCTTTACACATATGTGGTATGTCTGTAGCTGAAAATGTTAGATGAAGTCAGCATCAAAAAGTGAAATTTATGTTGTAGTCTGCTAATAATTGGGTGGTGGTTTTGATTTTTTCCAGGGAGTCTTTTCCAATGATTTTGGTGGCAAACAAAGTTGATCTGATGCACTTACGGAAAATTACAAGAGAACAGGGGAGAGAAATGGCAACAAAACATAACGTAAGTTTGTAGGATTATTTAATGGGTTATTTAAAGTCCTGTTACAGGCATTCAGAACTGAAATCTGTGCTCATTAGGAGCTGTATTAAAGCTTGCAATTAAACATTTGTAAATACATTTTTGACTACTACAAAGTTGCAGCTTTGCAGTTTCCTTTCTGTAGGGCCAATTTATCACTGAAACCAGAACCTCTGCTGTGCACCAGGCTGTAGCAGAGCTGTGGCCATCACTAAGACTTATGTACAAGGTGTCTGAAAGGGGTGAGAAGTGTTCAGGATGAGGGAAGAAAGTGCACTCTCCTGGAGTGAAAAGGCAGAGTCAGGCATTAGGAGGTACATCCAGGTGCCTGAGCTTGTTAAAGATAATGAAGTTAACCGGGTTGTTAAGCCCATATAAATCCGGCCCACTATCTTAGCTCTGCATTATTCATGCTGTTAGTTTAGCCTGAGAAATTTGTCTTAGATGGGTGTAGATCACATGCTGCTCCACTAATCACCTCTAAATGCCAGCAGCCCTGAATACCCAGAGGGAGACAACAACTCTCTTAGGAGGTGGAACTGAATGGAAAGGTTAAAGGCAAACAACCCTAAGACCTCTTGGCAGCTCGCTGTGCCTAAAGGACAAGCTCTGTGGTGGTTTCTGAGCAAACCACGATGGGAGTTTGGCAGAGCAGGTTAATTCCCTTCCTCCCCAAGGAATCTGGTTTCTGTCAGAGTCAGGACACCTAAACTGCAGCACAGCATGTTGTAGCCATCTGCATACACACGCCTTGGAAAAGGCCCTGCATGAAAATACCTTATCAGAGGCAGTTTTATAAATCTGCCAGTGTGCTGGACAAGCACTCTAGGAGGCCCCATCTGGCTGTCAGACTTTGAAGGGGAAGATCATTTTACACTGAAGGGGAGTTGTAGTCATGAAATATTCATGCAGTAGTCCCAATAAAATGTGGCAAGCAAGAATTTTTGGCAAGTGTTGGTCTTTCAACAACCTTCGGCTATTTTCATGTCTGTGAGCACATCTCAGGGGGAGAGAACATCTGACAGACACAAACTCTGGGATTATTCTCCCCGAAACCCAGAGCTCCAATAGCAGCTGTTTAGCCTGGTGCTTATTCCAGACCTTTTGCAAGCACTCACTGACCTTGCTGCAAGCGTCAGGGTGTTGATAGCAGTGTCATGGCAACATTTTATTTACCTGTATTTCCGTGGTATTAGCAGCCCATTTCCCCAGCCTTTAGGCTTTTCATTTTGAAACTGGTATTATCCCAACACGTAGGCTGTTACTGATCTCTTTCATGATGCACTTTTTCAGATTCCCTATATAGAAACGAGTGCCAAGGACCCACCTCTCAACGTGGATAAGGCCTTCCATGATCTCGTGAGGGTAATAAGGTGAGCTGCAAACTCCTCCCTTCCTTGCTGCCCATGATGGCACCTGCAGGAGTCATGGCCCAGAGTCAGGAGCCACTTTCTGGGGAGCCAGGTTTTCTTAGGGGTGGGATATTTCTGGTGTTTATTAACTTTCTTGTTAATAATATCTGCTTAGGTATGTTACTAGCACTGACCTACCTGTGCAGGACATCAGTACCAGGCACAGTAAGAAGTAGCTGTGGCCATAATGAAATTTTTTTATTCAATGAAGAGTGCAAAGTCTACTATAATGATCAGCTCTAAAAGGCTGGCATTGAAAGCTCTGGACAAGTAATTTGGGTTTTCATAGTTTTGTCCTCTCAGGGTCTTGCCTTGCCAGAACTTACAAAGGACTGGCAAAAAATTCTACAAAATTCTAATGTTGTAGGTGACTTCTAACATTTTCTGCTCACTAAATGGAAAAAAATTAAGCCATTTTGTATGAGAAACTGCATGACCTAATGGCTGAGCCCCAGGTTTCCTCAGACTGCAGAGGTTTGTTCCCAGTTTTGGCAAGCGTGCGCTCTCTGGGCGAACCCCTGCTCCTGCTGCCAGCAGGGAGGGACTGCCTTCCCAAACCCCGGCTCCCCTGCAGGAAAAGAGCTGCACACACATCCTAGCATCTCGGCTGATAACCTCAGCTCTCTCTGAGAAGATTTGTTTTTCTGGCACTAGTTGTCTGCCAGATTTTCTGGGCCCTCATTTTTCATGTTTTGGGAGCGTGCTGCGCTGAAATCATGCTCCTCCCTGCCATGCAGTCAAAGTGCCTCGCCCAGCAATTAAACCACAAGGCATTTATTCACAGCATATCTGTACTTGTGAATATCCTAGCACAGCCTCAAGCCAGCCTCCATCAAAAGCAGATGGTACTGCCCACTCTTCCCTCATGTCTCAAAAGCAGAGGGCAGAAAGTCTTTGGAGAACTGAGTTGGAAGTGTCCCAAGCTCTTTCCCAACTGTTCTGTAACTCAGTATTAGCTGGCTAGATATTACTTTTGTGTTGCAGCAAGCTCTTACTGCCATCTATTCTGCTCTGCAGGAAAGGAAAACAGCCAAAATGAGATGGAAGGGCTTTGTTTGCTTTCTCTACATAACACAACTCCAGACAGGCTGAAGGGAGTATTGTAATGAGGCATTACTAATTTCAAGCCCTGAAAACGCACTCCATAACCTCAAAAATAAGTGGTACACCTCAGTTTCCCGAGTAGCTACTGTGAAAGTCCTTGCCAGCCAGGTGAAACCCTCTGTGATGTCAAATGCACCAGAAATGTTCACAAGAGCTGGAACTCGGGTGAAGTCAGAGAGCAGGGAGCTGCTGTGTGATCTGGCTGGTCACTAGCCACAAAGCAGCTTTGCTTGGTTTTTGGGTGTTACAAACCATCCACAGTCAAGGGTAGCATCACCCATCAAGTATTGTTTATTGTTCTCAAGTGAGCTTTTTCAAATAAAATGTAAATTTCAGCTCCCTGATAACTGTCATGGACAGTGTTTTGCAAATGAAGGGCTTCCTCAGAGCCCTTGTGAGCTATCAGGGTGAGGATGCTTGCTCAGGGTTGCATTGTGTGTGCTCCTTGCACTTGATTCCCGGTTTATTTAGCTTCATGCAAGAAACTGTTGTCTGGAAGTGATCCAGAAAGGAGTGGGGTGATTGAGTCCACCCAATAGATGTTTTAAATCTCCTGATGCCCCTTATATACTGCAGCAGTGCACACACAGGAACTGTCACAGCAGAAGTCTTGAGCAGGCCTAGGGTGTGGTTTCTGGATCTCTAAAACAGGAGAGTGTGAACAGCTTGTGGTCAGTGTTTATCCAGATTTGAAGTATTTTCTGAATTTCATCTTTCTAGTTTTGAGCTTTAAAGTTTTATGGTTTTCATGCCTCCAGCTTTCATATTCACTGAGAAAAAGTCTTACTAGTCAAGGCTGAGTTTTTCAGGTGGTTGCAAGAATTTGGAAGCTGAGGCTGTAAGAGAAACACCAGCTAAAGCCACAGTGATTTATGCCCCAGTGATGTCTCATCCTGGTCTGGATTACTTGGTATGAACACTTGGTTTAATGCCTGGCATATCACATGACAAAGAGGCTGCTTTTGAACTGTTCAGACTCTTAGGTTTGAATCTACAGAAGCTGCCGGTGTTTCTATGTTTTATCTTGCACTAAAATCTACATCTACAGGCTGCCTATAGGGTGTTTGACCTGCAGAGCCTTCTGCTGGATTTACACTGCTGGGCTGGCAGAGTGGCTGCTGCAATTGGATGCAGCTGCAAACGGGCATTTGGGCAATGCCTCATCCCTCTGGGCAGGGAGAAGCCCTCAACAGAATGCTTTAGAGGCTGCTCACAGCTCCAGGGCACAGTGCAGGAGGGCTCTCAGCTGTGTGTTCCTGGTGGCTGTGACTTCAGACAGCCAGGGACATCTTTCTGGGGTCACCTCATTTTCTATGCTCAGGTGCTCTTCACAACTTCAGAGGAAGCCAGAGCCCTCACTGGCAGCAAACTGTTTTGGATTATTATTTTTTAGGCCCCCTCCATCACCAAGTCTGCATCAGTGCAGCTGGCTAAGGGCAATGCCAGCTGAAAGGCAGAGTGTAATTCTCTGTACTCCCTCTCTTATCCTCCTCCCCACTCTGTCAGCAGCAGTGTAATGGATGACGTTGCATCACTTGGAGCATCCCTGTTTCCCAGAGCAGCCCCGTGGCAGGGGAGGAGGCAGCAGTTCACCCTGGGCAACTGGAGGCATAGTGCCCTGGCAGGACATACATCCCTGCCATTAGCCTTTAATGGCTTCTTTCCTCCTTCCTGAAGAGTGCAGGCAGTTCTTAGCTGTGTGGCATGAAAAGCCATGCAGTGCTGGAAGGGTGTATGGAGATAGGTATGCAAATATGCACATGCACACCAAGATGCTGCTCTGCAGTCTGCCCAGGGCTCCCAATCCAAGCCAGCCTTATGTTTCATCTGCCTGCTTTCTTCTCTGTCTCCCAAAACAGGCAACAGATCCCAGAGAAAAGCCAGAAGAAGAAGAAAAAGACCAAATGGCGGGGGGACAGAGCCACAGGCTCCCATAAACTCCAGTGCGTGATTTTGTGACGGGACACCCTGGGAGCGCCTTGGATGCCTCCCTCCTCCCCTCTTGACCCAGGACCAGCCCATGAGGAGCCACAGCTCCATGCTGATGCTCCCAGGGCCCCGTGGCCCCTCGGGCTCCCTGCAGTGGCTCAGACTCGGAGGAGGTGGCTCAAAGGGTCCGGACCCCCGGAGAGGGGCTGCACATCAGGGCCAGTGTGGGAGCTGCACGAACAGGAGGCGGAAGGGATCAGCAGGACCTCAACTCTCAGACATCCCCAGCACCTTCCAGGGGCCTCCATGATGTTTATTAAAAAAAAAAACAAAAAACAAACAAAAAAAACCCCAACAAAAACAAACAAGGCAGAAGTTTAAAAGTGTTGGTTTTATCTGCAAACATTTCTCTTTGTGACCCATTTCTGAACAGCCTTGAATAGCCCCCCTGTTTGGTACAGTTGTCTGTGTATGTGTGGGGAAGGGAAAGGGTTTTTCTTTCTCTTAATTTTTTTTTTTTTGTCCTCTTCTTCCTTTTTGTTGTTTGCTCAGCGAGTGTTGGGTTGCAAAGAAACAACGGCCAGGCTTAGATTTTTTGCACTGAACTCTCTCTTGGGCAGCAGTGCCAAAACACAACTTCATATGAAAGTGCATAGATTTGGAGGAAGAAAATTAATTCCAGCTGCTCTGGGTGATCCAGACATTGTGTCAGACTCTGGAGAGTCGCCAGCTCACAGACCATAAACTCCAGCTTAGGAAAGGAGGTTTGGGCTTGGATTATATTTTTTTTTTTCTTACCCTTTGTCAAGAGGTTTTGTTTCTGTTTTGTAACTTTGGACATGTCAAACTTAAGACATTTTGTTAACCTGGAAGTATTTAAATTAAAGTAATTTACAAATGAAGGGTATGTCATTTTTAGGAGAGGGGGGTGGAGGAGAAGGGAGAAAGGAAGTAAAATCTGAACTGGATTTGTTATTTGGGTGTTGAATTTCTCCCTCATAAATGCATGTAAAGTGGTGCAATCTAAATCACTCTATTATTCCTTAACCTTCCCCTGCAAAGCCACTCATGGGTAGATTAATTGTTTTGCTTTTCCCAGGCTCATCTCACATGCACAGGAAAAAAAATCTATTTATGGACTTTGGCTCAATGTTTCTTCTTCTCCCTCCTTCACCAAGTTGGTGCCTTGAAAGGAAGAGGTGTTTTTAATATTATTCAAGTGGGATGTGTCTCTTCATAAGCTGACTGTATCTAAAATGTCTCCCTGAAAACAGCAAGGACTAAATATGCTTTATGAAAAGGCAAGGCAAAAAACCTTCAAGCATTCAGAGTGCCATCTGTAGGACCAGAAATATGGCTGTGCACATCCTGGAGGGGCCACGTGTTCTTTCACACCTTCCCTGGCAGTAAGAGCTGCAGTGGCAAATTTGTCTTTAATGGAATGTCATCTGCTGGATTGAATCCATAGGCTCCATTCACATGGTCACCAAACCTGTTTAAAAGTAGCAACTTGCTTTTCATCAGCTTGAATCTTATTCAAATATGCTTTCTGGGCATGACTTAAAATATTGGCAGAGTACGAAAGCCTGAGATTTATGTGTCTGAGCACAGAAAATCCTGGTATTGGATACTGAAGATCCATCCAAGATGATAGATCATGACAACCTTAGTTGTTCATACTTGTCTATTTGCCACCAGATTTCATTTCTTGACCCTTTGCCAGGCCACTTTTTAAAGTGAGTTGGCTGCTGATTATTTTTCAGGTGAATGAGGCTAATGGAACCATGTTCTTCATTTGTCCAGTCTTCATCACAGCCAGAAGATGGCAAAAGCCTGCAGCTGGCTCAGCAAGCTGCTCAGGCTAATGCTGGCTCTGCTGCCTCTGTCCTATTTGGTGTGGTGATAGATGCTGGGGATGGATTAAGCAGAGGGATATTGGAAAGAAGTGTCTCTCATTAGGTTGGATGTGGGCCATACACTTCAGTGAAGCAGCAACGTGCTGTGTCAGCTGAGATGTGGCTCCCAACCATGGCAGCCTTTCTCCCAGTGCTGGCTGAACAGAACTGCAGCAACTGAAGCCATCCACTTCAAATTCTGGTCCTTGAGACTTGCCTCTGCCTTCTGGAGGAAGATCTCCCTGTAGGCATTTCATTTGTTCTGCTTTGAAAACCTCTAGTAAATCAGAAATTATCTGATCTTTGCAACCACCCCATTTCACCATCACCCCTGTAACCACTTCCCTACCAGAATCCCTGTCTAGCCTCACTGCTGGTTTAATAGTTTTAATTATACACTTCTAATGCTATGGGATCCCACACACAAGAAGATGATGGCATTTTCAGGGAGCTCTTTTAATACCCCCTAGAGCCCTTCCACTTAAAAATAACTTGATTTCTGCTGAAACACCTCATCCTTATTATTTTTATCTAAACCCTTGGGAATGCTTGCCTGAAAACAGCGTGTGTGTCTCTTGAGTCACATCTGCTGCGTACTCAGCACTGCATGGGAGAAATTATCTGCTTTTTCTAAAGCTTTTTAATTGTTTCTTCAGTTCCTTTAGCAACTAACAGCTATTGCAGAATAATGGAGGGGAGGAGGAGGGAGGGAAAAGGAGCAGATAGATTAACAGAATATGGAGTAGTGGCCAATGGGGAAAGCAAGGCTGTTTTCTTCTACGTTCATCAACTTGTTTATAGTAAGGAGTGTTTTCCAGCAAGGATTGCATCTCTGGCAACCCTAGGGTGCTGAAAATAGCAAGGTGTACAAAGCCTTCTGCCACCTAAGCCACCCTGTCATATTCAGGGCTGTTGGGAAATGGAGAGCACCTTCCCTGCCATGCACAGCACCTACCAACCTGGGCAGGAGATACCAGCTGGCAACCCAGTACAGAGAGCAACAACTGTGCTGTGGGTGGCTTATATTTTTCAATGGAGCATCCAGTGGATAGGGACATTTTTGTTATGGTCAGGGGCAGTCTGGAGAAGGATCCTCTAAGGGCACACGTGGGGCTCATTTCCAAAGAGCGGACGGTGTAAGTGACCTAACATCATCTTCAGCCCCTGGGTAAATCAGCATTTCCTTGTCTCAGAGCAATCTGGTTCCTCTTCTGTGAAACAGGAATTGACAAGGTAGAATTGGCCATAGAGCTGACCTTGCTTTCAACACACAATTTCAATCAAAAAGAGGGGTAAAACCTTACAGATTTATTGGTATTTAATAATTAAATAACCTCCTTTTTGTATTTTAGACACTGAATAATATTTGTAGAACAACAAACAAAAAGTATTAAGCCACCTAAGTTATGACTTTGCAAAGGCGTCATCACCTCCCCAACCTGAGATCCCATAGCAGCTGTACCACTGCTTTCAGGTAAATTGTGTTGCTGTTTCCTCTCTCTGCTCCTGCCTATAAGGCAGCCACTGGTTTTGTTTTCTTAGCAATTTCTGAGGTGCATGACATTGTACCAGCCAAGTCACCTGTT
The DNA here is from genome assembly GCA_013398615.1 of Brachypodius melanocephalos. Lineage (NCBI taxonomy): Eukaryota > Metazoa > Chordata > Aves > Passeriformes > Pycnonotidae > Brachypodius > Brachypodius melanocephalos. Next base: position 12,065,146 of record VZSR01003282.1, on the reverse strand, counting down.
TGTCTGTGGACCTCATGTCTCTCAAAAGGAGAGGGGTAAGGAAGAAAAGGAAAAGTACCTGGTTGAAATAAATGCACATTCCTTTGGTATGTACAGACTTTAATTGTGCCTCTCTGCCTGCCAACCCTAAATGGCACAAAAGCCTGATAACAGCAAAACCAAACACCCCCACCCCACACCTGAGGAGGCCTGCACGTGGTGGCCACCTCCAAACCTGCTTTCTTGTCTGCCTCAATCAAGGCCAGTGCTCTGTGATAGCCTGGGTACGTTTAAATAAACCATGTTCAGATGGTGGTGCTCAGCAGCAAAACACTGGAGATGGTGAACAAGAGAAGTAAGTATTTAAGAAGGGGCTGAAATTGCTTGGTTTGGATCAGATGTTTCAGTTTAATAAGAGGCCATTGCCGTGTGTTGCTGGGCTCCTTAATCTGCAATAATTAATTTTGGCTGGCTCTTTTAACCTACAGCTGTACTAGAATTTGCAAATTAGGACAGGCTGAGGGGTTTAGACATAGATGGTATGTCTCGTCTGCAGAGGAAATGAGCATTATTGGGCACAGAGAGGACAGCATTGTAATACTGGTTCAGATTTTTTGTTTTAGCTTGTTCCCATCCTCAGGCCAAAAGGACTGCCCAGAGCCTTATTCAGCTCCAGTGATTTCAAGGGATGGTCCCTAAATGCTGCTGAAATGCTTGGGAAGGAGGTGATCCCCCTCAAAGCTCTGCTAAGAGTAGAATATAAAGGGGAATACAGAAGATACTTTAAGAGATGAAACTTATGGTCTACTCCAGGTGTCAGAGTTCAGATATTTATTAATGAGGGAGAGAGGGCTAGAGAGAAGTTTTGCATTAGGGAAATAGCCCAGGCCCTGTGACAACTGCCACATCCACCTGTGTACCTTGGAATGGACAGAAGTGCTCAGTGTATGGAAATCTGCTTTCTGTGAGCTGGGTTCAGTGGCCAACCAAATTTATCTGCTGTAGGCTGGGCAGGAAGGAGGAGCTTTAGTGCATTTATTAAGGACTGTATTAGAGTGCACAGCAAACATGACAGTGAAAAGGAGAGGAAGGATGCTGTGACATGGGAAGTATTGGTGTTCTTGGTCACTGCTCCCTGTGCTGGGAAGTCTCCAGCAGTCACACAGGCTAAACTGAGTGTCTTGCATTTATATATTTAATGCCATTTGAAAATGCCTGGGGGTATCCAGGGCATTTACCTGTGAGTTTCAGCTGTAACATGAGACCTATGGGAAATTTGGGCTCTTCTGGAACAGCAGCCACCAGCCAGGCAAGGATTCACCTGAGCAGCTGAAATGGCTCCAGATGTGAACCTTAGGGTGCTTTGAGAACCCTTTTCTATTTCACAGCAGCACTCTGAGAAAAGTCAGTGGATATTTCAAGTGTCCATGGATACCCTAGTTCTTCTTCTGCAAAGTGATGTCACCTGTGTTTTAGGGACTCACTGATGCATCTAGATAAAGTCTGAAGTAGAAATCACCAGTTTTGTGAAATGTGTTGATTGCATTTTGCAGCCTAGGCGATCTCATGAGTATCAGTTGCACAATTAGGCTGTAAATAATTCAATATTTGGCTATCAGGGATTCCATCAATATTATGCAGGCATTTTGCTTCCTTTTCTCTTGCATGCAAGGGAAATAAATATTTCATAGATGATCTCACAGAGGGTTTCTGGGATGACACAGGACTTGCTTGCAGCAGAAGAGAGCAGGGAGATGACTGCATGTGCTGGATCCTATGATGGGGAGCACAGAGGTAGGCTCTGGTCTGAGGAGGTTTCCCACCACTGTGGCAAACCACTGCTGCTTCCCTCCAGCTCCAAGGAGTCACTCATGAGTGGCCAGCAGATCAAAACTTCCCGAGGCAGGAGAAACGTGCAGGCACTGTGTCACTGCTGTGCCAGAGGGAAGGGCCAGGGAAGGAGGGCTCACACCCAGCAGGTGAGACCTGCCAGCTGAGTCAGTGCAGGGGTTACTGCTAATGATGGGAGGGGGATGTTCAGCAGTGCTGAGTGTGAAGTATAGACAGCCAAAATCCTCTAATCCTGGCAGTTCTTGGACAGCTTTTTTAAATTCTTCTGAAGTCAGGGTTCCCTTTGCCAAATCCAGGGGGGACCAGCAACATCATGCCAAGCCAAACACAGCAATCTGACTTGCCATAAGTGCTACTACTCCTCTGGTTTCCATCCCTCCTCCCAGGTCTCTCTCACGCAGACCAGGACATGTACAACATTGTCTGAGAGCTCAGACTGGGCATGTGGTCAGATCCAGGAGCCAGAGGGACTCGGGCAATATCCTGGATTTGGTCAGTAGGAGAGCAGGAGTAAGAGGCAAAGGAAGGAGCTTTGTGAATCGGGACCCTGTTCCATAAAGCCAAATCCTCTGCAAATCTGGGCAAGAGACATTGTACAGCTCGTGATTCAGACAATCTCTGCTGAGAAGTCAGCCCAGCTGAACAAGTCACGAGCTGCTCCCTGGGCTGCCACACACAGAGGTGGCTCTCATGTGGCTCCTCTCACCACAGCAGTAGAGCCCAACCAGCCCAGACCTAGACAGAGAGCAGGCATGCCTCTTTGCAGCTCGATAGCCCATGTCCCCATAAAGCAGGGAGTTCTTTCTGCAAGCTCCATAATAAGAGCTGTGTTTCAAACAACAGTCCCTGGGATGGAGCCGACAGAAAGCAGGAAATGAGAAGTTAAGCCTGATGCTCCGGGCTTTGCTCACACAATTGTTGAGGTCGAACAAAGCACAATGATGTGAGCTGGGGACAGGGTGCTACTCACCCTCCCCTGGGAGCTTCCTGCCTTGCCTTGTCTCATCCCAGTCTCCAAACTTTCATAAGAGCTTGTGCTGGCTTCTGGTATTGAGCTTCCCACAGAGCTGGTCACAGTTTTGTTCCCATGTTTTTGCTTGGCTTGGTGAAGTCTCTTTATCTCCCCCAGCACCCTTTGGGCAGCAGGGTTAGTGTGGTGATGGGGATGCCTTTGGCAGAGGGTGCCTTGTGGGGAAGAGGAGGTTCAGCAGGAGATGGGGAAAGCAAAGCAGTCACACCATCAGCATAAAACACTTAAAGGCAGAGGAGGCACTCTGCTAGATTTTTTTTTTTTCACATAAAAAGTTGTTCTGGAAAAATTTACCTGACACCTGCTACGATAAAAGAATAGAGAACTAGAAGTAATGAAAGAAGTAGAGAACTAATGATTTTTCACTACAGGATCTTAAAGCATTGAAGAAACAATCCAACCTCTCGCAGTCAGGTCACTTAGAAGTGGCAGATTCTGTTCCATTGGCTGAAGAAACAAAAGCACAAACATCTGAAATGCAGAAAAAGAACAGGGGCTGGTGAGATGCCTGAACACCAAACACTGCTAGGACTTGTGACCAGTTTGCTTCAAGCTGTGAAACTATAATTAACATTAGACTTAGCTGAAGATAAATGTTAAATGCAAAATGAAGAGGTCTAAGGCCAGCTACCTCTAGAGCTTCAGTCCTTGATAAAATCTGTAAATACCTCCTAGATATAGGCTGCTTCCATAAGTGGAATTTTCTCAGTATTTTCAATTGATTTTTCCCCCTAAGCAATCTAGCTCCTTCCTAATTTAGGATTCATCTTATCACATCATACAGATAAACTAAAAAGGTCGAAAGTTCTACTTTATTTAGGGGAAAAAACTGCTCTTTGTAAAATGTTTTTGGACTTATTTACGTGACTGCTTATGTTTTTCCTAGAAAACAAAAGCTTGATTCCTGCTTGTCCCGTGGAGCCCTCAATACCACTGACTGGATCAGGGATGGACTGACTGAGGAAATCAAACCTATGAGCACCACATGGAAGCTGTGTGAACCCACAGATAAGTTGCTGGTTTAGGTTTCCAAGGGTTGGAGGCTAGTGCCTAATTTTTCAATGACAGGTTCTTTGGCAATGTTGTCCTAAGACAACAATAAAGAAATGGCACTAATGCCAGTGACTGTTCCTCCTGGCATCCAGAGGGCCACCAGACCCAGCTATCTAATTAATGGAACTGATGCTTATGTGGAAAAAAACTACCTCTGCTTCTTGAGACAGGAGTTAGCACCAGCCTGACCAATGCTCCACGCTACTGCCTATTTGTTTATGTTTTATTGCCAACTAATGCCAAACTGCAGGCTTAGTCAGGTCCACCAAAAGTCTAGGGTGGATTTCCTCTTACTGTGACCAGTATGGGACTTGTAGCATTGAAAAATCACTGGAAAGTCTGTCTAGCCACAGCACAACATTTTGTTACTGCCCAGCTGCCTATTGTCTGCAACAGCCTTTTACCACAGGCTCTGTAAAGGTGGGACAGAGCTGTTGCTGCTCCCTGGAGAGAGGTAAGTGCCTTAAATTTGATTATGTGGGTCTGGACTTGTGTCTTAGCATCTCTTTGGGGCAATTTGGCTGTTTACAATGAATTATCTGCATTGACCAGCTGAGGGCAGGAACAATTTGTCTATGTTTTCAGGTGGTATCAGGATTAGGTGGTTTATATATAGATTAAACCCCAGGAGAGCATCTGTGATGACAGATGACCTTACCTGCCATGTGGACTGGCCTTGTCCCAGCCCAGTCTCTGTCAGCCACTTGCCCCTTGCAAAAATGTCCAGCAGCAAACACACACACACATGGGGTGGGTGGCATCTGGCATGAGCAGGGGAGTCCACACAGCCTAGGACCCTCCGTGTGTGTGCGGGGCAGGTGCTGGCAGCAGGACTGCTCAGCACCCCTGGGAATGCACTGGGGTTTTTAGGAAGGGCACACCATGCTTTTCCAGATCAATCCTGCTCCCATCTCTTGCCTATTGGTGCAGAAAATAACCCAAAGAGCAACTAAATAGCAGACAAAGCTTCTCTAACATCTTAGTCTTTGTGTGCCCTCTCCATGAGGGCTGGGAGTATAACTGTCCCAAATACAATGGCTAAAAAAATGCTGAAAGGGGAAAGTGTAAAAGGGAAACTACAATGTGCACTTGAGCTGGTGGTGGATGTTTTTTATTACTGTTATTGGCTATTCAAACACTTACCCAAAAAAAGAAAAGGAGAAGTGGAGACAGCAGCCTCAAATCAAACAGATTTCAAACAGTTCACAAACTTCTTCTAAATATATTAATCTTCCAAAAGCTCTTTAGCCTGTTAGTTAGATTTAAATAATCATGACCTAGTACTTACTAAATAACTGAAATCTTTTGAGAGTTCACATTTATGGTCCAGATCACCGTAGAACAAAGGGCAGAAAGAAATCCCATTTGGATGTGAATATTTAATACGGCGTTTGGAAAGCTGCTGCACTGACACTAATTTGAGCAGATAATCAAATAAGTATTAAAACAAACAATTATGCAGACATATAATTAGAACAGGAAAAGATTCCAAGTTAAGCCAATAGAAAATGGTTTACAAAAACCGTTTGATCACGGCCTTTCAAACAGAACTGGAACAAAACATCAAGGCTGTTACTTTATATTCGGGATTATGGATCAGTGGAGGTACCAGTAGTACCTGGAATGTAAATACAGGATTGATGGTGAGTCTGTTCCTCAGGGACCCACCTCAGAGCCTGTGAATGTTAACTGGAGCCTTTCTGTTACGTCAAACAGGCTTTGGGTCAGGATCCATCACCTTCTCATGAGGGAGACCCACAATTCCTTTATTTGGCAGCTTGCAGAAGAAGCAGAAGTAAAACATATTGCAAAAGCCAAGCTCCAACAGGAGTTCTGTTCAATTATGTCTTAACATTAAACTGTAGCTAATGTGCTTTTACCAGATGTCCTGATGAAATACTATTACAAGCTGGTGCATTGCATTAATTAAAGTGAAATTTCATAATGAATTCTTTTTTCAAGGCAGCAGGGATGAATTGATGACCTACATAACCTCCCTTCCCTCTGAAATAGCTTTCCAAACTAATGAAATGAATCCCCCTGGTTGTGGCAGGGGAGCAGAGCAAGCTGTGCTTTGCATCCCAGCTACACACTGCGACAGGAAAAAATCTGGGCACTCTCCACAGAGATTATGGCTTGCTTTTCATTGTGTCTAGCAACAAGAGGGAACTTTCAGAGGCAGGAGGAGTCTCCATTAAGGCACCTTGCATAACAGGAGGCTTTTGAAAGGTCCATTAAAATTCTTGGACAGTGCCCTCACAGAGAAGCTGGGGGATAAGCTGGCTGACCCTCTACCTTATAAACTGGCACAAATGCACAGACAGTTAAATGCACATTTGTTCAAGTTTAAGAGGCTTAGGGTATGTCATTAAAATATAATCCACGAGGGACAACAAACATGCCCACAGCTGGCAGGCTCAGACCCAGCTCTGTGGCGAGTGTGTCAGGAGAGAAGAGCGAGGCTCAGCATCACACAGCCCGTGTGTGTGGGGAGCTGGCAGGAGCAGGGGAGGCCTCTGTTCCCGGGCATATGTTTTTAAAAGAGAAAATATGCCTGTGAATTCTGATTATGCCTGTGTTAGTACATTTTGATCCACGGTGGCTCGAGATTAAAAGCGATTTATGGTGTTGCTGTGTCTCGGCAGTTTACGTTTCACTAAGCCATTGCAGGGCAATCAAAACAGTGCCTGTACCACTGCTGGATTGTGCCAGCGAGTCCTAATTGCCTGAAAGATAATGGTGTCATTAAAGTCTCTTGCCCCTGTGAGCCCTGTACTCCTCGACAGAAAAGATGCTTTTATTGTTGGTTTCAAAGGAGCCCTCAGTCGCTGCTAAAGCACATTGTCCATTCAGAGGTACTGGGAGCCTCTATTCTGTAGCTGCTTTATTTCTCAGCTTCTCCCTTCATAAGCAGTGGGCAGGCAAAAGCAATGGAGAGAAATGCAGAAAAAATATTGGCTTTTCAACAAGAGAGACAAAATATAAATCAGATATGATTCAGTTAGACATCATAAGGGAAAGAAGTGTCTGAGACCTCGCACTGGTTTAGGCTTCTAGCAACAGACATGGAGAATGCTTCTGTATAAGGAGACACACTCCACAAAAAATGCCAACTTCTCCAATAACTTTCAAGTCAGTAATCATTTTGACAGAAAAGTCAGAGACTTTTGAATAAAGACCAGCTTCTTTATTCATATAAAAGGCATGTGGCCCTGCAATTGCACCTTAACTCAGAGCCATTCTTCTTTCTGGACCATTTCAATTAAGAAATGATCTCTCCATAAAACATTCAATTCTGTTACAAGATTTATTCCTGTCTTCATCTGGTAACATCTTCTTGAAAAGCAGGAAGACCCTTATGCAGGTAAATTTATCACTTGTTTATTTATGGGTGTGAGTTTTCTTAAACAGAAGTGGGTTTTACTATTATTGTTTGCCTGTGCCTGAATCTTGCTATTTCTTGTGCTTTGAGAATCACCTTTCTGTTATCTTTGTACAGTGCCCTGCTCACTCAAGGAGCCTGTCTTCAGTGGGTCAGCAATACCAGACCACACACATGTGACAGTGACAAGCAGAGGTAGCCTATAAAAAGAGTTTTCTGCACTTGTGCCATCCAAAACTGAACAGAGATGTGTTTAATCTCTAAGACCACAGCAATGTCAGGACAAGTAGTATCTGCTGAGGACAGTAAGAAGCTTGATTTGCAGAGGGGCTGTACTCCACCCAACCTGCTACCCTCAAAAAACCTTTACAGTTAAATATACACTCAGTTACACTTGAGAGACTTAGGGCAGGCCATTACAGCATAATCCAGAGGGCTCACCAATGCATGCATTACACAAAAAAATACCTGGCATTGCTCATGCAGGGTACTTTCAAGCAGAGAAGAGCCTCCACAAATCGGCACTTAGATAATTTTCCTTTCATATTTTCCTTCTCCTTATCTGCCTTTCTCTTAGCTGCTATGCTTACTTCTCCAGCTGTTACCTTTCCATCTTCTATCCATATTATCCATGGGGGTGGGTATAAGAGCCTTTCTTCATTGCATCACATTTCTGGAGTACTGTGGGGTACTCTGTTGCAGTTTTTGCCACTGATTCTCCATTTGTTTAAGACTTACTGGCATTTAGTGCTTTTTCTTTGCTGAAGCCTTTTGAATGTAGTATCTAAAATGCAGTCCTGCTGCTCAGGGCTGTGCCTGTAAGGTGGCACCAGAGAAGGGGCTTTTTCTGAAGGCAAGAGGGGTCTCAGTCAGCTGGATGAGTTACAGGGGCCTTTCACATAGAGGGCAGGCAGTAATTACACAGAAGAACTTAATGCTTCTTGCCTGAAATGTAAGTGGCAGAGGGAGATTTTTTAAACCCCAAAACCAAATTTGGAGGCTCCCCTGTTCATACAGTGCAGCAGCCTGGAAAGGGCCAAAGTGGTCATTGATGACCACACCAGAAAGCCCGGGGCAGCTCAAACCCATTTGTGCACATCAGGTCCTGCCAGGGACTTGCTCTGATGCCCGAACCCTGCAAAATGTGCACTCTGATCTTCATCTAGTGTATTGAAAATAGACAGAGTTTTACTTGTTTTTACAAAGAACCAGAGCACGAATGGCAGTAAACCCATGAGCCTTTTGACTTAATCCCATTTCAGACACGAAAGAGAAACTCCTGCCTGACAGACACAAGCTCTCTGGGAAAAGTCGGCTCTTCCTATGTTTCCCTGACTATATTTACTCTGCCATGTGCTGTCATTCTCCAATCCTCCTTGAGTGTCACTTGAAGAACAAAACCTGTAGTGAATTAAAATGACAATACATTGAAGATGGCTTACAGCAGAGAATGGCACTTCATAGCAGCCAGCTGTGACAAATCTGGGTTGGGAGAGAACACTGTGCATGTCCCAGAGAGTATAGCTTTTAAAATAAAAACCTCATTCTTGTTCCCTGGAGCTTTTTAATGAATTGCCACATGCAACAATGCCTTAAACGAAGCATTGGTGATTATCCATCTGACTGTGTCTCAGTGATTACAAAATAAAAGAACAGGCAGCACCCTAAACTCTAAACCTACTTGAAGAGCTCTACTGATGCTAAGGACAGTCCCATTTTAAAGGCAAAGAAGCAGAGGTCACCAAAGAAGCAAAAACCTTTAGAGATGGGATGTCTCCCTATGGTTAACATTTCCCAGCAGGATGAAACTCCCACCTCTGAGCCATGGAACAGTTGTACCACACACACAGACTGAGGGTAAGAGGTGCCAGACAGATCCCAGGATGATTCAGATACCTGACTATATGGAAACCAGGTTTTACACTTCTGGCAAGAGCTAGAACAAGGCCAGGAGCAGCAGCCCTGCTGGTGTGACCCAGAGGGCAGTGGTTCTTGTCGGACCATGAGGATACAGTCCAGTGAGGGTTACAGGTTTCACATCTAGGACAAAGGATGTCCCGTCCTATCCAGATATCTGCTTAAACACATAAACACTGTGGCTTTTCCCTCTTGGACAGACATGCTGGTCACAGCATTTAACTCTGCCTTTGGTTTAGATGTGCAAGGGAGGAGTCTAAACTACCATGGCTCCCTCTGCAGTTGCTGGGTGAGACGGGCTCCTCTCCCATGTCACACAGGCTCTGCTGCAGACCAGGCTGAAGGGAAGTCTACCACTCTCCAAGGAATGCTCTGGAGACCACAGTCCAAAATCAGACACCTCATTTAAATGCCTCAGCTTGGGCTGTGCAAACACACATCACAGCACCAAGTGCTAGTGGAGACCTCCAGCTCCCTCGTCCATCTTTAACCACTTTTCCAATGCCTGTGCACTGGCCCTCTGGGGCTCTCCCAGTCCTGCACAGCCTGTACAACCATAACCAGTCCTTTGGGGCCTGTACAATACCATAACCAGTCCTTTGGGGTCAGAAGTATGTTTTAAAGCATCCCAAACTAGATTGCTCTAAAGAGCCTCTGCACATGTAGAAGGCAGCTGATGCATCCCAATGCATTGGGCTTGCTGTGCATGGGACACAGTGTCCCTCTGCATTTCTCAGGATTTCTGGATGCCCAGCAGCTCCCCTGGCAGATATCCAGATCTCCACTAGCTCACTGCCTGTGCCACTGTGGATTTGGCAGGTCCACACACTTCCTCAACACTAGCCCTGCATTCATTTGCTGTTGCTCCTGGGCTTGGCAGCTTCCAGGGTAAATCTGGGTCAACGTCTTTCCATAGGATTTCTGTTCCTTTCCTGCCATGGCTGGCAGAAGGGGATGTGCCAGGACAGTACTGAAGAGCCATTGATTGATAAGGAAGGACAGGCAGGGAATGGGGGTGTTTGGTTTAACTGTGTTGAAGCTGTGCACAAACACAGACCCACAGGCACTGCAAGCAAATGTCAGTAAAAATCAGAGGCTGATGTACAAAAATCTCTTGTTGTCTCCAAAAATTGCACAGATTCATCTGAATGCAGTGGGAAATTCAGTGGTTGCTTTTTTACTGTGATTAATAGCTACTCAGGCTTTCAAAATTTTAAGCCTTTATTCCTGGCATATGTAACAAAGTAAGTTTAAAACCTTAGACCACTTTAGATCTGAATGTTGGGAAACCCACAGGAAAAAACAGTCTCAGCCCTATTTCAGAAAATGTGCATGAGGATCAGTATGAGCAAAAGCTCTTGTTAGCTCTCTCATGCTTTGCTCTTGGTAATTGGTTGATATTTTAGGGATGGAATAATCTGTGAAAGTTGCTTTCTGTAACATGTGCTGCTAACCTTTTTTTTTTTTTTCTTGTCAGAAAATCCTTTTGAAATTAGACCCAACTCCTGGAATCAACCCAGACACTGCTTTTCAAGCCAGAAGCATATGTATAAGCATCATCAATCATGCCACTGACTCTTATCACTACACCATATTCACTTTCTACCTGGTTTGAATTCCTAATTGGCCCTGCTGAGAAACTTAGAGCCCTTAAGAAAGTGGTGGAAGGGAGGTGGGAGAGAGTGTGACTTTCCAGCTAGGACTGGGAGGGTTTCCTGCAAATTACACTGATAAAGTCTGTTTCCTGGAGAAAACAGACAAGAAGCAGTTGGCAACAGGGTGAGTAAGAGTCGGATGTGATGGGGTATGATGTACAAAAGTGTGTACAACTGGCTCAATTATCATCTGAGCAGTTGGCCTGGCAGCTGCCTATATCATGTGTTTCAGACTCGTGTACTGCAATGCAAGCATGAGGAGTCATTGGGACAGGAATGGAGTAGATAATTCAGGAGACAAGGCTGTTTTTCTGGTTTAAGTACAGGAGAAGCTCTGAAAAATTCAAGTGATTTCCTGTGCCATCTAGAGCAGGATTTCTCTTTCTCTTAGGAAACCACCAATGTTCTCCCCATCTCCTAGCTCTCATTTATAGAAATCTCTTTCTCACGGTAACGTTGTCCCAAGCTGTCTAAAACAATGTGAATTGGGTGGGATCACCTGGTGACCCAGGACATGGTGATGGCTCTGGGCTGTGCCAGGGAAAGGGCTGTCTCCTCAGGCAGGGATGGTGGGTCTCAGGCACAGCTAACCCCAATGGGGATTTGAGCCACCTCTCCACCTCAGGTGCAGAGTAAGCACAGACACCATGCACACAGAACATTTATTTCATTGCTTTGCTCCCCCTGCTGCCCCCCACCCTCTTCCCATTAAGCAGTCACACATGCTGCTGAAAGCCAGGGCAGCTGTATTCATCTATCAAAGCCTGTCAGCTTGAGAGGATAGGCTCTTCCCATTAATTAAGCAAATGTAATGTGATTAGCTAAGGCTGTAAATGTTTCTAGGCCCATTTAGAAAGCTACAAAACATTGAGCATCACAGTCCCTTATTTTCATGTGCTTGTGCTATGTGGGATGCTCCTCTGGGGCTGAGACTTTCGTTTTAAAATTTCTCTGTGTGAGAAAAAATAGGGAGATGTAATAGAAAGTGCTAAAAATGGGTCATGTAGTTCTAAAACTGCTGTTTGAATCTGAAGAAGAAATTAGTTTCTGCACTTCTAAAAAACTTTTGCCTACACTTTTTTCTTTTATGGATGTAACAAGAAATGCTGAAAGCTCAATTTTTGGTAAGAATCTATATACCTCATTTAAGTTCTCTACTTCTTTGATGAAAAATATATATTACTTAGTAGCTAAGTATCTAAACTGGGGTGCTTTAGGCTGTCAACCTGAAAGCAAATGGAACAGTCAGTGGGAAGTTGCACACAGAATAAGAAAATTTTAAAGTAAACTTGAGTGTTATGAACTACAGCTACTTAAGGATTTAAACCTGAAGTGGGATGTGGGTGCCTAAATCTAATACTGTGATGCTGAATGAAGTCTGTGCCAGACTGTCAGTGTGGATGAACCCCAAAGGTTTAAAGATCCCCAGATATTTACAGTCATTTTGATCTCTGGGTCTCAAAAGTGCTCCCACCCCATCCAGGCTGAAATTCTCAGGAATATCATGTGCACCTACAGCTCTTTGAGATCCAGAAATTTAGCATTTTCTTTCCCTAATTCCTTGCACAGGCTCAGCCTGGTGGGCATGCACTAAGAATACCTCAGATAAAAGGGTGTGCCTCTCCCAGCAGCTTAGGCCACTCTTGATCTCCTACAAGGATTCCCTAGAGGCTGCAGCCACACATGGACCACAGCAAGGGAAGCCCAGTGCCTGATGTCTCACCCTCTGTGGGTTCTGTGCCAGCTCATGAGATCAAAGTCTTGGCACATCACATATCTTCATGCGGATGTAAAAAAGCCCTCAGGACTCAAATCGTGAGAGTCATTTCCTGAAGCAGAATTCATTTAAATGAACCGTTCCCTCAGACCCTGACATCCTCTCTGCAATCTTTTAGACTGATCCAAATTCCCAACTTTGTTTCCAGAAATCTGGGGCTTTTCCTGTATGGCTGAAAAAGAAGCTCCATCATGGCAGGCAAGGCAAGAACAAGGGTGAATGCCTGGTAAGTTCTTTTCCAGCAAGGCAAAAAGCTTTAGAGAGCCTGGGATAAGGAGATGTTCCCTACAGTCCTTATCTCACTGCTCTCGCTGATGCCTGGG
>VZSR01003282.1:11921906-12052079 GCA_013398615.1 Brachypodius melanocephalos | reverse complement strand
ATATGAGGCTCAGAACTACACCCCTAGGCAACACAGAATGTAGAAAACATGAAAGCTAAAACTTAAGGCATCATCACAAACATCCTGGGGAACAAAGGGAGGAAAATGCTCCTTGCAAGTACTTTAACACCTTCCCTGAAATGGGGCAGCACTGCAAAGAGCTGCTGCTCTCACCAGTCAGGGACAACAGAGAGCATATAGGAGGAGTTTCATCAGTCACACCTCACAGCCTGGTGCTTTCTGGAGAATTGTTCCTCTGACTGGCCCAGCCTCTTCCCAGGGAGCACTTCTTACTGCTGAGGCAGAAATGGAAGGGGGAAGAGGGCAGTTGCTCCAATTATCTTCTCATCTAGATGAATATGTGATTAGATGTGAGGTTTGCCCCTATGGTTGGTCTTGAGACCAAGACTGAGCTCAAGCCCAATCCTTGTCAAGACCTCTTTGTGCAGCTGGGGCCACAAACATGCCTGGGCCCTTCTCTTACAACACATAGTGCAGTTGCTAGAAAGACAGCAGCAATGCCACCTTTTGTATAGTTTCCTAATACTGGGATCAGCAAGAAGCAGGATCCAAAGGAGATTCAAAGACCTTTCATCAGACAGTGCCTTGCTCCAGGCTCACAGGAGATTTTGAGTGGAGAAATTTCCCGTCTCTCCTGGACCAAAAGCAGAGAAAAGGACTACCAGGCCTATATGGCCAAGGAGCACTTACAGAATAGGACACAATGCTGGAGCTTCATGTTTTGGGCCTTTACCTGGCTGTTAGCATAAGTGAGAATAAACAGATCTGTTGAAATACTGCAGCATCTCCAGGCAATTGCTGCAGATGTTTCAGACCCACCTAAGGGGCATAGGTTATCTTTTTTATGCTGTTAGACCCAGGCCATCAAAGGTGCTTCTAGTGAGTGTAAGATACCAAAATACCTCCAGGACCCTGTGACTTATTAGCTTTCAAAGAAAAACAGGTTATCAATCTGATTTCTGGGGGTGTGTTAGCACTGGAAGCAATGTGGGGAAACCCAAGTGGCATTCTGACAAGATACCCTTGGGTCTCCAGGTCTGGTAAAAACCATGGGAGCCAAATAAATGGGATATTGTGAAACTCTATTAGGTGTCACTCTCCTTCTTCAGGCAAGATTCCCTGGAGTGTTACAATGCCCTTAAAAATCAGTGGTGGTTCAATGGCTGAATGCTTGTAGAAATCTGGCCTCCACCTTTCTCAGAAATGGGAAATTTTCCCTGTGATTTATGCTATTGAGATGTAGCCTCTGATAATATGACTAGAAACCTAAATATTTTACTCAGAGGACTCAGAGAGCCTTTTTCATACCTCAGTTTGAGGCTGGCATTCAGTTAATGTTGATGTAATGTCTTTTTTAAAAAGACTGTAATTAAATTTACCAACACAGTCACAAAGGAGCCATTTATAAATTGTATATATAGTTGCAATTCAGCATCTGTTGTGACTATTTCATTGGGTTAGTCCTAACATCACAAACTAATAATACTGAAAACAGGGATATGGGTAATTCACAAAGGACACTGTACTCAGTATATAGCTAACAGTGATTAAGTAGTCTCTGCTTTCAGAAGAAAGATAAGGGCCAAAAAGAATAGGTCCCTTGATAATACCAGGTAATTCTTATATATGGTCCTTCATGACACAGGCATAAATCACAATGAAACCCATCTGCAGATCTAAGGGGTGAAACCATAAATCCTGCTTTATAAATGAAACCTGCACATCTGATAGTGTACATTGCTCCAGATTTACAGCAGCTGTAAATGATGTACTAAGGTTCACAAACCCATTTGCACTCTCTGGCTGGGAAGAAGGGAGGTGAGACTTTACTGGGGAGGAGAATATATTGGAAGATGCAATGAGAGAGACCATATGGATGCGTGTGTCTGTGTGTGCAAGTGAGAAATGTGTATTTTACACAGACTTGCCATATCTTGACTTTACATTTGAGACTCCCTCCTCTGTCCCCAGTTTCTATAAATTCATGGCACTGTCTCATGCCTTCTCATTCACTCCAGGTCTGATAGGGTAAACGCAGGTGATGGGGACAAATGCTCAGCATTTGCTGGTCACTGCTGGTCACAAACTGGGCTCAAATAAAACCTTTCATGCTGGCCAGGAGTCTGTGCCTTTTTTCAGGCTGCAGCTTTGCCTGAAGCATGTGAAACCCAAGTGATCATTTAAGCAAGTGCAGGGTGATGATGATCCAGTACCTTTCCTGGATCATGGCCCATCTTCTGAACAAAGCTGGCCAACTTGTCCATCTGCTCCTTCTCTCCTGGGCATTGCAAGGTGCATCTCCCCTGGAACTTCCACCTTCCCCTGACCACAGAGCTTCCTCTTATCAGTAACACCTGAGCCTCCTTGAGGCCACTGGCCACTGCATCCACAACATGAATCATCTGCCGGGGCTGCTCCAGGATGGCAGGTTTGGCGTTTTTGGCTTGCCCAGCTCCTTGTGTCGCTGAAGCTCTCCCGTGCAGGTGCAGTACTTTTCTCTTCTGTTGGCAGTGCACGGCATTATTGGCCGGGTGCTCTTGTGTGGTTTGACAATGCTGAGCAGGGGGTAGAGGCTGACTGGGCACATTTTCTCACCTGTGGCATGTTGTGATTTGATCCACTCTTCTTCACACCGATGCCTCTGCGGGGGTAACAAGGGGTAAAGTACCTCGCACTCTGCTTCAGCTCAACCAGTTAAACCCAGGCATGATCCAAAATGCATCACTGATGATTTCATTTTCATTGTTGGGACTGGGACCTTGGAAATGTCCTGGGTTTCCTGTAACAATTGCATTTCGCATTCATTAGGATGTTCTCCCAATGGCACTCTCAGAGTTTAGCTTTATACAGCCAAAGAAAGGTGGCCTTCCTCACACAGGCTTTTGCCAGAAGTCTTCTCTAATCTTCTTTTTTAGCACTTTACTGTGAAATTCCAGTATGCTTTGCAGCTGAGGTTAGTGCAATCCAGCAGTGCTAACTTCTCTCCCTGTTTTGGTAATACTGCCATCCTAAATTTACATTTCTAAATAATTGAACCCAGCAGTGTTGCTTCTTTCAGAGCAGTTGGAGCTCCCAGGCGTGAGCTCTCTGTGTTTCCAAATGTCATCTATGTAAAGTTCAGCACCTCCTGAACAATCAAATACGTTCCTGTGTTTTCCTGTAAAATGCCTCAGGGAATGAATGTAACCAAAATGTCAGTCTGAGGAAGACGTGTCTCCCAAAGAGTGAACAGAGCATGTAGAAATATGGACTTTGTTTCTCTAGGGGCACCTGCCAGACATCAGACAATGCATATAAAGCCATTTGCTACCTGTCAGCTCCCCAGAAATCTTTCTTCTGAAGCTACTAAAGACTGCTTTATTTTATTACTGATTTCTTTTCTCCTCTTTCAGTCATATATAAATATAACATTCTAGCTTTTAAACATAGCTCCCTAAGACAGTATCTGTGCAGTCCCTCTGCCTGTTTCTCTGCCTGCCTGTGGTAATCTGGATTTCTTGTCCATATAAACACATTAGGCAGACAAATGGAGGCTTCCAAGAGAAGTTTCCATAAGCTCAAAGTAGAAATCTATGGCTGGATAGAAGATAAAATTATTAATGCCTCTACTGAGGGAAAATTGAGGGCCATCTCTCTGCTTGCTGATGGCTGATTGCCAGCTAGCCCTGTGTAGCTTCACATCAGCCAAATCCCACAACGCCATTTAACACGGCAAGAGGCAAAATACACGATGGAGGGCAGGGAGGCAGCTGGGAAGTTGGCTTAGAAGCTGTATCACGGAGTGAACGACACAAACAAACAGGGAAAGGGAGAGAAAAACATGGGAAAAATATCACAGAGAGGTGTGAGGAGCAGGGTGTGCTCTTTGGGATGTCCCGGGGAGCAGCAACAAAGAGATGGACTATTGCAGGAGGACAGTGCAGGAGCATGGACCATGAACTCCCGGTGAGCTGGAAGCTTCTTGTGGAAGACATTTCAGTGGTGGTGGACCCCTGTTTCCATTGCCTCATTAGCCTCCACCTGGGCTCAAAGCCCAAAAGCAAGCAATGTGCCAGCTGCTTTTAGGCAAAATGTTTCTGAAACCGTGTCTGTGGCTCCTGGAAGGAATTCCTGAGTACTACCAGTGCTTCTAAGACTCCTCTCTCCTGCTTTGGGCACCTGCTCCATATCTGAAAAAGGTTGTGAAAATGATTGTAGGGTTTTTTTATTATTATTCAGAAGGTTTATAATATATTTGTCACCTTTTCATGCTGCCTTATCTCACTTCAGTGTTGCTGTAATGTCCATAGCTTTCCCCTTTGTCCAAGTCAGCTGAAAGCTATCAGAATTGTCAAGCAATTCAGAGCCAATTGCTGTTATGCACAAAGCTGCTTTCCCACTGCTGTCTTCATCAGTTTTGCTGACATTTGCAGTTAATGGGGACAGAACAACAGAGGGTCTAAATCAGTTGTCCTCCACATTTCCAGAGCTTAAAATACAGGAGGGGTATTACCTGCCCCTTTGTGCCACTTTAATGATTATTTTATTTCACTTTATTTCATTCTATTTCATTTAATTTTATTAGCAAGCACTCCAAATGGTTTGCTCTAGGCCAGCAGTAGTGGTCCAGGCTTGCCTTGCTGCCTGAGCCAATTAGCCCCCTGCAAGGTAAACCTTTGCCCTCAGCTCGCTTGCTGCAGTGTCTCTGAAAGGTCCCAGTCTTGGGAATAACGTTAATGCCTTCAAGACCATGTCTGATAGTCTAGTTCTGCCCATGGCTCCCCAGCTGGAATACAGGAGCAGCAGAGCTGGTACAAATGCTGTGGTGAATGCTCGTGGGGCAGCAAGTGCAGTGGGGTGGCTCTGACCAGTTAAGTCTCACTGATATTTCTAGCAGAAGTTTGTCGTGGTTCCTAGGGGGTAGAGGGGGCAGGAGAAGTGCCCTGTGTTTTAGAAAACATGAGGAGCAAGAAGGGGGACTCCACAAGTAGCTGAACTGGCAGCTGGCAGGGCACAGGGCAGCTCCTGGTTGTGTGCCCAGGAGCTGCTCCCAGACACTGCCAGGGACTGTTTGTGTAAGTTGCAGTTTGAAGTTGGCTGAGGGAAGCTGCAGGCAAAGCTCTTTTGTTCAGATGCTGGCTCAAGGTCTGCTTGGACCAGAGCTGAGGAAAGAACTTTAACCCCTTCAGCAGGCCACCATCTACAGCCAATAGGAATCACCAGCGCTCTTCTAGGCTATAAAGCAGGGGGAAAGTGGGCTCTGTGGCCCTAAGGGAGCTGTCAATTCCCATGGGTGCTCATCTGAAGTGCTCTTGCTGGAAATCCAGAGGATAGGATGTGTTGTGCCTCTTACTGAAACTTGAAGAGCAGTGCTTCTTGTTTGTCAGTACACCAGGGATAACTCAGCTTGGCACCTCTTGGGACTTTTTCACATGAGCATTAAGCATATGGTTTAGGACTTCCTCACCTCCCCACCTCTCCTCCTATCCACACACAGTTTGCTGGAGGGAGCAGCTGCTCATGGCCCCCAGGCAGCAAAGGAGAGTTGGAGGTGAGTTCTGTTATAGTTTCAGATTATAATTGATCTTTAAAGTGCACATTTAATGCTGCTAACCCACTTCAAAGAGAAGCAGTACTTTCCAACCATCCTCCTCCATAACATCTGACAGCTTTCCTGCACTGTTATTTCCCCTGAAGATTTGTTCCACAGCCTCATAGATGTGCTGAGAATCTTAACCCTTCCAGATTTCCAGGGTCTCCCATCTCGAGAAATCAGCTGCCTGATTTCAACAGCCTGACCTGTTGTCTTGTCTCTGTACTCTGCTTTGATGGATCTGCTCAGCTTGTCCCTGACAGCTTGGATACAGTGGTTCTTCCTAGTATTAGGAGTTGGCCAGGATGGGAGCACTGGACCTGACAGCTGTGGGCACTGTGGCCATGAAGGAGCAAACAAAGGCTTTTCTGTCTGGGGGCTGCCAGGCTGTCAGTCTTCAGGCAGGGAAAGGATCTTTTGCTGTTCCCTTCCCCTCCTGTTCCTTAAATGAACACAATACTCCATTTTAAATGTGCAAAACTCACCTTCCCCCACTACAACTTGAGCATCTGAGAACTTAAAACAGACTCCACTAGTAAATAAAAACAAGCAGCTTGATTAGTTTTATAGCAGTAAAAGTGGGTTAATCACTAAAACTGCTTCTTCTGCTGCCATGGTTCAGATAAATGGGTTTAGCACAGCAAGCAGCCGAGGGCAGCATTAGTGGCTCCTTCTGCAGCAGAGGAGGAGAGCGTGCTCAGCCCATCAGCCCTCCGAGGCACCAGCCTGCTGCTGCCTGTGAAGATGGTGGCAGACTTCCTGCTGACTTCAGTGGAGCTGAGACTGTGCCGCAAATAAATATATCTGCTTCCAAAGGGTACAGGAGACAGATCAAACATGAGTGAGCTTTTCTTGCATCTAGTATGATCTTTTTCCTCTGTTTCCTCCATGGATTTCCACAGCATTAAAGTTTCATTTAAAAGAAAGTGATTTAAAAATTGCATTTACCTAGAGCCTCTGACCATATGCAGCCATATTGCCACATAAAATATAAGTGTATTCTCAGCTTCCATTGGAAAAAAAGCTATCTGGGCTTCAGTTGTGGCATCTATGGGCACCTGGGCACAGCAATATCCACTCTGACTCTACCTGTGCGAGCCCTAGATCAAAAGCACCAGCAACTGGTAGCCAGCACCAGCTGCCTGTTTGCAGCCTAGAGCCAAAGATAATTCAGGATAATTTTGTTAGTCTGGATGCAGGACTTGGAATATGTTAAATGAGCGGCTGTAGTCTGCATTTGTTCACACAGCAGTTGGAGCAGGGAATGTGAAGCCAAGGAGGGAAATGGGTATCACCTCCCAGGCAGGAAGGAAAATGTATAAAGGCTTAGTGTAATCATTGGAATCTAGAGTTTGGCTAAAATTTTAGGGGGGAAACTTTGAAATACAAAACATGAGCTTTTTTTTTTTTTTTAATATTCAACCTGTTGTTGGCATTAGGTAAAGTTGTTGGTAAATTATTGGTAACCAAATTTTGGAAGTATTGTATTCCATCAGCATATTGCTACAAATTCTTCAAAAGCAGTTTTATGGGGTGGAGAGAATATGCAAGATAGATTTCCATTTCCTGAGTGAGTAACTACAACAACTCCTCCAGAACAAATACTTGCATAGATGGATAAAGAATTTAATTTCTGACATTTCATGTGCAGCAGTGGCATTCATTCCTGCACAGCAGACTCACTGTTCACGTGTCTTATAAACACAGCAGAAACTCATCATGTTTTGGTGCTTATTGGCTTTGGTACTGGCTTTTTGCTGTTATGTTATTTCTCCATTGTTCTAGCAAACTCTCACCTAAAACCCATTAAGATGCAAGAAATTATTAAGCTGTGATTCTCATCTCTTGTCAGTTCACCACTGAGACAGCCACCACCAGCCCCTTTCTTACAGCATGCTGCTCACTTGGGAGGCTTTCCAACTAACCCTGGGGATCTCACCAAATCCGCACAAGGTGGCTGTCAGACAGCCATACCACCCTCCCCTTCTTCACAGAAAGCAGTAAATGAAATCTCTACTTATTGACTGTAGCAGACAAGCCATTTCAGGTGCATGTGGAAGAGAAATGCCATTTGGTGGGTTCTCACTTCAGCAAAAAGCTCTCACACCAGCTGCAACCCTCAGCTCTGCTCCCAAGCCCTGCACAACTCTTCCCTGATCCCCTCCTCTCACAGTGCCAGTGATGAGCAGGGAGAGGCTGTGTATATCTGCTGTCAGAGCAGCTCTCCAGACTGGTGGGAATTGACAGATGGTTGCTCTGAGATATTTCCAAAAGAGGGAAAAAACAGGAGCCTCTCAACCCACTGCAAGTCCCTTGTTCTGGCTGCATTGGTAAAGCAATGTGCTTAAACGAACCAGGGAAAGCAAATGAAGTAAGGGGAAGGGTAGGTTAAAGTAGGTCTGAAATCAGAGTACTCGAGGCAAATTTTTGTGTAATCTAAGCTTCCATTCTCTTCCTCAATTGCTCAGCTGTGACTTAATTAATGAGGGGAGCAGAACTCAAGCAAATGAGAATCAGAAAAGTCTTATGAATTTTTCTAGGAATCAATTTTTCTCTTTCAGCCATGGCATTCAGATTTCTTATTTCCTCATTTTATATTTGGTTGAAAGAAGTGAGCATGTCCCAGCAACAGGCACTGAAATGGGAAGGCCTTGTCTCTGTGCTTGGATTTCACACAGTTTATTGCAGGAACTCTGGTAACAATGTCAGATGCCCAGGGGGTCTGTCAGAGCTGCTCTCACTTTGAGTTGGTATTGCTGCTGCCTGGTGAGGCATCCCTACCCTGTCCACACTGCTGCTGCTTTCCTCTTCTCTGTGCCGTGGCTTTTCCATGTATTCAAGACTCCCCCAGTTTGTCTCCTCCCAGCACTTTAGCCTCAGGTTAACCCCTGCACTGCCAGAATCCCTAGACTGCTGATGAAGGAGGAGCTTTAAAGACTCCATGTCCCTACCGAGTGCTTTGCCTTCCAGTAGGTCTCAACTAATTTGAAGTGGATATGGAGCTATTATAGCCCCCCAAAAAAGGTTGTTAGCAGGGAAGGGGAGTTGAAGAACAAAATATCAAAACACTGTGCCTTTCTAGCCCTGGGAAATACAGAGATGTCACAACTCTTTGGGAACAGTATCATGCCACTGACAAAAGCTATTTGAGCTTCTCCTTCTAATTTTTTAATGATATTAAACAGCATTCACTCTCTCTCCTCGGGGTACATTCTGGATAATTTGTATCTCACTGTAAACCAAAAGCATTTCCACTAATCTCAGCAAAGACTGACTCAGTGGAAAGTAGGATTTTTGACTAGATAATTAGAGCATGAAAAATAGGGTGGTCGTTAGGCTTCAAAATTTTTCTCCAATATTTTTGCAATAATCTCTCTGCACAGGTGAACATGTAGCAAGGCAACCTGTTTTAAAAATTAACTCAATCTTCCCCTATGTAAAAACTATGCTGATATCTAAATTAAACAACCAAAAGTCACACTTAGAGTGAGTACTTTGTTACACTGATATTTGTGATGATAAAATCACAGTCAATTTCAACACCTTGTAGTGCTCCTCATTGGCAGAGATTTGATGGTGTCTTTTTATAACTAACAATACAAAACACCAGACTGCTCGGTTTTTAGCCACATTACCATTTGGAAACAGTCTTATGCAACAACCCTGTCACACACATTCTTCTTCTCCCAGTCTTATCACCGTCAGCTGTATCAGGGGAGGAAAACAGAATCTGAAATGTATCACGTGCCTACATATTTCATTAAATGAGGGGAGAAGCCAAATGCTATTAAGGACCTCCTGGCTGTGCAGGGTGAAAGGAAGGCTGGGATGGAGATGACCCTTCCTAGATCTAGGAGGGTCCATGCTGGAACTCTGCCTGTACATGGACCTACAGGAACAACACGCCTGTGGTTTCATCACTTAGGCTTTGATGTCTCTGTGCACGGCTTTCTTCCAATCCCATTTAATGTTTTAGTTAAGAAGGCATCCTCCTAATGTGGGCTATAATCTCTACTATTTCCACAGATCACTGTTGGGACCATGAACAAGTGAGTGTGTTCACCTGGATTTCTATTCCTTTGCTTTCCTCTCCTCTCAGCAGTAACAACTTTCCTCCTTTTCCTAGCCCAGAGAAGCATGAACACTGTGAACATTGTGAACAACCTTCATTTACCACCTCTGTTCACTCCAATCCCAAACGTATTTCTCTGCTTACAACAGAAATACTCCAAATACTCTTTCTCTGCAGGTCCCCTCCTACGAGACAAAGTATCTGAACAAGCGTGTGCATCCTTGCACAGACCATGTTGTCCAAGCAGGTACATGCATTTGCTATGGGCCTTTGGGGACTTATCCTTTACAGAGTAATTGCATTTTATATGATGCTTACACGTCAGCACTTCACACTTCCTCCCCCCACCCCCTGTATTAGTTAGCTTGGGTTGGTAATTCACCATTGCTTTGACATCTGGCACTACAATGAAAGCACGAGCTCACTAACCGAGGCTGCAAGGCAAGCACATCTGTGATTCCCTACAGCTTTGTCACCTCATCATGTTTCACAGCAGAAAGTCCATTGCTGCCCTCGTGGCAAGGCTCTTCTGCTACTGAGGGGTTGGTTTCCCATCAGGATTGCACTGGTAGCAAAGCCTGTCCAAGAAGTTCGTCTGAGTTCAAGCCCACAGCTACAGGTGCTTCATCCCATTCAGGTGTGCTGACTTAATTTTTCCTGTGGTTATACCCTCAAACTTTTTTTAAGTGGATTTGCTTCTGGGAAATTGTAATGTAGCATGCACAGAGATCCAACTACTCTTGCCAAGCAAGTAAGAGTTTCTCTTACACTATGCAATAAAATACTAATGCACACACGGTGAAGCCTGGACTTTAAAAATAATTACTACCACCACTACCACCACCAAAAAAATAAAAAAAAAAAAAGAAAGGAATTTGATGTCATTTTGTATGTTTTAGATGGAAGACAGGCTGATCAAACTTCTATTAAATTAGGGTTTATTTCTATGTTGCTACTAAATTAGGGTTTATTCCTGTGCTTCCTGCTCTATAATAAACTATATTTATTTCCAGACCAGAATGTGCACATAGGAACTTACTCTGCAAAGCACAGAATGAATGAGAGGGATATGAGAGGATCTAAGAAGGACTCAGCTCAACTTTTCCCACTGTGCCCATTCATAACTGCATTCAGTGACACTAAGTCACAAGACACAGTTGTCCATCAGCACTTCCACACCTGACCCTGCCCCAGGAGCTCCATGGTCAATGCCTCCAAACAAAACAAATCCTTCACAGAAGTACAAGAAAGTCGGTGGGGGAATGAGGGCACATGTAAAGCAGTTCTGTATCTGAAATGTGATTTGTTGAGATCCATCACCTCTTTTGTTGGAAATTAAATTATTATTTCAGCAATAGCTTCTCTATCATACTGTATAAAAAAAAATCCCACTAACAAAACTCAAAAGCTAGAAATTATATCAGAAAACAAAGCTAGAAAAATTTTAAATTTCCACCAATACCATTCTCTCTTGGGATCTAGCTGATTTTATTTCCTTTATCTTCCCCAACCATTCTATGTATTATTTCAGTCAATTTGATGTTGAGCAGTGTGATATTCCCACTACAGGGTAGGAGCAGGCTCTTATATTTGCTTTATAATTGTCAGTTGCCACTCTGTGTTTTTGCTGGTTTTCATATTATCTGCTGCTCATGTTTTGGATTTCTTTCCCTCTTTTATTCCCTAATGCAGTGAGTACAAACCAGGTATCTGAAAATTTACAGCCATGCCTTCATTTACAGAGCAGGCACCAACACATCTCTGAAATCTGTCTGCAAGCATCCAAGGAAAAATCAATTCCAGACATATTGTATCAATTTCAGCACTACGTAGGAACTGGTAGAGTTTAAATATCTTAGCTTTGTATGTCTTGAACCAACTCTGCCCTTCTCTTGCAGAGATACAAAGGCAGAATAATCTTCCTAACTTTGAGGGAGTTTAATTAAAGGGTGCATCTGTCTAAAGAAATTAAATAAATGTGTTTCTCTCAATTAGTATGTTTTCTGAGCAAGGGGGAAGATGGAATCACTTGATTTTGATACTTCTAGTGACCATCAGCTAATTTTACCTTAGTCCCCCATTCTCAGAAGGAATCACAGTAGAGTAAAGGCTTAATCTTGTTCTCATTCCAGTCAATAAAAAAAATTCCCATTGGTTTAAATTAGAGCATGAGTGATCCTAAAGTATGAGTCAGAATTGCACAACCCAATTTTCATTGGGCTAGGCTCAAAGCATCTGTCTTAAACCACATACTCACTCAAGTTCCGTGTGTGCAAAAATACTGGTTTACCAAATTAGGCCCCAAACCCTGACTCACATGTTCCTTAACTGAACTCCCACTGCAATACTGTAAATATCACCTAGGGAGTAAGAGATTTGTTCTTTCACCCCTATAGCACCATCACTTTTTTCCTTCCCTAAGTCTTCTCCTCCATAAGTCCCTATACTTTGCCCTGTGCCTTTATAGAAATAGCAAAAGCAATAAACTTTTGTTTCCCTCTACAAACATTATGGAACTGCTTAATTATTAAAATTTCTGTGTTGTTTCACTGGAGGGAAAAAGTCAAGCTCTGTGTGTTCTAATTGTTTGTTTTCGTCTCAGCTTCCTTGGGATAGGTTTCTTTTTTTTTTTTTTTTACAAAAACTTAAGCAAACATTTCTCCAGACTCAGCACTCAAAAAGTTCCTTGTGAATTAAACCAGTCGAGACTCACCAACCTAAATCTTTCAATGCAGACATGATGAGGGGAGGTGATTTCATTTTATGGTAAGATGTCTGCAGGACATCTATGAACTTCTGGAAGTGGAAGAATACAGCTGGCCTTTTAAACTCAAAGAGTTACAGTCAAAAACCTTCTTGAACCTGTAGCTGAGCTACAGGCAGTGTATTGCAGAAGGCATTTTCTAGTCAAGATATAGCTGATGCTGTAATAAACTGTATTTCATGAGATCTTTGTGGCTGCTAGGGCATTGCATAGGGCATTCAGCACAGCAGCAGCTGTGCAGAGAGGTTGTGCAGGCAGGGCTGCCTCCCCTGCCTTGCCACAAGCACTCCTCACAGCAGTGATGCAGGACATGGTTCCTGTCTGGAGAAGGAGCCTCCTGTCAAAGAGCTCAGGCTCTACCTCTTGCCCCAAATCACTCCTGCCATACTGGCAGCTGCCTGCAGGAGCTGCAGGCAGGAGAGAGCTCTCACTTCCCCCTCTTGATGAAAATTGTCTTCACTAAGGTTTAAGCTCCCTGTCTCTTTGACTTTTCAAGTCCCCTCAGACTCTGCTCCAGCAGATGGGCAGCACAAACATGGTGATTCCAGCATATCTGAAGCCAGCATATGCAGGGGATTTGAGTGTGCTTCATGGCTCCAGTCCAAGTGTCAGCCAGCCTGGGAGGGCTTCCAGCCACAAACGGGTTCCGGACAAATGGCCAAAGCCTTTTTTCAGCCTGGGGAAAGTTGGCTTTGTGAAACATGCCCAGTGAAACCTGGACATATGGTAGCTTTAGCTGCAGAGGACTTCATGTGCATAATCCGCCTTCCCGCACTTCTGTCGGTGACAGCTGGGAGGTCACTATAATTATCCTGAATTTGGATGCTGAGCGGCACTGAGCACTTGTCTGTTTAGGGGAAGAGAGAAAATCTGTTTGCAAACGGCTTGTAGCTTAATGTCTTCAAAGTGCGTCTGCCCCTTCTTGCTCATAAGGACAGTGCACTGGGAGATCAGGCAGGGGATTAATGAAGTGGATACTTATCCACTCGAGGTTTTGTTAAAGCTGAGTCAGTAAACCCAATTAGTTGTTGAGATGTCCAGGCAGGATTAATTTGGGATTGGAAATAGGCTGGTGAAGAAATGCTGGGTGTGTTTCTCCTCCTCCCTCTCTGTCAGTGCTGTGAGAAGGTTTAGTGCATGTGGGATGTGATGTGATCTAGTGGCTAGTCCATGAGGGAGGTTCTCAGCAGAAAGTGGAATGAGATATGTTACTCTCTAAGCTGCAAGGAAAAACAGAAGGGAGGTCACTTCGCTCTCTCTTTGCAATGTTTACCTGCTATTTTATCAGAACTGCGGAACCTTTCTCTATTAAAAAGTTATCTGTACTCTTAGACTCTTGATGAAACTGGGAAATTTTTAATCAGAGATACACTTAAAGAATTATACAGTTTCTCAATTTTTTTTCATGAGAGCTAAGTCCCGTTATTTATCAAGTAACACCCAGAAGGTACTAAAAGAAGCCCAGAAGGATCCAAATTTAAGGCCAAGAAGACAGCAGAATTGTTCTAATGCTCCATACTAGAGACAGAGTACATTATTATGTGTGCACTACTCAGGTTATAGCAATGCAAATTTTTCAGGATCAGGAATCTTTCGGGACGGTCGCAATCAGAGGGGGATATGCACAGTGTGCACTTCTAATTATGTTCCTCAAAACCACATTTTTGTGTCAGTCCTTCCCTTGGAGGGCAGCAGGCTGGAGGACCTAAGAGGATGGACACTACAGGTCAGAAGCATCGTGGTGTTTCACAAGCAGCTCCCAGCGTGGCAATTTGTAGAATGACCTCCTGCACCCAGGACTTTCTCCAAATAACAATTGGACTTTCCAGGAAAGTATACACAAAAGCACAGGATGGAAACGATGTTGTGACTTCTGTGAGAGAACACAGCACTCTCTGCTTCAGAATTTGTCCTTAAAATGCACAGTGCCTTCAAACAAAGAGAACTGGGGCTTCACGCCTGTGTTTAACTCTGCTCCTACACATAATTACTGAATGTCCTTCAAAGTGGATAACATTACCTGCTCTCAGCTATGCAGGCATACTGGGTAAGCAGGGAACTGTAACACCGAGCAGCAGGATGGCATAAGGAGGAGGGAGTTTTAATTTTTGACTTGTTCATGACCCATATAGCTTATTTAAATGACTTGTATAATTGTGTTTAGACAGAATGTGTTAATGTTTTGCTCTCTTAAACCTGGAGGGATTTTTAGGATATCTAATATGCTCTTTCAATGCTTTCAACACTAGTTCTTGAATGAACTGTCTGATCACAGAATCATCAAATCGTTTGGGTTGAAAGAGACCTTAAAGATCATCTGTTTCCACCCCCTCCACCTTCTACTAGATAAGGCTGCTCAGAGCCCCATCCAACCTGGCCTTGATTACTTCTACAGGTGGGAAATCCACAGCTTCTCTGGGCAACCTGCTCCACTGCCTCACCACTCTCACAGCAAAAAATTTCTTCTTTATATCTAATTTAAACCTGTATTCTTTTGGCTTCCAGTCATTATCCCAGAGTAAAGATAATGACTCCCAGGGTATTGTGCAAAATCAGAATTCCCTATAAACCATTTACCATGATCTGTCAAATAGAGGTACTTCCCATAAAATTTAAAGGGGTCCAAAACTGTAAAGAACAGATTTAAAGTGAGCTGTTGTTCCTACTTGGGAGGAGAGGAGACTTTCTGGGTTAGCACAAAGCTTTAGAAAACAGAGGCCTGAAACAGAGCTCTCTGCTCTGATGTCTCCCTGCAACAGCCCCTAGAGGAAAGTATCATTTATGAAGCATTGAGCTTGCAAGTTAAATGAGCCATGTTGTGTGATCTGTGCATTCAAGAATGGGCTCACTTCTTACATGATATGTGTGACGCCGCAGGCTGCTCTTAGAGAAGCAAGTGACACTCCTGGACCAAGATGATTCAGTGCTTCTGCTTTCCAGGTCTTGCTGTTGTGGGGATATTAAAAGATGGGAGAGGCACAGGATATAATGTTTATTGTGCACTGCAGTGAATCTCCTCCCAGTCACACAGCCAAGTTTGAAGCTAAATTCAAATGAAAACAATTCATTTCAATAAAGATAAATTAAAGTTTGCAAGAGGTAGTATCTTCCAGAGTGCAGCTGAGACAGATAACTTCCTCATCATCTTTGGAAGGAGAAGGTCATCTGGGAAGAGGTGAGTGAAAATTAGCCAAGAGTGCCTGTCCAACAGCCCTGCACAGGGAATTGGATCAGATTCAGCTTTGGTGGATGAAAAATAGCAAGAGATGGGCATTCTGCCAGCTGCCCTTTCTCCCTCCCTGCCATCAGGGGATTCTCTGGTACCAAGCTTAAGCCTTTCTCCTAAGAATAATTATCAGATAGAAAACCCTATGGACTCCTCCAAATGCCTTAATTCTTTCAGTGCATAAGGTGCTGTCACTGGGAGTGACAAGATGAAACCAGCCCTGGAAAACCAACAGGGCTAAGCCCATGCTGTTTTCTGCCAGCTTGTGATCCACTCTGCTCTCTCATCACATGCACCAGTCAATGTCCATGCCAAAGCAGACAAATGCCTCTCACTCACTAGCTGGGAAGTGCATGGACATCTTTTCCAGTTGTTTGGACCATAAAGCACCAGGAAATGTGCCAAGGATGACCTGATCTGCTGGTGCTTTTTCCAGCAGTGCCATATGAAACCTTCCAAGAGGTGGAAGGTAAGAACAACCTCTTGCAACTGCTGCCTGTTTCTGGAAGAGTGGTGCCCAGGGCTGGCTGGCAGCTGATGGAAATGGGCATGAGTGGTACAGAGCTCAGCAGAAGGTGCTGCAGGGAAGGGGCCACGTGTGCAGGGGACAGGTAAAATGGCAAGGGGTCAGTTGGAAGAGTGAGGTGGCCACATGTGCATTAAGGGTGAGTGAAGTGGGAGAACTTTTTAAATCATCGTAAGGCATTTCCCCTTGAACAGAAGTTCCTCATTATGCAGGGGAAATGGAGATGGAATTCGGGGTGAGTTTTGAAACCATTCTTATCAATAATAATACAACAATAATCAATAATCTTTTACTTAGAGAGTAATCCCCGGGTTAAACCACTGAAGAGAACACGCAGCCCTAGTGACCTCCTAGGAAAGACTGTGAATTGAGACTCAGCTGTGTATTTTTTATCCAGAAGTGATTATGTCAACAAAAATGCACTTATTTTTCTCCACTGCTTTTCTGAAAACCTCTTATAATTACTTTGGTGTGAGATAGCATTTGATAGCATCTAGCAGCAGAACAACCCTGATTGGTACCTCTGATTACAAGAGACTAGACAGGGTGGGAAACCTGACGTTTTGCTTTATTTGCTTTAGAGCATTTATTCGCTTTAGAGCATTTATTCTTTTTATGCTTGATCCAAAGCCCACCGGAGTCCAAATGAAAGTTTTCATTTCTTTAGGTTTTTGTTCAATACCTTTGCCAACAGTCGTTTAGTCACAGCCTGACTATTAGCATATGGAATCAAAACAAGTCTTACAACGAGATGTTAAACAGTGTTTGTGGACAGCAGGGGCGCAACACAGACTTTCACGCTGGAGAAAGAGGCTCTCTAGGTCACTCCCGAGGTACTTTGGCAGATAAAGAGTAGAACCATGAGTGGTGTCCATCTGGCACAATTTGGCCAGACAGATTGATTCTTCAATGACCTGAATACAGCAAACTTCCCCCTAAAAAAACCTGATTCTGTTATTTCATGTCTGGACCTAGAATAACTTGGGAATGCAGACTGTAAGGGTTTAAACATGTAGTCTCTGAAAAACAGAAAGCTGCAGGCAGGTTTTCTCACAGCCATTTAAATGGATTAACTCCCATACAGAGAGAGTTGGTTACTCTATTTATTTCCCCCTGCCCTGTTTTCATGCATATTATCTTACTTCCTGCAATCCCAGTGGCATAGAAATCAAGCATCTCCTCATTAACATTCAGAGCTAATAATTTTGGCATCCTCTGTGCAATAAGCAGCTTTATTTCAGATTGCACATAGACTACATTTTGTACCATAGACAGCTTTACAGAGTAAAGCAAGATATATAGTGGTCAAATAAAAGATGAAAGGAGCAGGTTGAACCTTTCAGGCACAGGGGTTTTTTGGCCAGAAGGTCTGCCAGGACTACATTGTCCTTGTGGTCATTAATAGAACAGAGTTGTTAGGTTTAGAGATTTTATTGGACTTTCTCGATACTAACAACAGTATACACACAACTGAGATCTTGACTTTTATGTAAAATGGCTAACTAACTAGCACTGTTCACATCTTTAGATTTGGTCTTTAATGTTTATAAATCTGCAGATTAGAAAGGAAACAAGACTCAGGTGGCCTGGATCATGAGATGAATCAATTAACCTGGGGTACATTTAAGGGGGAGAGAGAAGTTATTAGTAAATTAACTCTGTTTTGGAAGAAAGGGTGGTTTTGTTTGTTTCTTATATTGGGTTTGATTTTTGTTTTTTATTTCTCCCTGTGTTCCTGGTTGTTGTGCAAATGAAGTTTTTCACACTGCTCCTGACTTGCTGCATTACTGAGGATAGGCTTGGAGGACAAACAGGTTTGTTAATTTTTTTCATTTTTGAAATTTTTTGTCTGCGCTATGATTTCTGTCTGTGTGTGCATTTCCATGTAATTTGCTCATTCCAGTTCTTCCTTTGCATAGAGCAAAAACAAGTACCTGAATGGCCTTCAAGAATATTCAGGAATAGTCTTTCTATCTTGTAACTCTTCTGTGGATGGAATGTTGACATTTGTGTGCAGAAAATCACGGTATCAGAGGGAGTTGTAAGCTGCAGTCAGCTCTTGCTGGTTACAGTGATGTTTTGGAAGTTCTCCTAAGCTTAAATCTGTTAACTTTGCGTGAGGAAATCATGTGACAGAAATAGATACTTTTATTAATTTTTTTTCTGTTTTTGAGCTTATGGATACCATGACTCCTTCTCACCTCCTTCTCAGATGTTGTTCCTCATCTCTGAAGTAGCTCTATGAAAACCATTTTGGCTATCTGTACCACTTAATATGGCTGCTTCTGATGTTGTTTTTAGCACTAAATTATCTATGACAAGCTATCTAGTAAGTAGTTATCATAATATGTGTTAAGTTTCCCTTTGTTTTTGTGGATAATGTGGACTGCTCCTTCGAATGCAGCTTCCAGCTTTTTGATTGACTCTCCAGTTTGCCAGATCCCATGTGATTCTCCAGATGGAATTGTGTGATCAGTCACTGTTATCAGCTCCAGATTAGCAGAGAGATTGGTTTGCATTCATCAGAAGTATTCTTAGCATTCACCCACTTGTTTTTCAGAATGTGGATTATCAGTTATCCCTATATCTTCCCTTGTGACTTGTGGTATACAAATGTCAACTTCGGTGCTAATAAGCCTTTTGCAGGTGTGGTCTAATAAACCCAGGTCCCTGCCTTGCATATTCTTTGTCATAGAGCTTCATACTTGTTTATCTGCACCTAGCATTTTACCCTCACCATAGTCCACTGACTTTCTCAGTCCCTCATTTATATTTTAATATGGAGAATACCTTCAGTTCGGGAAAAACGACAGTTTCTACTTTGGGTTTTATTAACAAGTTGTGAGGAGGCTTGAAGAGGATTTAACACCATTGATTCAAACAACAGACTCTCTAAACAAAACTAGTTTCTGCAAAACAATGTACATTCCCTTTTGTAGGATGCTGGTTGGGTTGCAGTTTGTCTCTGGTTTTCATGGTTTTTTCTCTCCATGTAGAGTTATTTGTAGGATGTGAAAAAATCCAGAAGGGTTATTGTTTTATACTAGGAACATGCTTTATCACTTTAAATGACACTGAACCTTCACTTTTCAGTACTGAGATCTGGATGATTTTAGTTTTGGGCAACTCTTGGAAGACAACATAATAATTTGTTCTGGTGTGACTGTAAGTGGCAACTACATAAGTTGTGTAGGTCTTCAATGCTTATTTTAAAAGTCACTCACAACATCTTTCTTTAGAGCTTACCTTCACAGATTGGGATGCTTACGCTGCAAGCCAGCTATAGGAAATTGTATGTAGCCCCAACTTCATCAGGCATCACCAGCAATATATAATTGGAGTGGCAGTAGATGTATAAATGAACTTGGTATTATGGTATCCAGATTTCACTTTAGCAACTGTCCTGAAAAATCTATTGACCTGGAAAGCTAGTATTTGATTAAAGAGATAATCACAAACCATGTAAACAAACCTATCTCTTTCAACCCAAATTTACTGTTTATACAGGAATGAGTCTCTCTAGGTGATACTGCTTTCTTTAGAGTTTTTAGCTGAGATGGGATCTCTTCAAAACTTAATTTGCAAGCACACATGAGTTGATCCAGTCCTATATAAAGCTGCATTATGTGCAGTCTCAGAGATCTGTGCAGTCTAAAGAACAGGGCAAAAAGTTTCTTAAAGTACTGAAGGATCCTTAAGTGACTGATGCAATAGAAACACGGACTGTCCAGTGGCCAAACACGTTTTCCCAAGAGAGTGTGGGATCAGACTCCTTCCCTCCTACACACAGACATACCATAGTGCCAAACCAGACAGATTTCACCTGGTTTGCAGAGCAGTTGGTTTATGGAGAACAGCTTTGGTTTACTGTAGCTGCTCTCTGCTTCACACACTTTGTGTAAGACTTGATCAGCTCCCACTCAGAAGCTGTTATTTTTTTCATGTTATACATGCTGGCCAAGAAAAAAAGCTGTGTGTTACAGCTACACATGATGCTATCCTCTCATGATGACCTTTTCTTAAGTATTTTAAAGTAAGACCTCTGATTGAGAAAAAAATTAGATGTCACTTTGAGAGCGGGGAAAGAAACTGTGGCCAAGTTATCTTTGAATTAGAAACTCAACAAGTTGGGCCTTAGTCTCCAGCTCCCCCAGCACAGCCCTGGGCAATCAGTAGGGTAACATAAAGATAATCCCAGATTTCCAGTGTCAAAGAAAACGATTCGTGCATTTACAGAATGTGTCTTTTGTTACTATTATCAGCATAAGTCTCCTTTTCATAGACAGTAAAGATGTGGATCTGAGCTTTGGTAATAACACTGAATAAGGCAAGTCTTAAACAGATTGAATTAATAGGAATCCAATGTTCCAAACAGATCTCACTTTAACATTCATCTTGCATTTTCTCATAATTTAATTCTGTTATTTCTAGTGATAGCTCTTCCCTAGATCTGGGATGTCTTTCCAACTGATTTGAGGCAGAGTTGAATCTCTGGTCTGTTGCTACAGTAGAATATACTGGTTTTTAGAATAGCCAGTATTCTGTTTGTAGCTTCCACAGCTTTTAATGAGACAGGAAAAATTACCCTTATCTGCAATGATAAGGACCTCCTCGGAAGGTCACAGCATTTGTGAAGTACTCCCACCATGGAGCAGTGCTCAGTGACCATCTAGGCTGATTGACTCAGTGAAACAGCCCCAGTTTCTACTTGCTTTCAAACATCATTACATTTACAGTAACTTTAGATAATCTCAAGGTTAGACAGTGTGACTCAATCTGTTAAATATTATAGCATTGCCTCTAAGAATTGGCATCCTCCCTTTCCCAAGACACACTTGTTCCAATTCTGAAGGGCAATGGTGCTAATTAGCTGTATTATAAAGACATGACATCTTAATTCACTTTAGTACT
Source organism: Brachypodius melanocephalos (assembly GCA_013398615.1). Classification (NCBI taxonomy): domain Eukaryota; kingdom Metazoa; phylum Chordata; class Aves; order Passeriformes; family Pycnonotidae; genus Brachypodius; species Brachypodius melanocephalos. The sequence goes on along the minus strand of VZSR01003282.1, from coordinate 12,030,987 downwards.
TTCCTTTTAGAAGAGCTAGCTAACTGCAGGACCAGAACTCTGAAAAATTAAGGCTGTATTAGTTATAGATAGTGAACAATCATCCTGGTTAAGAGCTTGGCTCACATGCATTGCCAATAAATCCCAAGCTAGACAATGAACTTATGTTTGTCAGTTTTCTTTTGGTTTCACCAAATGACATCACAATGGTGTATGTAATACAACTAATGCAATGTGGTATAGGGTCTGTCTGTACAATGTGGATACACTTGAAGCAGTTTTAAATAGAAGTAGACTGCTTGCAGAACCACAGACTTCAGCATGACCAGAATCTGCAAGTGGTTTTGCTTCTCAGCTCTCTGCTGCAGGTCCAGATTTTCCACTAGCACCCATGTTCACCTGGATGTCACAGAATCAAGGCTTGAACAAATCTTCAATATCATTTAGTCCAACCATCAATGTAGCACCACAGAGACACCCCCAAAGAAAGTGGATGTGTGTCTATTAGCCTCAGCAGAGATTGCAAAGCACATTCAGATCAAGGATTTTTTGATGATTATACTTAAAGGAGTCCTGCTTCAGGGAAGGATTTTCTCTTTTACTTCACAAGATATTCACTCTTTATCAGCTTCTGGTACATCCAGATAGAGGCAAGGAAGCTTGTACAATTAGCCCTCAGATCTGAAAATGCAGTAGCAAAAGATAAAAACCTGCATATTTTCCCTTTCTCGTGTCTGTTGCCACATAGAGCCTTGTCTGAGGTTTAGGCAGGTCTGGCACAGCAGATCAATACTTCAAAGACTCTGGAAAGAAAAGTCAGTCCCAGAGTTGTGTAGTCATCTAAATGACTTGCAGTCTCTTTATGGCTTCTAAAACACTAGGTTTTCATCCCTGATCAGTTCCACTGCGATACATTAGGAAGAAAATATCTTCCCAGCTTCTCTAAAGACTTTCTGCTTTACTGTGATCTATATACCTGCCAATACCAACAACAAAATTAGTCATCTTTTTAATGCTTCTTGGATACTGGGGGTTGAAGGTTTGATTTGAGACCAGAAATAGAATTCCCTTTTCTCTTCCCATGGCTGTGTTTCTGAATGTTTATCCTTTATCATGCTTGTCTACACCACCTATCTTGAGAAGAAGCACAAGGTATCTATCTTTAATAACATGCACACACCCCAAGAATAATAAAAATAGTTGTGAAAAGTTCATCTTTTTCAACAGAAGAGGTTTAACAAGGAGACAGCAACTTTTTTTTATTAGTTCTTACACTTGGCTTTGATTATCAGCATAAGAATGCCATTTCAGCCAAACCTTGTCTGTAAGCCCAACACAGAAATGAAAATATGGTTCCTAACCTGCACCAACCAAGCCAACAGCAAAATCCTGGCATACAGGCAAAATCAGCAGTTGTATTCCCCATGAGCTGGTGAGTGTGAATTTTCCATGGGTGGAACACATGTGACTATAAGAGGTGCAGTGGGAATAGGACAGGTAAGGATTTATTATCAATATTGGCTTCTATCTTCCCTTTCCAACAACAGAAACTGCTGAGATCTGATGAGCTGCACCTCCATGCTTTTGCTCAATACTGTGTATACTTCAATCCCACTGTCACTGTGCTATTTGCTGCAATTTAGAGATGGGCAACTTGCTCAGAATGACAGGCTGAAAAGCCCATCTTGCCACAAGCTCTTCTTCCACCTCAGTGCAGTAAGATAACTATTAAAGTACAAACAGGCTCAACCTTTTGGCACTTGTCAAGAACATTAAAGCTCACTTACTACAGCACTTTCCAATGCATTTTCTGCTGAGTTGAAAGTAGTTCCAGCACAAGGCACTGTAAATTACCTTAGTACAGGTACTCTTTCACGATTGCATCCACAGGTAACTGGCGGATGATCTGTGTCTTGCAGACTTTGAAATCTCTCTCCTCTTGCTATCAATACAACTCTACAGACATACACAGTGTGTTTTCCTAATCCCAGACTCCCGCAATGTCTCTTTCATCTGACACCTGGGACATGCAATGTTGCATAAATTTGTGCCAAAATTATAAGGTTCTGACTACCCTCCATTAAAGCTCATATCTAGAGGATGGAGTATGGAAAAACTTGCATTAAAGGGCAGATAAATCAGATAAATAGACTCCATAGAGGAAGGAGATGTCCAGGGGAGACATGTCTGTATCTTGGGTTGGTGGACACTCACTGACTGACCACATTCACATTTCCACTTTGGAAATCACACAAGCAAAATAAAGACTGCAAGACCACACAAACCATTAAGCAAACGGAACGATTTTCAGTTCTGTATTTAAATGTCATCCTTTTTCCTAATGTAGCAACAAGGCTTCACATATACAGATTGCAAGTGAGAGAGGCAGATGATGGTAGGTACCTCTGTCTTATGGTAAAATATGCGAGAGAACTGGCACATATTCCTGAACGAGTAAGGCAGAGCGCGTCCTACAGCACCACCTAGCAGGCTAATTTAGAAGTGGTCCATATCCCTGGATCCCTGACTACAACGATGTGGATGTGCATCAAAACCAGGGTGCACTTCGGTCTTCTTTCACCTTCCTTGGTGTAAGAGCCGCTTCTTGAAACAAAACCCAAATCTTGGTGATTAGTAAAGCTGCAGTGTCTGTTTTTCCTCAGTCGTATTTATTATAAATTATTTCTCTTAAGAGAAACCACAATAAAAATGCAATGCCAGATTTTTGAGGTTTAGTGTAAGAAATTCTTGTTTCCTAGATCTCTCCAGCTGGTGCAGAAGCACCTCTCAAAATCAGATTGCAGAAACCCACTCGACCCTCTCTCCATATTCACCAGCAGGATAAGTAAGTCTTAGCATGATGAGGGGTTTTAAAAGCCTGAGAATCTCCATGTGTTTCAGTTAGCGGGAGTCTGTTGTCCATCATCACCTACATACACTTTTTCTTTGTATATCTGCATATGAAGTATGAATGACAACGTACAAACTGTAAGTTTTGGCAGATGACAAATCTCTATGCTGAAGCTGCAGACCAAAGATATAAAGAGTGACTGAAGTGCGTTTTTTTTGTGGGGTTTTTTTTGTTGGTTTTTTTTTTTTTTGGCACTTCTCAGAGTTTTCAGTGCTCCCAGTGCTTGATGACCTAGCAGAAAATCATTCCTTTATTTGTTACTGTGTTTTCTGCTAATACTGAGATAAACGGGGTGCATAAGAGGGTCTGAGGGATGACACAGCTGGCAAATAGTGGCTCAGAGGGGAACAGGTGAAAAAGGTGGGATCTTTCCTCTGACTTCTCTCTTTGGGTGGCAGCAAACTATTCATCTGCCTTGCCATATTGCATAAAACCTTAACCTAAGGGTAGAACTGTGCCCTGTCATGAAGGAGTGTGTTTTCTTAGCAATTAGCAACCTGTTAATTCGAAGGTAAAACCAAGGTTGTCATTGTCAGCTTCTGTTCACAACAGGCTATACCTAGCCAGGCCTGTCTAGCACTAGCATTCCTAAAAATCAGATCATCTAGTAGGAACAACATAGGATAAATATCTTCACTAGGATACTTCCATGAAAGTCCTAAAACCCCCCATGAATGTGAATGAGAACTCCTAAGTATTCAGTTTATGATCTTAATCCTTTCACGTGAACTCAAATGTCATGCTATGGGAACTGAACGTTTACTGGTAAGAAATGCTTCAGTCAGGGACTGCTACAAAGAAAGAAAGATCTGTCAAAACTAATCATAAGTAGAAAGTAAGAACAGCTTGCTTTTATTTCTATTCTGTTGCTTTTCAACCCACTGCCCAGCATAATTTCCACTTGGATAGTGAAAAATGATTACCTTATTGCCTGGTACGAGGGGACACTTATCAATCATCCAGCACCAGTGCAAACTTCCGATAAATGAGACAAACCCACTCTTTTACTACCCCCTACCCAAATAAAATCCTAACCTGGCCAAAAGCTATTCTGTACTCTTGTTTTGCAAGGACTGCACATCCCAGGGGCAAGGCTGGACTTCCCAGAGCCCTGCCCTCGGATGCCAGTGCTTCCAAAGCCACCAACCTCCTACATTTCCCATCTTTCCAGGGCTCTCTGAGTGCCCAGGCTGTGGAACAAATCTGCACGGGGTTATTAAGAAACTACGCTGGCCATCTGGTTTGAGCAAAGAGTAACTAAAGCAAACAACAACAAAAAATCCCTGGATGTGTTATTTTCCCATTGGGAATAACAAGAGAAAACAAATCCTACACGACGGATGCCAGCTCTGCCGCTTGCTGCCTTCCCGGCAAGCATTCCTGCCCTGCAGTGGAGAGGGCTCTATTAATTACACAGATGTAAAGTATTTTGCAGGAAGGACACTGGGAGTTCCAGCACAGAACACAACCGCACAGAATTAATTTATGACGCGGGCAGAGAGCCGCAGTCTCCGCCTCACGCTGCGGCTGCCCTTTGAGGGGTGCGGGGTGCGTGTCTCTTGCTCTTCGCCTGCCCGGGCAGCGGGTCATCTCTCTGAATGAGAGCCCCCGGGGCCCGTTCGCCCGAGGCCGGGCTCAGGCTGTGTGGGGCCGCTCTGAGGGGAACCCGGCCCGCCCGCCATGGCGCCTCCGCCCGCCCCTTCCGCCCTCAGCCCCGCCTCGGCCCGGGACCCGCGGTAGGTGCTGGTGCTGGGGGGGGCGGGTGGTTCCCGCAGCGAGGCCTCGGGGTTGTGGGTTTTTGCCACTCTCCTTTTCTGTATTTTTAATTTTCGTGACTCGCCCGAGTCCCGGAGGCGGGTCCGGCCCGCGCCCCCTTTCCTGATTGATCGTGCTTTAAGCCGGGCTTTCCCCTCTACTACGTGCGATTTTAAAGCAGCAAATTCAGTAGCACACGCGTGTTATGGCCAAACCTGCCTGGATATCCCCCATCTGAACTTTAGCTCCTTCTGAGTTCAGTGAGAATTAAGTGCCTATGACACCACAGAGGTAGAGAGTACTTCAGCATTTGGGGGAAGCCGCCCTGTAAGCGTGGTGGTGGCTTCATGGTTGCTAAACGATTAAATTTGCAGGATATGGGCCATATAAATTGCCTTGCAATTTCCGGTTGCTTTCCTCGTACATAAATTGCACAAAGTTCATGAGTAAAAATAAAGATGCCAGACACTGTTAGGGTTGCAGGGGGATATCTGCAGGAGCTGAGCATCTGCACTGAGTCTTGAGGAAGGTTTGTTGTGGACAGTTTTATTTTCCTGAGTATTTACTATTATGAGAAAATAAATACTCTGTGGCATTTCCTGCTTGCTTTTGCATTTGACATGCAAGATCACTTTTGATCACGCAGGAAAGGAGAGTAGAGTTTTCAGTGTAGTCTGCCTTTTCCCACACGAGTCTGGATGTAAGCTGAAAAGGGACTTTTTTCCTTGCAGCATTTCTAATCTTAAAATTATGTTAGCCAGCTCCAATGAGGGGGCATTCTCTGACAGGAGAAACCTGTTCAGTCCCTGCCTCAGCTTCACGAGAGGATCAAGTGACAGGCTCCCTACAATCATCCCCCTAGAAGTGCTTCCCTCTGCACTGGAAATGATGTGATCTTTTCAATCAGATCTAGACTACCAGATTTGCTGAGAGATCATAAACTTCAAAATGGTCATTTGAGTTTAAGTATTATAATTTCTGGTTTTTAGTTCTATTATCAAGATTTTCTCCTGAAGTTTGGTTTCATCCTAGCTCTTGCCTCTTTAGCATGTTTTTCTTAAATAGTATTGTCAAAAACCTCACCACCTCTGTCTTCAGCAGAATGTAAGAATAACACTAGTTATTACAGTAATTTAATATGTATTTTTTTAGTGTATGATTACATACGTCATTGTTTTTATTAAGCACTCAGTGTGTGTTCACTGCAGCATAAACATTAAACAAGATTATTCTTCCCCTAGTGAATTTACAGTCTGAAAGATCTTCATAGGAAGGAGTAGTGATAACATATCATTAAAAACCACCTTTAAATTAATCTCTTTTTGTTTCCCTGTGGTTAACACTCATTTGCTGTTGCTCATGACTAGTGTATCCTGGCATGTCCTGTAGTGCTGTTTGATGATGTTACAGACCCCAGTTGTCCACTCTCCCCCTCTGTGAGTTCTTGTTCAGCACATGTGGAAGGAGAGCATGTGTCCCTGCTTCAGCTGCTGCCATACAAAGCCCAGCAGCATAGCTGAGACCCACCTTTGATGGTACTCCATGCTAAGACTTGGGTTGTTGTATCAAAGCACAATTTCCTTCTGCCACCTCAGCTTCCTGTGAGGACAGCTGGAAACACTCATGTCTTTTAACAGCTGCAGTAAGATTCTATGAAGCTTGTGTGTTAAAGCCCTGAGAGAAGAGACTTTGCAAATGGAAAGAGTGGTGTCCAGTTTTCAGATTTCTGTTGGATTTTTGTGCCTAATTCACTTTTATACCTTCATAGTAGCATCATTCTAAGCAGGAATTCTGCAGCCAATAGAATTTTTTTTAATAAGAGATTGGAGCTTTTCTGGGCAGAGCACATAATATGGCTTGGATCATAAAAAGAACTGATGCTTCCCAAGGAAAGCAGGACTCTTGAACTGAACGAGTTTGAAAGTTTTTATTTGCTTATTTAAAGAGTCATAACATAGTTGTAGGCCCTGAAACAATTTATGTCCCAGTTTCTGCTCTAGATTGAAGATAGTATTTGTCAGAGAAATTATTGCAGAGACAAATTTTTAAAAGTAGCTGCTGAAAGCATGCTGCTTTCTGAAAATAGCTTTTTGCTGAGTAAGCTAGAACCACTGCCTGGAAGTTGAAATCTAAAAGAAAAAAAAACAGTGTCAAACACACGCTGGTTCTTTTTTGGTTTTGGCTGGTCAGGATTTTTTGTTATTTGGGTTTGTTTTTTTTTTTTTTTAATCGTGAGTTTGACTATCCATCAGAACAAACTCATAAAGGAAAATTCTGTCTCCTGAAATTTTTCCTATCAAAATGTGATCCTGTTTTGAAAGTTGTAGTCCAGCTCAGCTTATTGAATTTAGTATTCAGGTTACTGATTAAATTTTTTGCAGCTGTACTGTAGAGGAGGTTGGCATAGACTGATCTAATTATTGGCTCTTTCTGACCTCAATACTTACAGACTGTATAGTGGAAGGCAAGAGTGGCATTGTGCTAGCAAGGACTAGACAAGGATGTTGGGTAAATACAGGGTGTGTATTGATTGCTGGGGGAGGAGGAAGTGTGGTGGCTTTAGTATTGTCTTTATTGTGGTAAATTGATTTACTGGAGGAAAGGGAGAAGTTAATTCTCCGTATCAATCATCCTGTGTTGCAAGGCCCAAAAATTATTGCGTATCTCTTCCTCTGTAAAGATGATTTGTGTTTTGTTAGTGTAAAAAAATGTTTCTTTGGTTATTGTGCTCTGCTTCTTCTCATGTTTTTTGCTTTGGTTGTTTGGGGTTTTGTCAGTGCTAGAGAGATGACACACCTATCTATGCACACTTTAATTCTTGATTTTGTGTTACAAGCAGGTTAGGATTTGACTATGGCAGTGCGGTTCCTGCGGAAGGCATCTGTGTGGTTAAAGAAGCACAAGATCACTGTGTTGGCCGTTTCTTGCGTGGGACTGCTTGGCTCTAACCTTTCCTATCATGTGTTTCCTGAGCAGACGTTCAGACTGTTGCACGAGTGCTGGTCAGAGGGGCAGCCAGCTGAGCTTTCAGAGACGCTCTGTGCTGTGTTTCAGGATGTCCTTCAAGATACTGGTGTGAAGTCCACTGACTCCTACAGAGCCTTTGCAGCTTCTGGCTTCCACCCTGTGAGCGCTGGAATTCCCTGGCTGCCTGCAGGCTCTTTGGTGGGCATCCCGCCTAACTTTGATAGCACAGCTGAGGATAAAAAAGGAATAGTCAACCATGTTGTTGTAATAAATGGCAAGAAAGTAGACTGGGAGAGCAGTGAAGGCGTGGCTTTGAAGGAAGCTCTCACATTTTCCCTTAAAGCTCAGAAGTTTGCCATTGCCAGAGAAGTTGTGTACTTGCAGAGTGGCAGCCCTTTAGCAAGTGCAGTTGTGGCTCCCACTTGCTTGGCTGGGACATTTGTCTGTGGCAGCGCTCTAAAGCTGCTTCTGGGGTTATCTACGGGCCCTGTGATCCTCCGTGGCCTCTGTAACCTTGTCACCGCCATGGGAGGGCTGCTCTGCTACTATGTCTCTTCGGATGCCGTCACCCATCACCTGGACTGCAGGGCCGACAGGAAGGCAGCCAGGCTTTCCCAGGACTACGCCAGAGGTGGCCTGGAATTTTATGATAAAATCTTGTCCCGCAACAGGATTTTTCGTGGTCTGATGGGCAAACAAGGGATGAAAATGTATGCCCCAAGTGGTAACCTTTTCCCGAGGCACTGGTTCAGAATAAAGTATACCCCATACACTTACCGGAGAACTTTGATTCTTAATATTTTAAGAGAGCTCCAGGCATCAGATGGGAGTGCTTGAATTTTAAACTTGTGAATTATGTATTTTGGAACACCGCTGTGCTGCTGCCTTTTTTTTTTTTTCCTTCTGTATTTTCATTAGAATTTTGGGGTTTATTTTTGCATATAGTTCGGGAAGAGTTACTGCACGTTTCTTGAATAAAGAATTCTCTCTTAAAATATTAAAGACTTGCTTCCAAAGTGCTCAGTTCTGTGTGCATCTCAAATCACAAGACTGCTGAGAAGGGAAGCTTTTCAGACTGGTCTGGAAGTTCTGCTGTGATGCTTTGCCTTCCTGCCATTTCAGTCTGGCAAATTGGGAGGGGCAAGTCCAGCAGAGAATTTGGGGATCATTATCATTTAAACTGGGGTATTTGCTGTTTCTCCTATGGAACAACACAAAGATATTTTAAAAAATGGGCAGTCTGTATCATGTGGTTACATAAATATCAAGACACAGAGTGTTTCTGTTCTGTGTAAGTTCTTGTGCTGTATATATTCTTATGCTGCAATCACCATTTTTCAGTAGGAGACATTAGTTATGCTGCATTTCCTACCAGTACAAACAGATTATTACCAGCACATGCATAATTTCATTAAATCTAGTTCTGCTCTCTCCAGGACATGGTGACTGCAGCATCATCCTGAATGTTTCCCAGGAGTGGTAGTATGTAACAGGACTGTCCTGGGTTGGTTGTTTTGTCACAAGTGGGATAAGAATGTTGAGAAAAGGTTTTCCTGCTTGCTTTGGTATTGTTTTTTGTTTCATTGAAAAATATGTGTGGATGTATGTCACCTCTCATGTCAGTAAAGGCAAGGTATGAGCCATAAGTCTGGCATTTGAAACTGGTGAGGTCTTTGATGAAGAGTTGCCAAGGGAAATTATTCTCCTGTATCCAACTGGTTTAAGAAGATTTTGTCTGGCAGGCCAAGCTTTGCCCAGGATTACTAATCTTCTGGAGAAGTCTTTAGTGCACGGGCAGTAAACTTTCCATTACAGCTTCACCTTGATTTTCAAGGTGTTAGTTCTCAAACTTTGTGGTACCTTCTTTTCTATGTTTCTATTGCTGTTCCAGTAGCTCTCACCGGTGACATCAGAGTCGTTCTCCTCACCTCTGTCATCATTCTTACTAGCAACTTCTATTATTTTGTCTTCTCAGTCAGAGATGTGCTGAGCATCCTCTCTGCCCTGGCTTTATCCTTTCTTCATCTGCTACAATAAGAACTGTCATGCCTGTGTTTGCTCAAAGCATTACTGAGTTCTGTTTTCCTTTTGAATCAGACAGTGACATAAAATTGATACTCTGGCTGCTGAAGCACTGCTGTTGCTCTCCGTTGCTGAAGCCATGTGTGTGAGATGTTTGAGTTTCTGCTAAAATAATCTGTGCCATTTGCTTCTGAAACATCATCTATTGCTTGCACTTGTCCTCATCAAGTCATGAGATGCCTGTCTGATGCTTTTCTGACTGTAAGGCATAAAGCTATTGTTTTTGTGTCCTTTGTGAAAGAGTTTGATAAAATTTCCCGGCCTGTGGAATAAAAGAAGACTTTACCTTTAGGCAGGAGTTATTAAAAGCTTTGAGCTGACTTTTTTTACTGGTCTTCCAGGTAAATCCAATATAAGACGTCACAGAAGTTTATTGGTAGAGTGACTCAGTGACTCAAGACTGGAATGTAATTCCTGGTTTAAATAGCCTGTGAGTTCAGTTCATCCTGCTGTTACTCCTTCAGACAAGTCTAAACTCCATGAAATATTCTCAGAGAGAACTTGGCCTACTTGGTTTATGTAGTTGAAGGAGCTGCTGCTACATAGAGTGCAGAGAGAAAAATCAAGGCCTTTTGGGAGATTTACAAGTAATAGTTTAAACAAAATTAAATTAAAGTAATCTATTTGTCTTCTACCACTCCTTACTGTTGCTTTTCATTAAGATGTCTGCAGCTAGTGTGGTTATTGGATATTCTCAGGGTGTAAAGCCCCAGTGATGCTAATGGGTTTTGCAGTTGTGTACTTCACTTGACTCTTACAGCACGATTCTCCAAGAATCCACGTATCTATAAATATGCTCCACATATCTATAAATGCTGTGTCCCATTTACCCTTCTTTGAACTTGCTGTGGTGCATTGGTGTTGGTAAGGAAAGGCTGGCTACCATCAAGATGCATTTCCCTGCTTTCCAAAGACAGATTCTTGCCAAGGGTTTACACACCTCCATCTCTATATAGCTGAGCATAGTGTCATGCTGTCAATATAGGGAAAACAGGAATTGCAGTTACAGCTTCTAAGATTTCCCTGAACTTTGGGAATCTGCAGGTTATCCTGGAAAAGATTTTTTTTTTGTGTGTGTTGCCAGGTAATTGTTGCTTGCAAGATTACCCTTGCTATCTGTAAGAATAAGTAAAAATAGCACAACTCGAATACATGGCCATGACAGTACTAATGAGAAGTCTTTTATTATACTGCAGATGTTTTCTGTAAGTAGAATTATCACAGAAATCAAACATGAACTCCACATACTGGTGATAAAAATGGTCTGGTTTTGAGCATTCACTAGAAGTAAGCACCCCAGAATTAAAGGTGGAAATGTTCCATACTAAGAATGATCTGATGTGGAAAAGCAAGTTCATTCAGTGGCCCAGAAAAGGCCAAACAAATTGTTTTGTAAGTCGTGTCAGTGAACAGCCTCCCCCAGCTCTGAAGCTGAAAATCTGAGGAATTTGAAGAACTTGTTTTAGTATTAACTGGCTTGTCTTTTGTTGCTCAGACAAAGCAGACTTTGTTCAAATTTTTGTATAGAAAAGCAGCAAAAATGTTAAGCTAAAAGGAATTGCTAGGAGATGCGGATAAAAGAAGTCTAAGTCTAGAAACTAAAAGCAGAGGTGTCGGTGGAATAATGAGCTCTTATAAAAATAGATACTATCTACAGATATGAAGCTCTCTGTCTGGTAAAGTGATTAAAGGATGAAGAAGTATGAGTAGCAAATGACCAAAATGAGTTGCTAGTTTAAGTTTAAATAAAATCTAGTTTAAAGAGGAACTTGTGTGACTGGTTTATTTGTGTTATTATCCTGAATGTTCTAGGTAACTGGAAAGAAAATGATCCTTGTAACTTCTTTTTTATATAAATGTAATTCTTGCTGCTACATAAAGCTTTAGTGGATGATGCTGCAAGAGACGAGGGTCACCAAGGTGCTTTGCTCAGAATTCCTGCTGAAGTGCGAGAAACGTACTCTAGGGCCTCACATATTTCTTTATCCTAAAAATTGCAGTTTCTCATTGTGGAGATACTTTCAGCTAGTTTAATGGTCAAAACCATAAAGTTGTCAGAAAAAACTGAGAGCAAGACAGTTTTCTTGAAGACAAGCTGTGGAAGTCATCTGATTGCAGCAATTCCTGAATCAGCTGTATGGGTATCTGGCTTCCCTAGCACTGTACAGGGAGCAGGAGCTTCAGAGAGAGGGAAATCTCCACCCACATGGCATGTGAGTAAAGTATGTGGACTTGCCCAGAGAGATTAGTTGAAGTGTAGTGGTCCTTTAGAAAACAGCCTTTTTTATTACAGTAGAGCCATCCCTTTTCATATTACAGTGGTTTCCAGAATTTGACAGATGAGAGAGCTGACTGCAGAGCTGTGGAGCTTCTTGCCCTGCAAGATGTTGGGAGAGGTGATGCTGGGAAGAGCCTACTGCTGCCACTTTGCCCTTGGCTGTAGCAGTTGTGAAACAACCACAGTGACAGTGTGGCCTGCATGGGTGGGGTGTGAATTTGAATGTATGAATCAAATCATCATGACTGAAACACAGGTGGCTTTCAGCAGAGGAACAAATGCAGAGGGTCCATCAAGGAGTGAGTACTGCTATGTGCTCCTGTTATCTGCTGTTAACTGTTATCTGCTCCTGTTTATTAAAAGCTCCATGTAGCAGGTGTGATTACATTAATATAAAAATAAGTAAGTTGCAGACAATCTGCTATCCATGCATCCAGTCCCTCCTTGATTTCACTCATCTCAGCTGGAAGTGTTTATTATTGAAAGGCAGAATGCCTCTCAAGCAGAAGAATGCTAATGTAGGAAAACATACTTAAGATCTTGGAATAAGGAGGACACCTTCAGGAAGAGAGAAATTTCGTTGTTATCAAAGCCAGATTTAAGAACAGAAAAACAATGTCATTATTCTCCAGGAATTGGTATGTTAGACAAATTAAAGTGAAGGCATTGAAAAATGGCTTATGGATATTTTGCTGGGCATCTTTTTCACTGAGAATATATTGGTTTGTTAAGCTGAAGTGAGTATACTCAGGCTGCTCAAACTGCCAAATCCATAAAGTGGAGAAAATTACTAAAATTTGGCCAGAAACAGGTCTGTTTTTCCCATCTGAAAAAGCACAAGCCAAACTCTTAAGCTTCATAGCCAGAAATGAACACTGAAATATCTCTGCAGTTGGAAGTTTTTACTTTCTGCAGTAAGACCGAGTTTGCTGAAATCTGTCCAGGTCTCCAATTTTGAAAGCTGTGTCCTCCTTTGTGTATGGCAAAACTACTTCTGTAGAAGTCTTGCAAAACAACAGATCTCATTAGTTAGGGTGACTAAGAGTATTTAGAATACATAAGACATTGTGAGCCTGATCCCAGGTTCACGGTTCCAGCAGTTCTTGTGGAGTGAACATGAAGAAAGGAAATGCAGTATCCAAACAACTTTTATCCAGTAACTGTTTAGTGGTTTAGTGCAGACCTGCTGACCTCTGGAAGCTTTGTTTCTATCATATGCTGGAAATTTTCCAGTGGGAATGTTGTTGTTTCTTCATTCTCTGTTTCATTTCCCCTCGCTCTGTTACTCTAATTGCCTCTTCTGCCTGCTGACTCATCTTACAAGCTGCTTTAGCTTGCTCAAGCAAGATTTGTGAACTTTTAAGTGCTCACTTGCTGCTTGCACTTGCACTTTCACTTGCACCTCCTACTTTTTCCTACAGTAGTTATCTGCCAAAGTCCACAGCAGCTTCAATTCTCCTGTGTTTTACTACATTTAGTCTACATGTTTTTTTCAAGGAAAAATGCTTTTGACTACATGAAAAATAGGCATTGTGGTTAAAACCTTTCCTATTTTGCCACAAGAAAAATCTTACTTTTGAAATTTCCATTTAGCATTACTTTTAAAAAGATATATTTCTTATTTGCTGTCTATGGCACCCAATTCACTTTTGATCTTAATTTGCCTCTTGTCACTTTTAAGATGCTGCTATTCTCTTTAAGCCCTTAGAAACTTTGTTTTCTGTTCCTGAAAATTGCAGGGTATTTCATATACTTCTGTCTAGGTGAGGTATTGTGAGTTAAGAAATTATAACTAATGTAGTGCTATTAGCTGCTTGTACTGTGTTAACTTAGCTCAGGCACAGCCTTGTGCTGGCTTTGAGAATTGTGGGTTCTTATTTGCTCATATTGCCAGCTACACTGAGCACTTTATAGATTGTTTTAATCACCTGCCACTGAGCAGCAGCAGAGGGGTTTGTTGGGTTTTGTTTGCTGAAAAGAACACTTACTTTTGACAAAATATTTTGAATGAGCCTTGCAAGGATGAGGGGCTTGGAATGAGGAAGAAAAGCATAGGCAAAACCAAGGAAAATAATCCCACATTCCTTTCATACTCTTAAGTCTTGATATTGCTACAGAGATGTGGACTGCACAAGAATTGCAATACCCTTCTATAACCAATTGCTTCTGATTCCTGGGTTATCTGCTCAGGTGCATCCTCAAGTAGAATCTTTTCCGTCCCTTCCCAGCTCCTTGGATGCCTGTAGGCCTGTTCCAGGTACTCCAGGTAACACAAAGCTTCTGCTTCGGTCCCCTTAGCCAAACCAATTCCTGTTGAGTTCTCCCTTGCCCTGGAAGCAGTTGCTGCCCTGCCACTGCAGATTTCACTGGAGCAGGCCCTGATGTAAAGGAGTTGAAAACTCAATGTGATGGTTCCCTCTCCAACCTGCACTAAGCAACATGTGGCAGTTCAATACCACACTGGCTCTACCAGGTATGCTGATCCAAAAGGTCCATGCTACTGTTTATTTCCAGCCTGAGAAAACAGAATTTTGCAGAGTTCTGTTACCACAAATATAATTGTCAATATCAATGTGCATTGGTGAAGACTGAAGCCACAATTTGTGATATAAAAATTGGAAGTGGAATTTTAGAAGTGAAAACTAGTAATTTTCACCACTGGAGCTATTAAGAGACTTAACTTATGTGGAAGTAAAGATAAAACTATAATCTGCATTATTATCTTAAAGCTACATTGATTCTTAAATTAATTACTATACAGTGAAATATTGGATCAATTTCTCAGGGAAGATTGAAAATTAAGATCAAGCCATGTTGTAAATAACAAACCTGGTTTTGAAAAAACCCCATCTTCTTTCCCCATTTTTTTATTCTTCATTTTCTGACTAGACTTGTGGCATCCATATAAATATTTCAGACAACAGAGCAGAGTAGGAATTACTCAGTAGAAAGTTTTCCTTGTAAGATCTTTTCTCATGTGGGATGAGTTTCACTGCCTCAGCGACCGTGTTTTAAAAGCGTGTTATATAATTCTCTGTAGATACCCATAGACAGATGTATTTATGGTTTTTGGAAAATTCATGTAATTTAGGCATAAAACTTGAAGTGTGTTTTATAGTTCCTCATTAATAATAGTTGAGAATTATGCTCATCTAAGGCAGCACACATAAATTCTTAATGTTCAGACATTCATTATATGACTGTGATGGTTAGAAGTTGCCATAGGAAAATAAAAGCCAGTGATCCCAAAAATTATTATTTATATATATTCTTCTAAGCAATTTGGAAAAATGTGTTCATCCCCTAACAGTTATTTCCCTTTGATTTCCACATTCTTCATTTTAACCTAAAGATATTCTACTGGATATTGAAAAAATCAAATGAGGAACCAGACAGACTTTTTATTGAAGTTTTCATTAAGCATGGCTGCACCTTATAAAAGGAAATGCTGAATCCATCATTTCATGGAAGTTATGCATTCAGGTGGGTTTTTTGCAATCACAATTTAGAGATCCTAATACAGTTTGCTTTTATCATATTTGAAGACAGCTGTGGCACAGTTGCAGATGGCTGGATGAAAATTTGGCTCTGTATGATGGCTTTACACTTGTGAAGCAGGTGAAAAGGCCAAGGTTTTTTCTTGCTTTTCTGGCCTGAACATAGTTTATGTGTTGCAAATTGAAGTCATGCTTTAGCAATTGCAAATTGAACTTTAAAAACATTTCTTTCTTTTTTTTTTTTGTTACTTTCCAGCAGCATAACTGGATATGTAGAGTCGTGGAAATGATCTGAGAGCTGAATGAGAAGAGTAATTGGGATTTTCTACATACTAGGGATTTCTTTCAGTTAGAATTTAAAAAAAAAAAAATCTCTGCTGAAACCTCACAATTGATAAATCAAAAAAGGTACATTTTCTTCTAGAGTCATGTGGTGACCAGATCTTTTTTTCTGCTTATGCAGTGAGCCGAAAAAAAGTAACCAAACGTGGTGCCAGGTTCTGAACAAGCAGTTCAGCTGGCACACACATTTATTATTTCCTTCTTCCACATTAAAAATTGCTTGCATAGAAGTGTTATGTGGAAATACCAAAGGGAAGTTTACCTGTAGCACAGATTTCCTGATTTTTACTATGATTGTCTCTGAAGTTTCTTTTATTCTGAGGCTGGAAGAAGATTTGATGCAGCTTTGAGCTCTGCAAAAATGTGTGTGTGCATGTTCCAGGATCAGATATGTCCAAATTTTTTTCTCCTTTTACTGAACATTGTCACCTTGGACTTTCCAATCTGATGTCTGCTGTGAAATAATTGTTCCTTAGCTGGCTTTTATGAGTGTTGGATGCATATTGGTTTCAGCAGAAACTACGAAAGCTTCTGGAAAAGAACAGACTTACTATGCACTAGTTTTCTATCATGGTGTTGCTCTGGTTTTAATCTTAAAGATTTTCTACTGAATTTTGCCTTGAGTGAAATAGAGAGAGCCAATATTGCTGGCCAAATCCAACAGAGGTGCTTGCCTGAAACCAGCAGGAGGCATGGCTGATGTTGTGATACAAACTGGAAGTTAGGAAAGGTGCATCACCCCAGCACGAGCACCTCTGCCTACTTGGCAGGCAGAACACAGCAAGGGTCTGGAAGCGACCCGGTCGTGCTGCTGCCGACCAGTGAAGATTCCTGCTCAGCCACTTGGTCACTGCTGCTGCATCTGTGGAGGGGATCAGGCTGTTCTGTGCTCTGAGCCACCCTTCACTGCCAGGATCAAACCCACTACCACTGGGATCTGGGATGTCCTTTTAACACATGGCTGGAGGAGGTGACATTGTGCCCACTGTGTTGTGTAACATGTTAGCGTGCATGCTGAGGATATAGATCTGTGCTAAGTCGTCTCTTCAGGCTTATGATTTGTAGATTTAAACCATAATCTCCTGGAGATTATATGAAAGAGGAGGGTTGCAGGCACGAATGGATGAAGGGGATCCCAGTGTCATGGTGCAGGAGGAAATTTAGGAATTGTGGCTCTAGAAGAGGAAGAGAGAGAGGGTATATTATGGTAGGTTACATAGAATGGAGACTGGGATACTTGTATCGTGCAACCCAAGGAACATTTGCATCACATTATTATAGCTAATGTGGAAAGTGTTTAACTCCTTGGGAAATAAGAGACTGAAACCAAGTAATCCCACAAGGTGGATGACCTAACCACAAAGCACTAATCGGGTTTTCCTTGGACAGATTATTTTCAGCAGTGTGGAACAGTGTCCCTTCTGCCTACTTCTCAAGTATTATTTTGCCTTGGGTTTTTTTTTTTTTTTATGTTGGTTTCCTACAAAAGGAAAAAAAACCTAAAAAATGAAACGAACACTTTCATTGCTACTAAACAGGTTATGGAGAGCAAAAAGACTGCTATTTTTTTTCACTATGATCAAAAAAAACCCTTTCTATAGACTTTGGCACAGAAATATTATCACCTCGTGTCTTTTACAATTTTCCATCTTTACAGTACTTTTTAGTACTTTGTCATTTCCTTAAGGAATATGTTTCTATCCAGGCTATCAAAGAGCATGCAATATAAATTTCTTATTGCATGAACAGGTTCCATGAAAAGCAATGTGTAAAATACAGATCATGTTGTAGCTGTTTTATTTTCTTGGCATTTAATGTGTGCATCCATCATGCCATCATAAACTCATTGTGTGTTTTGTAACTCAGCTATTAAAAGTTTTCCATCCTGCAGTTGGTGGATGGGTTCACGGGCTGTCAGCTATGAAACAGTGATTCCCTAGCTTAAAAATTACTCTGTTCTGCTCAATGTCCCTATAAATAATTTAAGGAAAATCACAAATTCAGAAGTTTTCCCCTGCCTGTTTTCTGATGACAGTAAATAATATTGTGGACCAAAGAGCAGTGGTTTGTCAGGCAGAGAACATCCAGGGTAAGCCTCTGTGTGTCAGATGTGCACTTTGTGTCCCTCTTGGCAGGCAGCCAGTCACACGAGCACTGGCAGCAAATCAGTGATGAGCATATGTGCTTGAGTAACTCCTGCCCAGTGGGGATAACACTTGACATTCTCTCTGAAAGAGAATTTTTTTAGGAATTCAGCAAAGCACAAAGACTTTGAGGACATGACTGCTTTTCCTGAAATTAACAGGCTGAATTGAGTTGCAGGCTGAGATTCTTTGGTTCACCTAATGTTACATCTGCCATGTATAATTCTGGGTTTTTAAATGCCAAGGCCATGCTGATAGGAAAACTAGTATCTACCTCGAGGGGGTGATTAATGAGAGCCAAACCAAAGGGAAGGGAGACTGGCCCAAGGTTGCTGTCATCTATTAATAAGACCAAAATGAAGTCTCCACACTGCAGCAATTCTGAATTATTTAGTTACCACAGATGGACAGGATGCCATTTGAGTCAAGAGGGTTTGGCTAGAAACTGCTGTCAGAGATCTGGCTTTGCTTAAAGCCTGGTGTAAGGCATATGCAGCAGGTGTCTTGTCTTGCCAGCTGAGCCATTTTCATTTCCTCATGGAGCTTTGGCCCTTTAGCAGCATGTTGGTCCCTCAGAAGCAGAAAGAACTGAGTCACCCCCTTCTAAGAGGCAAGACTTTTACTTGTGCCAAGTTTGCCACTCAAAAAATAGAGTAGTCCCAAGGTGCCTACCATGTTCTGTCCCTAAAAATTTCTATTTGGTCAAGAGTGGAAAAAAATGATCAGCACAGCATTGCTATTACTCTGTGGTATCTGTTGGTCAAGCAAATGGTACCATAGGCTTGATGCGTATATTATTTTCAGGCAGCTCTCAGTTTGTGCTGACTTTGCATCATTTTGAAAAAAAAAAATAGGATTTTAACCACTTGCTACAGAAGTTGCCTGTAAAAGAGGAGATCTCAGTGGTTTATGGTTTTGGTGAGAAGTACACAAGAAAGAGAAGAAAATATTTGAGCAACTTGATACCTTGATCAGTATGGTAATGCTTAGGCTGACTCAGTGCCTTCATCCAGACTGTGGTGGATGTATCTGCAGCCTCTGGAGAGCAGAGCCTGCTGGCTTCCCTGATCAGATACAAATGCAATCCTGCAGGATTTTTAAACCTGTATTGTAGGTGAATATCCCCCTTCAGATCTGCAGCATGTTTTCAGATACATCTTTATGGGGATTTTAATCAACAGAGCCACTCTGTAGTTTTGTCAAATTCTACTTGGGGTTTTTTTTTTCTTTTTTTTCCCTGGGTAAAAAATTATTATTTTCTTGACTCTCTCATCACTCATTCATTAATAAATTTAGCAAAACAAATTTATTTTATTATGGTACGTAGGAGTATTTTGCAATCAAGCTTATGTGACGTAGAAAAATTACCAAATATTTCTGGTTTTTGTTTTCTGTCTCTGACCCAGCTTCTCATTGATTGGCATCCCTTGATCACTTACTCTTCAAAAGCAGCTTTTTGCTTGGAGAATATAAATTTCCATTAAAATTATTATATTCATTTTCTGATCATCTAATTCAAGAAATCACAGCAAAGCATCACTTCTTGTAGAAAAGCCTTATTGTATAACCCCAGCCACAAGCACTATGTTTTTGAAATCTTTAGGTGATTGAAATTAGCATGATTGTACTATTTGTGATGAAATAATACTGATGTGTGAGAATCTCTATTGCCAATCACCATAAATGGGTAGGAATTAGCTAAGAAGTGAGACGGGCATCAGAAGGGACAGGTGGTTCTGGTGCATGGTAAAATTGAATATATCTTTTTTTCTGACAGTTTTCTTCTATGGACATAGACTTAATATTTTCTATTTCTTATAGATTCTCTGAGAACAGCAGCTTCATATTGGGAATTTTTTTTTTTGTTCAGATTTCCCACAATCAATTAAATTTTTGGTATTTGAGAACTCTGACATTTCTTAACCAAAAGTGACAGGGTAGGACTGAAGAGAAGTCAGAATATGTGGTGCCGCATCTCATGTAAATTTAGGTATTGTAAAAAGGAAGATTTAGTTGAAAATAATGCAATATCAATTGCATTGCAATTATTGTGTGTCTGTAGGACATAAATCACTTGTAACATTTATTTTCCAGTTAAATACTGAAATTACAACATTTCCACGTGTGTGTGTGTGTATGTTAGAAGCAAGTCAGTTTTTAATTATGAACTAGAAGTTCAGCTCATCTAAATTGCAATAGCTCCTCTAAAATCAGCAGAGTTACATGAATTTATCCCACCATAAGTTCTGGACAGTCTGTTTTAAATAGAGCCCCAAATAGTCAGTCTGACTGTCCTGAAAGCTAAGCTTATCTACACAGAAAGTTCTACTAGTTGGCAAGGATCAAATAATGCATATTTTATACATCTCCTCCTATTCCCTGGATTTGGTCATAAGATGCCTGTCAGGTTTATATTCAGTCCAGGAGCCCTTGCAGGGATGCCCTTTTGTCTTCTCAAAGCAGCACAGCACAGGCTGTCTCCCCAAGACAGGAGGGGAGCAGGTGCCACATCCTGGCCATGGCTCCCACCTGGATTTTCAGAGTGCTGTGTGTCCAGCATGGGCTGGGGAGGGTGGCTGTCACCACTCCAGTCCCCCTGACCTCAAAGCAGAATGGGGTTTGTGCACCATCAGCCTAAAGATCCTATATTTGGTCTGGTTCGTTTGGTGACTGGCATTAACAAAAATTAATATTATAGGGAAAAGCATTTTGTCCAGTTAAGTTTTCATCACCAAACTGGTTGCTGCCATCCAAATTTCCAAGTATCTTCACTCCTATGTGAGGACATCTTCTATTTGGAGATGTTTGTCTGATGTCTGTCCAGCTTATTTAATCTTTCTTGTATAACAGAGAACCACTAACATGATATAGTTTTCTAGACAGACAGAATCCACTTTCCTTATGCAATTATGTTATTCAGAGTGTAGTGGTCACCCCATGATACAGAATCAACAAGAAGTAGAATGGTTGCACTGGAAAAGGGTTGCTAGCTTGAGAGCTCAGAGACAAAAGGGTTTTGCTGCAGAACAGTAAGAGAGCTTGAGACTGTCTAAAACTATAATCTTTTAATGTGCTAAATCTCAGTTCCCTAAACTCACAGTCTTTCTGTATTATGGTAAGCTTGTCATAACTTGCAGATGTAGGCTGGTAAATAGTGTATCTTATAGTTAGCAAATAGGAAAAGAAAATTAAACCTTCCCTGTAGAATTTTTTCTACTTAAACTTACTGGAAAAATGCAAGATGGCATGAACTGTGAAGTACCAAAACAGCAAATTTAGTTCAGCTTTTTCCTGGGGATGAATATTCAAGGACACTGAAGCCTTTCTGCTTCAATTCTGAAAAAGATGCAGACAAAGTAAATACTAGGTTTGTACTCATTTCTTTTCTTTGAACATCAGGTATCAAGGCTCTTGCCAGTTTTTATTTTGGAAAGCCCAATTACCAGGTTTGCTTGCCAAGGCTGTAGAGAAACATCATTTGTTGGCAAGATGGACTAGATGACATAATGTTCATGGTTGTTCCTTGCTGCAGCTTCTTTACTTCTGCTGAAGATTGCAGCAGTGTTGTTTTGAGGTTTTGTTAT
Organism: Brachypodius melanocephalos; assembly: GCA_013398615.1. Taxonomy (NCBI): domain Eukaryota; kingdom Metazoa; phylum Chordata; class Aves; order Passeriformes; family Pycnonotidae; genus Brachypodius; species Brachypodius melanocephalos. The sequence continues at coordinate 12,009,448 of VZSR01003282.1, read as the reverse complement.
TGCTATTGTTTCTTGACCACTGAAGTTAAAGCTACTTGCTTATAACAAAATAAAGTACATTGTATTTGAAAAATATGAGCATTTATCAAAGCTCTATTCACAGGGTTTGGGGGTGTGTGGGCCACATTTTTAAAGGTGTCTAAAAACATAATAAACATGTAGAGAAACATGAAGTGACTGAGAGGGTAAGTGATAGTTTGCTCTTTGAACCCAATCTTCTGGTAATGAATGTTTCTCTACTGAGCAAAAGGATTTGGAAGAACAGATTTCCACCTATTTTACCATGTGAGAAAAATCTATTAATCTCTCTCCTCTCTGCAGGAGTGCTATAAATGCACCAAACCATGAAGTTAAGTGTTTTTATACCTTGTAATGATAAATTGCCCGTGTTACTGTTCTTCTTTTAAAAGCAGGCATTATATAAGGCACTTCTTCAGGAAATTGGCTCTCTCCTCATTAAGCTAATATTTTGCCCCAGAACATGGAGTATTCCACATGTTCAGAATCACTAAAACATGCCCTCACCATTAAGTTGTTAATGAAGGTACCTAAGTAAGGGATATCATTACAGTCATTACCTAGTGACAAGATATAAAATTATTCTGACACCTCATCTCTTAGGCTGAATTCTGTTCTCATTTGGTGTTTCATTATCAAGATAGGAATTAAAGTAATAAAGTCAGGGTTTAGCAAATTTGTTTCTGATCTCAAAGCCATATGGTTCTGTTCCATGATAGTAACTGCTGTAGCCTTCATCTGTAAGCAGAAGAATGGCAGTAAATAAAAATATTAAATAATTCCTATGGTTATTGTTATAAAAGACATGATATAGATGAATGGAAAATTGCCTAAACCAGCAAGTAAATGATCACCATTTTCTTTGGCTGTCACTGGACCACACAATCCTATCTTAATCTCCTCTCTACATCACCTGGGATTTAGATCTGGCCAGAACCTGTGCTGCTATTATCTTTTATTTCTCAACACACCAGTGTTTTCTTTTAAAAGTAGGTATGAATTACATTTTTCTACATTCAAAAATTACAAATATCTGACTCTTATCTGGCTGATCAGAGATCACAAGAGACTTTTAAGTGGCTGGCAGAGTAGACAGAGACCTTGTTCTGTGAATTTGCTTTCTGTTTTTCCTCTTTATTTTGAGGACAACGTTGTAATCTGCATTATGTTTAAGTAATTTGTGCATGTGTTCAATGTGTTTATTTTCTTTTTCTTCAGCTGCAGTAATCAGCAAATACAAGTGCAAAGCAGAGGACAGGTAAATTGTAATGCTAGTAAATGGTTTGCCAAGGCCTCATTACTGGGAGGAAGTAGTAATGCCAATTTGCAGTTAGAAGCATTTTTTAAGTAGCATTTCATTCTAGCAGAAGGGAGCTTGATCTGCTGCAGGAGAGTAACATCTGTGCACACACTGTAGAGTACACCTGCACCAGCATTTCAGTTTGGCTCAGGAGCTTGATTTTGAAATCTCTCTCTCTAGACAATTTTGAGTAGTCTCTCCTAACTCTGCTGGGTCTGACTCCCCATGACCTTGGCTGGTTATCCAATGTCGCCCCAGAGCCCCCATGTTGCTGTGTACCCCATGCCAGGCCAACAGCATGACCTGTAAAAGCCTTGCTCCAGAGGGCTGCAGCACAGCCACCACGTTATTTCACATGGTGCATTTGAAAAAAGCCAGCTCCTTGTTGTTGGCATTGCCATAGCAGCAGTAATAACAGCAGTAATGATAGTAATGATGATGTCTCACAATAAGAAGGGCCATCCTGTAATGTGTGTGTGACCTTTCTAAGAGGGAGAGAGCCCTGAGCATTATGGACACAAGCCAGCCTGTGCCTCCAGGAGCTGGCAATCACTGGCCACATTTTACCTCACAGTATGCACATCTTGTCTATAATTTATAAGAAGAAATACTTTCCCTGAAACTTAGGAAGTAAAGGCTGTCCACAAGGTTTTGCACCACAAAATGTCAGGGCTGTCCTGTTTTGGCCACTGATGACAGAGGTGAATTTTGTTCATGGTGATGGTGTGTTCATATTTGAAATTTTAAGGAAAGGAGACAAAAGTAGCACCTGCATACCTTGGGGTTAAGTCTTGAAGAATATTTGCGTGGCTGGAGAATTATTTTTAGAGTTTGTGTATTTACAGTCTTTCAAGAGCAGCATTTGATCAGAAATTGGGGACTAATTGCAAGCAAATATAAATTGGTCAATCTCAAAAAAATAAACAAGAAAATACGAGATTGAGTGTATTTGGGCATTAAAGAAAGAAAAGGGCAGAATAGACCAAAACCAACACAAAGAATGACAGTCTGGAATAAGGACATATCAGCTGATATATATGCAATGACTTCCTTTTGAGTCACTTTTCCTTGATTTCCTGTGTTTCTTTTATCTTCACATTGATGCCAGAAATATTGTGATAGCACAGAGATCCACTTGTGTGCAAGAGCTTGCATGTTTGAAGCTGAAATTGCAAGTACTTAGGGCCTGACACCAAGTCTTGCTTATTAGCCTAGAGAGAAACAAGCTCCATGAATACCATTTATTCATTTGTAATGAATAAATAACACAAAGGGAATTGATTTGGAAATAACTATTCAAAGGAAGAAAGTGCTAATGTTTCAGTGCAACCTTTGCATGAAGAATTGTTTGCAACGTGTTATTCAAACGTATATCAAGGTACTGAATAAGGAAAATATTTATCCATAATAAGTATTTGATAAAAATATTGCCCAGCTTTGCAATGAATAATTCAGTCTGCATTAGTAAGACATGCATGACTCTGCACATTATTCGTATCTTTATAAATGCTGTGGGAAATTGCTATAGGTTAATAGGTACTTATATCTTTTTCTGTGTATAATGCTATTATGTCCAATTTCTCAAAGGAGTTGAGCCACCCAGAAGTTAAAATATGATAATGAGTTGCAGATACTAAATCTGCGTGTAAATCAGGCCATGGCAATGTTAGTCACAGGGAGGCTGTTTGGGACTGGCATGGAGGGATAATGCAGCAGCCCAAAATAGGGACATGTTCTGTAGGGCTCTGTGTATATTCATTTCAGCCTAAACATCCTCTTCTTATCAATACAAAAGGCATGTTTAAAATGGGTACAATTTGGTGTTTTAAAGCTGATTAGAATTGGAACAGATTGCTGATGGGAAATACCAAAAGATGGATAAGACTGATTACTGGACACTGTGATGAAAGATGACAAACCCTTGTGAAAAACAAGACACAATAAAAGAAAGCTCACTCAAAAAGATCTCCTCACCATGCTTCTACTTCTTTTTCGTTATAATTGACATTTAGGCAGGCAGTGGGAGTCAAGCAATGTAAATAGCTGTGAATCTGGCATCCTGTTGTTAAGCCCTGGACAGGCAGTGAAAAAACCTATGTTCCAAGCCACAGAGATATATATGAGGTATGTGTAAGAGAAAAAATAAAAATAGATTCTAAATCAGTAATAACATTTCCTTTAGATTTAGCTTTTTTAAAAGCTCATCATTCTAAAGCAAACTGCAGTTGCTTGATCCAAAAACTGTGGGCTTTCTGAGAGGATTTAAAGTTAAGCTGGTTCAATTATTCACCCTCTGACTTCAAAGAGTTCTCTAGACTGTGTCAACCAATATGCCTGGTTAAAAGTTTGCATCTGTTGTAAAGCAGTTTCGATAACACAGCAGTCATATTGCCATAACGAAGATATATTAATCATAGGACATTAAGAAAGCATTGTATCTATTTAAATCTCTCTTCTTATTTTATGCACATCCTAACAGACCACATTTCTGTACATTGATCTATCCAGTGACCTTACAGTAGGGATGCACACATTGTGCTAGTGAAACATGGGTTGTTTTATCAGGAAGCCAGGCCTTGAAGTTCACTGAAGAAAAGCAGGACGATAGAGTGCAGGCCACCAAGAGCACAGGAAAATTATGTCAGCAGGGCCTTAAAGGCACAGAACATTACCAGAAGCCTTAAACACACATCACAAGTAATAAATTACTTTTCTCAAGAGAAATGAAATCTTGAGAGCTGGGTGAAACCAGTTTTAGGGCCTAACTGGGACATGTGTTGAGTTGTGTAAGAGCCTATTGCAGCTGGCTGGCAGCACAGGTGGAGGCTCCTATAGATGGAACAAAAGATTGCAACAAAACCAACTAGTCACACAGGAATCTTATTTCAGAATTGGGTATGCAAATTGATCACTCTGATATTCTCTATGGATGCATATGTAAAATTATTTCATCATTGTATTTGCTCTAGTGATGTATTGCTTTTGTTTGGTTTGAGGCTTTGGTTTAATTTGGGTGCAGAAAGCTGTACATTTTGTTTTTTCTTGGAAAACAAACATCTAACTGCTGTGTTGCTTAAAACACCTTTGCTTTATACAAAGCTTGCAGACCTTCATCATCCCCAATGATGCCATTCCATATGTCCAATTCTTGCATAATTGGCATTGTAAATCACTGGAAAAGACTGCGAGAAGCAGATATGTTTAGACATAAAATACAGGTTTACAGCCTATATGGTCTTTGTGGGAACAAGATTATTGTGAGTGATTTTTAAGGTAAAGAAAATTCATGTGCCTTTTCTGCCTGCTTTTATTTTGTGCTGATGTAGGCTGATAGAGCAAATAAATAAATAATGTTTACACAAAGCTGTACTAGAATCATGTAGGTTTTATAGCATGGTCACACCTGAACAGCTTGATGATGCTGAGTATGTAAATTAAAGATGTTCTTGCTGCATAAAAAGATGCTGCATGTTGTAAGTGACAAAGCTGAAACACTGACTTACAAATTAGCCATGCCATCCGGTCAGCTTGTTAAGCAGCATCCCCTCAGGAGACAGCAGTAAATGTGAATGATCAGCCATGAATCCACTTAGTGGATATCCTGTAAGGATTCATTTTAAGCCTACATTTTTTATCTGTAGACAGTTCTGAAAAACAGTATCTGTGAAATGAGTCTTTAGTGCAGACATTTGGTACAGGGCTGGTGTTATAACTCCAGGACCACCTTTTTCTGAAAGTAATAATAAAGGGTTTGACTAAGAAATAATGTCAACAGGATTCTGATCCACCAGAAGCTGACAGTGCATGTCAGCTGTGGGTAATGGGCAGCCAGTCTCCCTTGGGATCACACAGGACTCTGTGTTAAGGCAAATCTGCTTAACCCCTCCCTTGAGACAGAAGTTTCAACCTGCAGAAACAGCCCAACTTCACACTTCAGCTCTTATTGACACCTCATTGCTAGAGGCATTACTCTTTCATTTTGAGACCCTCTTACTGCTTTTCCAGATTTGACCTGCTTTTTCTTTTTGAGAACTAGTGTTATGTGCTATTCTAAGTGAGAGAGTTAGCCCTAAACACTCTCTGAGAGATGCCTTCTCAGGTGTTTGGGTTTTTTCCCCTGTGTTATACCTGATGTTATCTACACAAATGGTCTGTGGTCTTAGGAAGTCATTGACCTCTGCTGTATCAAATCTTGGCATGTTCATTAAGGACCTGTTTCAAACAGGCAAAATTCCCTCCACTTTTCTATTTTCCTTTGTATCATTGATTTCTGGCCTCTGGCTAATGTGTTCTGGCTCCTCGCACTGCCTCCCTTCCCTCTGCACCCTTCATTCTGGAAAGCTTTGTTTGGTAAGTACCTGGCTTCCTCTGAAGACCCCTCTAGGAGAAAATGAGCTGCTATTGGCAACCTCAGGAATAAATAGCTGCAGCCTCCATGCTGAGACAGGACAGAGTGCCTTCAGACCAAGCTCCAGGGCAGCCCACACTGCAGATCTGAGCAGGCTCTGACACGAGGTTATGTAGGCCAAGTCACGGTTCTGGGGGGTGTTTTAGTCACCTCAGCTCTAACAGGCTGTGTGATGGAAAAGCAAGAATGCATCTATTTTGCTGAATGTCTGGACAGTTGTATCTTAAATATATATTTTCCATTTATATTTTCTCTTGGGAGGCTATTAATGCAATAATAACCTGAATTAGTTTGTACTGAAAAGACCTAACTTAATGCCACTTTTCAGCTTCAGAAACCATGTTCAAATTTTATTCTACCAGGATCTAATTCTTTATTTCACTTGAGCAAACCCAAGATGATCACACTGCTAAAAACAAACAACAACAACAAAAAAAAAAAACCAGCCTGGCAATTTCAGCAAAATTTTAACAGCATTAAATGATGCATAAGCCAAGACCTCATTACTCTCACCAGATACAGCATGGTGTGTTATAAGTATTAGCAAAACTGATGTTTAGTTGTGAAATTAAGTTAATAGGTTTGAGGCACATTTGGCCATACTTGTATACTTAGTTTGGCAGGGCAGTCCCCAAGGCTACTCTGAGATATGCAGCCCCTTGGCAGCACTGCTGGCATGTCAAAGCTGATAGCGTAGAGCTGTATTCTCCTCCTAAGGTGGGGTGTGAAGGTAGAAATCACAAGTGATGAGCCTTCAGGTGGACTGAGAGGATCTCCCTATGTGGACCTTATTCCAGGGTTAGTTCCAACATTTGGGGACAGATGAGGCTAGAGGAACCAGTCAATCTGACCATCCATCAGAGAACTACACCCGCTGCAGTTGGTAAATTTGCCTCATGCAAGTTATATTACTGCACCTAGGCTGCTTTTAATTGAGCACTGTATTTCCCTCTTTATTTGTGGCTCAGCTTTGGCAAAATCACTAATATACAGTGATAAAAAGCTGCACAAAAAATACTGTGAGCCTTGGGTAAAACTCCAAGAAGTGTAATTACTGATGCGCACAACAAGCCATTTCATTTGTGGTGGAAGTGTGATCCTAGCATTGATTTTTTCCATTACAGCATCAAACTCCATGTATGATGCATTAACAGCGCTTCAGTGGGTGGATATAAAAATCTGTCACTTGTTACAGCTGCCTCAGTGCATTCCCTCTAACAGCCTGAAAACTTGTGCTGTGCCCTGCCACGGGGTATTTCAGTGGTGTGAGAAACAATCACTTTGACACATAAGAAAACCAGATAGTGAGTGGGGACATGGCAGCACGTCCTATCTGCAAGATTGCACCTGCCACAGCACCCTAAATGGTGCAGGCAAGGGAGTCAGGGAGTTGCAAAGTGGGCAGGAATTAAATGAGTAATTTATCCCCTGAGATGGGGAGCTGCTAGTGCAGGTGTGTCAATGTACCCTGGCACTGCATGTGGGGCACAACCTTCTGTGCTTGGGGTTTGGGTGAATCTCTTTTTCTCATCCTCATATGAAAGCACTGATCCAAGGCATGCATAAAAAAGACCAGTTCTCACATTTCCTATTTCTATGTAAGGACGTTTTCTAAATCCTTAAATATAACCTCTGTGTTATCCACTTGGTCCACCTGCCAGCAAATTTGCCTTTGAAACACATTTGGTAAATGGTTGCTCCATGTGGCTTAGTCATCCTGCGCAAAGTTTTAATTTCCTCTCTGCCCCACCTTCAGAGGTACTTTACTTTCCCTAAAATATGTGTGAAATATCTCACTAGGATACTCAGATCCACAAAAAAGGACAGCAAAAGGAGTTAGAAACGGCACATTGGATTCTCCACCTACCAAAGGTGGAAGGTTTTGGAAGGAACAAAGTGTAACAAGGGCTGTGCTGTCAAGATGCTGTGGTTAGAGGGCTGGTAAGGGTGGGGGAATGCATCAGGATCTTTGCAGCATTTGGATGAATCCAGAAATAATGGTCTTGTACCAGCCCAACATATGATCGGTCTGGAAAAACTTGCTCAGGTTCAAGATGTTACAGACAAGAAGATAGTTAGCAAAAGATAGAGTGGATTTGGGAGAGAAGCAGGGAGGATTGGGAGAGTGAGAGGGAATAATAGAGGGGATAAGTTGTTGTACATTGTGGTTTAACCCCAGCTAACAAATCAGCCCCACACAGCTGCTCACTCACTGCCCCTGGTGGAATGGAGAAGAGAATTGGAAAGGTGAGAAAATTCTTGGGTTGAGATAAGTACAGTTTAATAACGAAAATAAAATTATATTGATAAGAATTTGTAATGAAAAGAAAACTATGAAAGAGAGAGAAACAGAACCCCAGAAAGACAGATGATGCAAAAAAACCCCAAATGCTCACCACCAACAGACCAGTGCTCAGCCTGTTCCTGAGCAGCAGCCCCTCACCAACCTTCCCCCAGTTCTAAGTGCTGAGCATGATGCCATATGGGATGGGATATCCCTGTGGTCACTTGGGGTCAGCTGTCCTGGTTCTGCCCCCTCCCAGCTCCTTGTGCACCCCCAGCCATTTTGCTGGTGGGTGATGCAGAAAAGGCCTTGACTGTGTGTGCACTGCTCAGCAATAATGAGAACACCATGAATTATGAGCACTGCTTTGCAGCACAAATCCAAACCACAGCCCTGTAGTAGCTACTGTGAAGAAACTGAGCTCTACTGCAGCCCAAGCCAGCAGAGTGCAAAAGCAGTGCAGTATGAATGTGCTAAAGAGAAATGTGGTAACCTGCTGAGACTTTATATCATAGGGTCAGTTTATGTGTGCATGCATTTTCCTATGCTTGATACCTAAAATTGGTATCACTCATCCAGACTTTCCTGGGATTAGTTCTACCATAAAATGAAAGTCAGGCACTCAACTGTGATTTCAAGATAAGTTAAATTTATTCAGTATCAGCAGTGCATCATTCTACATGGCTTGGGGCAGTGTGATTCATCACATGCAAGAATCTCCTGCAAGAATATTAATTAATCTTATAGCAATATAAATGTGTTGAAGAAATTTGGCCCCAAAAATTACTTCCTTGTTTTCAGTAATTGCTATTGCTATTTCTTTTTAGGCAAGCTTTCCAATACTGCACACTGCAACACTTCCTGGCTTTGTTGCTGTTTCTTGTATGGTTAACTGGAGGAAAAAAATGTCCATGTAATGTTTGGGTTTCTCCTTACAAATGGCAAGAATAAGCTCCAACCCAAGGACTTTGAAAACTAAATGCTTCCTCCCTGGTGTTCCTTAGCAAGCAAAATTTCTCCACCCAAAAATAATCTGACACTGTCCAAATACAGAAGCCAGCAGAAGTGGAAAAGAAACACCGAGATATTTTTACTTTCTTTCCTAGTACATGCAGATAAAGAAGCAATATTTATCTGCACATATGAGATCATTTAAACTTCTGTAGTACCCTATCAAATGTGTATTCCTCCCTCCTCCCCCACTGGCAGTAACGTGCCACACAATGAGTTCTCTAAGTCACCTCTTGTCACGCTGCCTCTGTGGTCTGACTCCATGGAGTCACCTGTGTGGTCGTGCCGGGAGTTTGCAGCAGCCTGGCGGAGGCGCTCGGCAGGGCCGTGGGAAAGGCTGCCCGGCCGTGCTGGTTCTCGTGTCTGGATGTGCTGGGCTCTCTCTGGCCTCTTCTCTTGCCATGAATCACCTCTCACAGGGGAGACCTGTGAGCAGCCCTTGAATTTGCTGTTCTGCCAGCACTCAGAAGACTGAATTCCCTGCCTGAACAGCAGACATGCAAACCTGCTGCTGCCCTGCCACATCCACCCTTCCCTGTGGTCTGTGCCCCTCACATGCCCCCAGCTTTGCCAGGAGGAATTCTCATCCTTATGGCTACTCCTTGGCCTGACCTCTCTGTTGGAAGGCTGCCAGCAAAATTAGAAATTAATTTCAGGTCTGGCAGTGGTTTTATGTGATGCAACTGCTGGTCTGCTGGGAACATTATTCAATTCCCAGAGTCACTGGGCACTGAGACTGTGCAGAGTAACAGTTTTCAATCAATACTGACCTGAGCTGGAGATGAACCCATCTGGAAGAGATGAGAAGCTCTGCAAAGCTCCCATTTACAATTCCCTTTGACATGCTGATTCCTTACCACTGGCCGATCCCTTCTTTCCCAGGATCATTATGAAGCAAACTCTATTTCATATAGGTCATGACCTTATGTCTGATTTTTCAGAGAATCATGACCTACTTTGTGGCTGGGTTTTGTGCTTGTTTTTAACTCCTCAGATGGACTAAATAGTAAGTTAGTTACCAGAGGATAAGCATTTTTTAAAATACTTTTAATAATTTATTTTTAATATTTTTAATAGCTTCTCACTGCAACTAGTGTAATTTAAAAGTATTTAGGGCCCTTCTTTGTAATACTGTTGCTTTTACTCCTAACCTTGATGAAGTGTCTTATACCTCACTGCAGAGTACTACATGAAATTCTGCCAAAATGAAACCTCTGGTCTGTGTAAAGAGTCCATAGCTTAGACTAATGCTGCATCTTGCCACTGGCTAAACTGATCTAAGCCTAACCATGTCTACAGGAAGAAAGGAAAAACAAGAAAGAAAATTCATCTTCCCCATATTCTTAATCCACCTTTCTCTATGCTAATCTGAAGAATGGTCAATCAGGGGGCCAGGACCAGTTTGCCGAGCACCTGGCCTAGATGTATACATCTGGCTGATGTATATAATTTATATTTTGAACTTCATCGCACCAGCAGCAGATTATGTTCCTAAACAGTAAATATTGACTACTATGAGGCCCCACTGAACTTCAACAAACCATTCTTTTCTGTTCTAGTTCTTTTCCCAGATTAAGTCCAGGTAAGCAGATTAAAGCATGTCTCAGCAAGATAGGCCAGCATAGCAGGGTTTTGAAGCTGTGTTTTGATTTTTTATGGAAAGGAAGTATGCCATCAGTGCTGTACCTTAACCAGGTCATATTGCAGTTTCCCCAAATTATATTTACCCCTTTCCTAAAACAGTAAAGGTGCAGCTAATCGGGCCATAACACACAGCACATTTCTGAATAGTGTGGTACATAATAAGCAGATCTCTAGGAACAGTGGGTAACCAAAGACCTGATAGAGACACAGCCCTGAAGCCCTTAATTAGCTGAAACAGTCTCCAACATTCGCTTCACTTTGTCCAGGTAGAGCCTCCAAGACAGGCTGTGACACATTTATCCAATAAACTTGTCACATGAGAAAGGCTGTGCAGCACTGCTTGGTTGGGCCTGCCTGCACTGAGAGGTAAGAGGATCTCAGGTTGTTTACCAGAAGGTGTTGCACAATGCACAAGTTAAAACCAGGCTGGCAGGCTCTGTGGGAGCCTCACTGCATAGCACTTCCCCAGCTGCCTGGGTCAAAGGCTTGCATAACATCAAGAAAAGTAATGTGTATCTGTGATATTATTTGAAGAAGCTTCATAAGAAATGTAATCTAGTGTAATTTTCCAGCTCAGCATGCAATTTTGAATTTCTAAGAGATAAAGAGAAAAAAAAAAAAAAGGACTAGCTCATTTTATTGACATATATTGTTTGGTTAATTTTAGATTTTGTGGCACTCTCAGCAAACCATTTCACACATTTAGCTAATTTCTTGATACAATTGCAAATGAGTAATAATGCCAGGAAACACAAACTTGCTTTATCCCTCTCTCATGCAGTACCAAGTAAGAAGCTCTGATGAAGTCAGAGGAGTTACTCTGATGTGGAATGCACAAGTCTCACCCTCACACCACACAGAGCAATGCTGTCACTGTTTTGTTTTAAACACAGTATTCTGCACTGAGTCTTCAAATTTATGTTATTTGACTCAATAAATGTTTGATGGTCTCAGTGTAGCATCTAGTGGAGAAAGGGTAAATAACAGAAAAAATGCAAAGCAGAACAGTGCCATTAACCCTGGTGCACAGTGGGCATGAAAGTGTGCCCAGTTGGAGAGGGGGAATACTGGGAATGCTCCCTCAAATCATCCAGTGGAGCACTTCGAGGGTTTCTGCAAAGTGGCTGCAGTTAACTGGGTACACTGCAGGGCTTCTAATCCTGACAGAGCAGTGTGGTATCCCTGGCCTGAATTCAGCTCAGGAGAGTCTCTGTGTCTGAGGTACACGATTGCTACGAAGGCAAATTGTCCTTTAGAAACTTCCCTACTTCGTTTAAATTTGCTTTTGCAGCAGCAATAATGTTTCTGTCCTGGCTTAGTCAGTTTTGTGGTTTTTGAGTTCATGCTAATACTGTCTCCAATTTAACTACAGAGCCAGAGCTGCTATTCCCCAAATTTTGTCCTGACTTAGCCTTTGCACAACCCAAACGATGTCAGTGTTGCTGCAGCAGCTGGTCACACTGGAAGCACCACAGCCAGATCTGCCTCACAGGGGACTTGGCTCAGGACTAGTCCAGGACCCGTGGTGCAGCCAGACTTTGCAAGGCTCAGGGATGTTGTGAATGAACAAGCAAAGGAGGAATTGTTCCCGTGCCTTTGCATACTTAATCTGGGTTTCAAGGGCTTAGCTTTCAAGACATACCAAATCTCAGCAGGTCCTGAAAAATGGGGTCCTCTGTGTAATTGTTTAACAGCAGAAAAAAAAGCTTAGTGTAACATTTTAATATAATTTTTTTTTCTGAATGTCATTATTATATCCTGTTTATAAACAAATTAGAGTAGCATATTATGGTAAAAGAGAAGAAAGCTTAATTTTCAATAACTGTGACCTTAAGAGAGTAAAGAATAGAAGGCTTGTTTTATAATTATTTTCTTTAAACTTTATTGTGACTTTTCAAGTGCATAATGTCTTTAGCATTTTATGGGGAGGTGAACAAAGAAGCACAAATCCATACACCACAGTCTGCCTCTAGGCACAGTTCATAGTGGAGAGTCCTCCACTGTTAGAGGGGGGAGACAGCTATGAAATTAATGATGGGTTTGTAGAGCCAGTTCCTCATGATATGGCATGGAAATGTGCTGCCTTGGGCAGGAATACAAAGTAGAGGGTATGTCCCTCATTAACAGTACCTCTAGAGAACACTGTGATTAATACAAAATTATCTGAGATACAATTTCTTTGCGATTCATGAGGCCTCTGTATGTTGCCACACATGTGTAGCAAGCAATTACAGAAGAACCTGCATTAGCCTTGTGGCACTGACCAATAGGCAGCAGATTCAAGGGTTCCCCATTCTGTATTTGTCCTTGCTAAATCTTGGAAGTAAGATAGATCAGATTTGCACACTCCTTCATCCCCATTAGCATATTGGAAGGTGTAAAGTAGAGGAGATTCCTGTTTTCCTATCTTGGTGCAAAGAGTAGAGCTGATAGTGCTGCCTACAAGCAGTGAGACTGCCCAGTTGTCTTCCAAAATGCCTCCCAGGTGATCTCCTGAAGTGCCTTTCAGCTCTGTCCTAATCTCAGTCCAACCCCTCATTACTTCATGTTTTCCTACTCCTCTGAACTGCTGGGCGGTCCTGTCCGGTGATCCCAGAACAAGTTCACTGCAATGAGGGTAACTGTCCTGTTTTTTGAGTACTTAAGCAGACATCACCAAAAAAACCCTCTCAGTGCAGTCCAGTGACTGAGCCTGGAGCTGGAGAGAAAGAGCTCCAGATTTTTACCTTTTATACACAGCGAGGCATTCATGCACACTTTCTACTGTCCTAAAGGTGACTCGGGAGTATCAGCAACAAAGTTATTGGTAAAGCCAAGCATTAAAAAAGAGTTTGTTTCCAAGACTGTGAAATAATATAGGTGCATTATAATTTTCATTCTGTTGTTCTTTGGTTTTTTCTGACTTTTTCAACTGTCATGTTTCCAAGTCCCCACAACTATTATGACTAGAAACATTGTCATTATCACTCTTATAATCAGTACCATGGCTGTTTGTAACACTAGCACATGAAAGCTAAGATTCTTAGATAACAAGCAAATGTTATGAGCTGTGGGTAACACTACAGACCTGCTATAGATCAGATAAAAGCTACATTAAATGTGCAACTAAATGCTAGCCTTGGTGGTGGTGTCACCAGAGCCATGAAGCACTGAGAGATCCTGTCCTCCGTGTGTGGGCTCCTTTGGGGCTGAGTAAGGAAGGTGCAGGTAGAGGTGTAAGAGCAATACTGTGCTTTTTTAGTTTCAGTGTTCTGTCCATAGGGCTGCCAGCTCACCCTTTACTGGCATCTCTCTTCTTCTATTCCCTGGTAACCCAGAAGACAATCTCATATCTGTGAAATCATCTTTCCAGGGCTCTATTTCGCCAAGTGGCAAATAGTTTGAAAACTTCTGCTGGGTCTCTGGTCCTCTTGTTTTTGCTGAAAGTTTCAGATGTCATCTGGTACACTCCATCCATCCTATTTTTAGGATACAAATATTTTTAAATAAAAAGGAACACACATGACATTTTGCACTCTTGATCTGAAAATATTTTTCTGCCCTATTAGAAAATGCAGTGAGCTGAATTTTCTGTAAGTGTTAATGCTTTTTATTATAATTAGTCTGGCTAATTTGTACATGATCAGCCCAAGCTTTCTAAAATATTTTCTAGTCGTGACATGAACTTTGGAACCACCTCAGGAAGCCAGAAAGTGAACATTCTATGAATCAAAAATGTAGAACAGGTTGTACAGTTCCTGGGAGAACTTAACTGGTCAAAAAATCGGTCTTGGCAATTGTTTTGCAGGGAGGCCAGAATGTGTGTGTACCAGAAAGTATTTTGCACATGTTTCGTTTAGCTGTGTTGCTGCTGTGCCATCTTTGTCTTTTTCTTAGGACAGGCCAAATTCGGCAGATTTCTGTACCACACTCTAATTCAAGGTCCGAGCAAACCACAACCAATAAACGCTCTTTTATTTTTCTCTTCAGAGCTATTTGTAAAGAACACTTACTTTGGAAACATGTCATGTTATACTGCAATGGAGAAAGACATTTTCAGGACTGGGGTTGCATTTCTGGCTATGTTTTACCAGTGAGGGAAAAGCCCTGCATGCTGCTGGCTGTTGGCAGACAATGCTGACCTCAAAACTGTGAGGGGTGACACACGGTCTCCACTGTGTCTCACACCAGTGAGGAGCTCTGTGCAAATTTTCATAAAGAAGCCTGGGAAAGGCTGAAGTAACCAAGCACTACAGTATATTTTTTTTAAAACTGCAGGGAAAAAAAAATGGGAAGAGATGACAGAGAGGCCATTTTCTCCTCTCTTCTTCTATATATATTGGTATTTTTCAAAAGGTTTCCTGATGTTCTACTGGAAACAAGCCTGAAATATGAAACTGCCCATCTGAAAGCGTGAGCTCATTCCAGTGTTTGCCTTGTAGATCAAGGAAGCAAAGCCAACTCAAGCAACTTCTTTACCAATGTCCAGTGTGTACTGCTTATCTACACAAGCTGCTGTCACCTTAAGAGAAGTGCTGTGCCCTTCACTCAGGGATCTTAGCAACAGTAATGTAAATAGCATTGAGTACAGAACACAGCAACCTGTGCACTTACATCATGTTTATTAGAACCAGTGCTATCTGACTTTAAGCTTTGAAAGAAAACTGTCTACTTTCCTGATAGTTACCTACAATCCAGTCAAATACAGGTCAAGGTAAAGTAGGGAAAAATAAAGTCTGTGGACCTGAAACCTGTATGTGTGAGCTGCTCATTTCAAATATTGCTTGAATCTTGTTATCACTGGAGAAAGAAATCAATAGTAGAATTGAACTAATTCCTCACAAATGGAGCCCACTTGTATTCTCTTTGCTTTTTGCATGTATCTTTCTCTCCTCCCAAATACTCCAGAAATTTTCTGAAAAGTTCCAAATCCAGAAGGCTTTAGTGGCAGCTGTTACTGCTGAGTTGCTTAATGATGGACCTAGAAAAAGGAAAAAAAACCTATTTTAAAACATGCAACATAGCTCAAACCAAAGTTATAGGCCTGTTGCAGAAATTACTGGGTGAGGTTCTTTGGGCTAAGTCGAAATGAAGGTCTAGAACTAGATCATCATTTTTGGCTTTGTATCTATGCAACTGGTTTGCTAAATTAAGATCACTGGATCTCATTTCAAAATGTTGATTAAATCCCTTTTAAGGTTCTAAAAACGTTCATTAGATGTTTCATTGATTTAAATGTTTTACTGGGATTTCTCAGGTTCAGTCCCCACAGCATATGACAGGGAGCACGAGGTCTGAGATGGGGACATCTTTCTGCTGCAGCTGTAATATAAGAAAGGCTGACCTGAGTCACACCAAAAGTCCAGGTAACCTGGTGCCTTGCAGTTCCCTAGTGGAAATATAAGGACAGAGTAGTAGTAGCTTAATTTCTCCTCCTATTTACCATTTCAATCTCTTACTATCTAAGGACAGAATTGGAGGCTCTCTCCATTTCTCTGCAAAGCAGCCTGTTTTTCTGTAAATTTGTCCAGGAACTTCTTGCAACCCTAAGTATTTTTGGCATCTAAAAGATCTCATGATGCTGAATTATCCAAATTAGGCAGATGTTGTTTAAATAGTACTTTCTTTTGCTTATTTTACACTTCCATGTGAAAAAAATATTATTAGATTCATTGTTGTTCTCATAAGAAATGAGTAATTGTTCCTTGTTCACCTTTCCCATGTCAGACTTGATTTTTGATACCTGTATTACATCTCCCATTTCTCTAAGTAGTTCCATCTATTTTCTAAGTAGTTCCAGAGTAATTGATCTGTTTTAGATGGTATTCCATCCTTCTGAACAGTCTGGTCATTCTTTTTCCTGTTTATTCATGTTTTCCCAATGCTTAAGATGCTACCGCCTGTCAAGATGCTATAAGCAGAATTTTGTATTGTGTTAAAGGAAAGAACATGGTTCCTGAAGATTTACACAGTAGCATTTTATTTTATTGTTGCTTTTTCATTCTCTTCTGTCCTCATCAGTCCTAACTGCCTCTTTGAGCACTCAGATAACAACTTCAGAAAACTATCCATAGTGACTTCAAAATATCTTTACTGACTGATATGAACTAATTGGAGACTACTATGTTGCACAAGTAGATATTTTTTGTTTTCCTTTCATTGATGTGATCGTCACATTTTATCACCTATGCCATCTTTACTATGATGTTTTTACTTTTGGTTACTTTGTGTCAGCAGTTTTGATTTTCCTGAATAATTGTGAATCCCTAGAAAACACTGTCCAATCCTGTTTCACTTACCACTTGTGAACCAGTTGTAAAGCTCAGATGCGTTTGGAATCTCGCTGGTTACTCCCTTTGAGATCATTTATCCATCCATCTTCCCTTTGAAGCAGTTACCAATCACAAAGTGAGCTCCCTTCCTGGGCTTTGTAAAATGGTTTGGAGAAATCTTTATTGCTTCATCCTGGCTGCATATTAAATGTTCTTCTCATCATGTCCACAGCTCCTTTATTGGTCAGACTGCAGATACCTCGAACACGCTCTGTCTCCCTGAGTCCCACACATCTGGATTTCCTTTCTGTGGAAATTAGACTGAGAGTAAAACCAAGCTGGGAGGAGAAGAGGAGAAAGAAGATAGCAGAAGATGGTACAGACTTGGTCTTCTTCCAACAGAGAGTTGATTATGGCTGAAGACTCCCAGTGTCCCAGTGTTTATACAAAGTCTAAATAAGCCAGCTCCTCTTTATCAATATTTGCTGACTTCACTGACATTTTTAAAGCACTACCAGGTTTGTAGTTTCTGCTTTTTCTCATTACGTGTTAGACTGACTGGGTTGTCATTTCTGTTTTCTCTGAAGTCTTGTCTAAAAATTTCTATTCCCCCAGAACTGAGCTCACTCCAAACCATAAATTACGAAGCACAGTTAATAGTTTGGTGATTTCAGATCCAAGCTCCTTTTGAACCCTGGGGTGAAAACTATATTGTCCCGGCAGTCAGGTACTGTACAGTTTACTGACTGGCTCCAGAACCACAGGTACCCAGTTTTGCAAATATGTTTCTTCTGAACATGCCCCTAAAAAAGGTTTTGTTGTGGCAATCACCTCAAAATCTGCCGTAAAGAACAGTGATGGGAAAAAGTAGTTCATTTACTCCTGTTTTCCCTGAATGATTCTGTTACATCTCTGTTGCCTGCTAGTTCCTCACATTCTCTGGCAGATCTGTTCTTGATGTGTTTGGGAAAAAAAATTATGCTTCAAAATATTTTTTACCTGGCTTATTATGGGTTTTTTTTGCCAGTTTATACTACTTGCCAGAGCTTATGCTTCTGCTTTTGGACAGAAACAGAAAATAACAGTATTCCACAAGTGAATGCACAAGTGGACTTCACAAAATCACTTGGCTGTTTGCAGTGGGTATCTAGAAGTTCAACCTTGTGGTACTTTGAAATGCATTGAAGGCAAAGAAGTTTGTCAAAGGCTGGCTGGAGAAAAAAAAAAAAAAAGGACTTGGTGAAATATGGTCCAAAAATTCTAAATACAGATGTTTCCATTATCTTTCAGTTTCAGTGCATTTCTGATCATTATCTATTACATATATTTATAAAAGAAATACAGCCAGCCTTCAGACTGGATGGTAGCTGCAACAAGCTTATTACCACAAATTACTATTTCACAGTATTCTAGCAATTAGTACTGTGGAGCCCTATGGCACCAAGTATTGCACAAACTTAAAGAGAAAGTGAGTCCCTGTCCCAAGCAGCAAAATTCTTCTGTCCCCGTAGCTTAGGATACTGCTGAACACTCACGTTCAGTATTTATGTCCATACCATGCACTATGGATATATTAACAGTGATCCCAAAGCCATCTTCCAGGACAAACTTCTCTGTCATTTTTGCTGAGCAGTGGCAGTTCCCACATGGGATTTGGCCAACTTGAAGGTTGTTCCCTGAGTAACATGTGTATGTTCTAAGGGCTTTGCTGAATAAGGACCTTACTTTATAGAAAATGTATCTGCTAATAAACATACATTACGCTTGATCAAGCCTAGTGTTAAGATTAAGTGCCTTGTCTCCTCTTTTCACAGCTAAACTCCACCTGTGGCAAGAGTAATTGATCTTGAATTGCTTTAATGCAGTGTTTAAGTACGTCTTCTTGGCCACAAAGTGGTTTGCATCTATTTCAGTGGGAGGCTTAAAATCCCATTCACATTTTTAATATACATTTTTCTCACATAAATTATCACAGCTTGGTTGGCAGGCCTTGCATGAGTAATAAGGTTGTTGGCACAAACACATACCACAGATCTGTTAGGTAAAGGTTTGTTTGCTTCTATATTTACACAAGAGGTTTAACTTGTACAAAACAGTTTAAGATACTGGTGTTTTACCAGCAGGACATGACAAGCTGTGAGATAATATATCCTCCCCAAAATGCATCAATGGAGTACAGATAAATCCCCATACACTGGTTTGAAAATGAAACTCTTGCTACGCAAAGTATCTTCCCAAAATGCAGCTTTCATTGCTTATGTGCACAGGCCAACAACAGCCAGAAACTTGCTGTTATATGAAAGAGCTATGCTCCTGGAAGAGAATTGAGCTGAATGCACTTTTTACATGAGAAAGGGGTGTACTCTTTCAAGTAAATAATGACAAAGTGACTTTTCAGTTTGCTTTCTCTCTTTCATTCACAATTTTTGGAAGTGCTTGCTCAGTGATTGGGAAGTGATATAACATGTAACTCAGAATTCTGCAAAGTAAGTTTTTTGCTGAATTCTGCATTGTAAGGTCTGAGCAATATCTGCATTCCAACATTATACAGTGCAATTTTGCTCCACTGCTGTTGTAAGAGCATGAGCTGGAGAACTTTGTCTCAATATCTGTTTAGTGTTCTTGTAATGTAGGCCTGACCTGAAGTACTCTGCACATGGTGGGAATCTTCCACTGCCTTGATTTAGGGCTTTGAATCAAGTCTTCTGTAAACAACAAAATTCAGAAAAGACACTGCACTGCAAGGAATTAACTTCAGAATGTATACATAATATCTGTATGTATCACCACTTCTGTGTTAGACCAGCAAAACAAATCCCTTTGTACCACTGCAAGGTTACATTTGCCAGAACGATCTTGTGTAGTTCTGTGGTCACCACATTGAGTGGTTTGGGTTGCTCCTCCATCACACACTCTGTTGAAAGTAAAGTATTAATTATTGCTCTTCTCAGATTGAACATAACTATATGTTTAACGCAAACCATGCACAAGGATATGAATATGTGAGAGGCAGAATTGGAATCTTAAGTGCAAATGGATTGAAATGTATGTGTGCAATCTGTGTTTAAATTCAACATGATCTGAAAGAGAATTATCAGGAAACCAAGACAACTCTGCAGCCAAGGATGCCTTTAATGCACAGAAGAACATATGCCCTGCTCAAGAGGCTGGCAGCAGCTCACAAATGCAGGATGCAGTTGCTGGATGGCTCTACTAGCACCACAATCAGTCTGTCAATGTAACTACAGAGATGTTCAGGATGAGCTGAAGAAACCGGAATGCAGTAAGGAATGGCATTACTGATGCTGCGTGTTTTATTTTGGGGCTTTATGAAATCATCAGTATAAGAATTGTTCAATCCAGAGAAATCGTTCACATTTCAAGCTTCATCATCTTTTAGACTTTTGTTAATAAAATGTAAATCTCAGCAATTTATGACTGTTTTCTACTCATTATCATTAAGAAGTCTATTATTTAAAAGTGCTCCAGAGATTGTGATCTGAAATTTCTGCTTGACTACTTTCCCCAAATTCAGTCTTCTCACCCCTGATCAAAACTAGTTCCTGAAAGACGTTGTGTGGAATATCCTGTATATATTCTAATACGCAGGAAATGGGAGGGGGAGGTTTGGAGGGGGTAAGATTGCTTTATTAAAAGTAATTGGGGGAAAACACTGCTAGGAGGGAAGGACTATTTAAGCAAAAGTACAAAATTGGCACAAGAACAATTTTGACTGGAAATGTATATAAGGTTTGCAAACATCAAACGAATGAGATTTTAGAAAGCTTCCTAATTAGAACAGAACATGCAAACTCCTTCAGTATTACTCCACATCTTGCTATGGTTAAGAATATAATTGTGAAATCCAGTAACTCATTCCCAAACACTGGACTCAGTAATCTTAGGGGTCTTTCCCAGCCTAAATGATTCTATATATTCTATGTGTCTGTTATTAGGTAAAGAGCTTGTTGTGAGAGGTTTATTTTAATAAGAGGACATTAAAGACATTTTTAACCAAACCCTTTCATACACAGTGTAAGGACATCAAAGGACTGGGTTGTGTTTAAACTACGTCTTTGAACGCAAACCTTCCCATAG
Organism: Brachypodius melanocephalos; assembly: GCA_013398615.1. NCBI lineage: Eukaryota > Metazoa > Chordata > Aves > Passeriformes > Pycnonotidae > Brachypodius > Brachypodius melanocephalos. The sequence goes on along the minus strand of VZSR01003282.1, from coordinate 11,988,434 downwards.
GCCACGTATGAAAATTTTTATGTGGCCAATAGGCACAACACATCTCACACTCTGGAAAGCTCCGGCAATGACCTACAGGCAGTAATGACCCTCTGGGACATTTGCAGGGTGAGGCTGGGTGGCCATGTGACCAAGACGGAGGGTTACGACATTAAGACACCCCCATTGCTCCGCTGTGGCTCATTTTTCCTTCGGAACGGAGCGGATCAGAAGAGCAGCCTGCTGCTCCCACGGGCACAACCTCCCTCAGCAGGAGCCCGTCCCAAGGGAAGGCGGTGGAACAGCGGAGGGCAACAAGCACACGCAGCGGCGGCAGCTGAGAACCACCCGCCCCAGCCCACCTCTACAGGCGTGAGTGACGGCTCAGCGAACCAATCCGTGCTCACCACCGCCTTCAGCCATGGTAAGCTCAGCCAATCAGACCGCCAGATGCACCCTCGGTCCTGCCTCCTCCCTTTTATGGACGCACGCCGGACCAATAGAAAGGAGAGCACAGCGCCTGCTCCCCTTCGTTTCTCGCGAGCTCTCGGGGGCCGCCTCTCCCCCGCCGCTGGGTGACTGCGCAGCCGCCATGTTGGTTGCTATGCTGCCCGCGTGAGGCGGGCAGGAGGGCGGCGATGAGGGGAGGAGGCTGCAGGTCCTCCCCCTCCTCCCCCACGGGCGCTCGCTTGCTCGCCGGCAGGGAAGGCGCCTCCGCAGCGCCCCGCCGCTCCACCTTCCCCCCGGTCCCCTTTGCCTCCCGGCCGGGGCTGCGCGCGGGGCAGCCGCCGGTCCGTGCGAGGCAGTGCCGCGCCCCGTGACGGAGAGCCCCGACCCGTGCGGCCCCTCCGGCCGGTCGCTGTGAGGAGAGGGGGGAAGGAGAGGCCGGAGGGTGGGGGTGTCCTCCGCCTTCCCCCCCCGGGGCTCCTCCGTCCTCTTCTCTCCTAGCTCTTTTTCCCCCTCCTCCTCCCGCTCCCTCGGCCCAGCCGCTGCAGTACGATGCGGCGCTCGCCGCTGCGGCGGGGCGCGGGGCGGCTGCTGTCGCTGCTCCCGAGGCTGCGGCTCGGGCGGGCGCTGCGGGAAGACTGAGGGGGGGCGGCAAGCGGCGCCTCCGCTCCCGGTCTCGATCCCGATCCCGCGGGGGTGCGGGCGCTGCGCGTGCCCGAGCGTCTGCGGCGCGCGCGCCCGCGGAGGCGGGTTGGGGGTCGCGCGGGGCGGCAGCGGCGGGAGCGCGCAGCCCCCGCGCCTCTTCCCTCCGCGCTCCCCGCTCCATCTGGAACCAGGACGTGGATGTTACATGAAGGTAAAGGCGGCCGCCGGCGCGCTCGGGGCTCCGGGCTGGGGGGACGAGGGGTGCTGCCAGCTGCGTCTCTGTGCTGTGACCACCCTCCTGCCGCTCCCCCTCTTGCAACTTCGCGCTCTGGTCGCCGCGGGCGAAGAGCGACTCTGCCCTGAGCCCTTTTTGGCGGGGGCGTGTGTGTGAGCTCTGCCTCTGGTTCTCCCCTCCGAAAAAACAGGAGAGCCGGCTCCCCTCTGGCGAAGGGGCTGTGGGGGCTGTGTGGAGCTGGGGGGGGGGGGGGGTGGAGAGGAGGGCGCGTAAACAGCCTCGAGGGGAGCGAGCTGCGGGGGAAGGTCGGGGTCTCTAAAATGCGGTGAACTCTGCCGAACGCCTGAAACGGATTTTTATTTTAGCGTGTTTAATAAAAAACTTTGCGATCGTGTGCTTTCTAGGCACATGTGCGCGTTGCCCTGGTTATGGGCAGGGAAAATAGATTTGAATGCTGTCGTTGCATTCCTCTGGTACATTTTTAGTGTCTCCCTCGAGCAGAAGGCTTGTATAATCGCTGTGTCTATATGCGACAGAGCCTTTCCGTGTACCTGGTGATGGGTTAACTCGTGCATGCTGTTGCAGCACCGGCTGGAAGAGACATAACGTATTTTTCCTTTCAAAAATCTCCAAGAGCTAGTAGCTAAAACTAGATAGCTGCCAGTGTCCGTGAAATGTTCCCACCTGTGGTCTGTTAGAAGGATATACATCGTTCAGATGTAAAATACACGTGAATGAACTTTATGCTGCTATTTACACCCATCGAGGACTTAAGTGTTCAGGCTAAGCTGTTAGAATTTTTTTTTTAACTGTAAGATAGAAAATACTTGTATGATTTGTGTATTACAGAAGTGCTAATGGATCTCAGCTGAAGAATAATTGTGCAGTGTGCACGTACATTAGCTCACCCACGGGGCATTTCTCTTGCCCTGAGCTAAACTCAGAGTTTAGTGTTAAGGGGGTTTTGTGAGTGCACGTTTTGCCTCCTCGTTTTGGCGAGTAAGTGCTCTGTACTGTTGGGAGCCACCGAGGTGTTCACACGCGTGCAGACATTGTGTGCTCGTCACATTGTAAACGTGTGTTGCAGGAATACAGGAATGAGTTGCGTTAGAATTGGTAAACCCATTTTTTATTAGATACGTATAGTGTAGGAAAGTTTTCCAGTTCATTGCTTGAACATAATATACTCAGTATTGTAATCTTATGGATGCCATTTTCTTGACAATGGATTTCTTGCTTCACTGACCTAAAAAGTTGTTTTTACATATTGGCATGACTCTGGCTTGCACCATGTTGATAAAATATGATTCTGGGTGATAAGCTTACGAATATGTACGTGTGTGTCAATATGTTTCCCAGGCAAGTTTATACTTTATAAACTCAGAAATGTACTGTGGGTCTGATTTTTTGGCTATAGTTTTGTTGTCATTAGAGTTTCTTTGTATTTTTAGATGATGTGTGTGTTTTTAATTTTAGGTTTTAAAAGTCAGATTAAACATTGAAATACAAATGCATTTTCCTCACAAGCAGAAATGTATTAAATAATTTTACTTTTCAATATGTTTTCCTTATGTTTGCAGTTAGATTTGTTTGGAATCAGATTTACCTGTTTAGAGTTTACTTTGATGGTTACTTCTTGTTCAGCAAAATTGTCCATGAAATGTGGTGTTTGTTGCCATGCTTTACAATTCTCATGTCCTGTTAATGTCTAATTTAGGTTGTACATAGCAATATTGATTAAACACCCTTGCTAAAAATACTCTCGGGGTTGGGTACACTTAGACTATAGCTGCAGGAAAGTTCAGCCAATACTGCTTTTCTGTGACTAGAATTAATTAATTATTAGCAGCTGTATTTGTAAAGTATGAATAAAAACCAAAGTCCTGTAATCCTAGAAGTGATGCTGATGGCTCTGAGGAGTGGATGACAGCTCTCGTTAATGAGCAGAGTTCATGTAGTACTATTTACATGTCACTGCCATTAGCATATTTGAAATATATGGCACGTACAGGGTACATAATTTTGGCTCACATTCTGCAGTGGCCCCTGTTTGGGCAGATGGATCCACCTGTACAAAAGTTGCTGCAGGAACTTGAGCTCAAACATTGGTTCAGTGGACATCAGGCCTGTGTTTGTCATTTGTGTTTGGGCATTTGCTGTGTGTGAATGTTTGGTTGTGTTTGTGTGATGTCATAGGGGCTTCTGGGCATGCAGAGCCCCAGGGCTGGCAGCCTGATACAATACTGTGTGACATGATTACTCGGAGATAAAGGCACTTTTAAAAGACTGCTTTCATACTGTAACAGCACTGCTGAAAGGTCCTGAGCAGCATCTGGGGGTTCCATTTCACTGGGTCATTATTTATGGTTGTTACTTGATAAGGATTTTGTTGAGTGTACACGGGAGTTTTGTGCACTGGTTTCTGTGTGCATATAGAAAGTGGGATGCACGCTCTGCGAGCGTGTTCTGGAGAACTGAGGGGAAGGTAGCCAGGATGGGTCAGGCAGAAGCTCACCTGTATGTGGGAAAAAGAACAGCTTGCTCGGAGCAGTTTAGACTTTTGGACATAGTCAATGGGTTGTGTAAATGTCTTCTGAAAATTACAGTGGATTGAATATTCTGTTTTTACTTTTCAACTGGTCAAAAGTTTAATTAAAGCAAACAGCAGACATGTGCATGGTTTGGGTTTTGGGGGGGTTTTTTTGGTGTTGGAATGAATGTTAGACTATTTTCCTTAAATTGATAAATAGCATATTTCTGTGGTTTGTCTTCTTGGGTCTTCTTACTACCAATAGTTTGATCCTGTGATTCATCATTATTGTGCCTTGCTCCTCTCCTCCTCCAGTTTGGGTTTAAATTTGCTGCAAGATCATATGAATCCCATGCCTTCACATCCTGTTTCTGTGCCACCTCACTTCCATTCTTACCAATTATAAAATGGTCAAACAAGAGAATCTTTCAGCAGATGGTTGACCGTGCTTTTTTTTTTTTTTTTTTTTAAACCACACTTTCACTCTGGTGCTGTCACTTTTCATAAAATGGCCAGACAAAATTCTCATGGGTATTGAGAATGGTAATGTCCTCCAGCCTAAATAACTGTAAAAATGGTTTCTGTGTGTATATAATATGGAATTGTTCATGGGGGAAAGAAGGAACTGTGAAGGTGGAAGAGCAAAGAGAGGGGAGAATGGCCCGAGCAGGAGACAAAACCCCAGGAGCTCAGCAGTAATACAACAGCAGGTCTTTGCTGTCTGGACCAGCTGTTCATATATACTTGTTTGGGAACAGAGGCTGTTTTTCCTTCAGGACTTGTAATCCACTGAAGTAGCACAAAAACAATTTTTTCGAGGCTTTTGAAAACCTTTAATTTCTAAAATTTTGGTGTTCCTTTTAAGTCTATAATTATATATATATAATTATTATAGTATTATATATGCAGGTACATATTAAAAATCTCAATCTTTATTTTGGAGAATTTCAGAATTATTAAAAACTAGTGCTGTTGACCACTTACAAAATCAATTACTTCAAGTTTATAGCGGTTAAAGGGTTCACGGAATTTTATTGATGTGCTGACATACCAGAATTTAATTTCCAGATGTTTAGGTTAAAATAACCTGGTTAACAGCTCACTAGTCTGTGCTGCTTGTGTGCAGTGTCTCAGTATATGCCACAGAATGTAACAGCTGGTGATCACAGAGATTCTCAGATCAGACAAACATAACTTGGTGAATTTATCTTTAAAATGTGAGAATTGAACCAGTTTCTCCTCTCTCAGCTTATTCACCTTCAAAAAAAAACTTGGTAGGGAGATGCAATTAGATCTCTCTTGGCACAGTACTTTGTCTCACACTGCAATTACTTCTTGGACAAGTTTACTGTGACTACTGGATGATAAATGCAATTCCATTTGTGTGGCTTATGAGACACTGCCATCTCTACAGGTACATGAGGAAGGGGGAAATGGCTAATATGCATTTAAAAATAAACAGTCTTTTAATTATGAGTATTTATGATCTGTAATGAAGAATGCTCTGGGAAATATTTTCACTGATTGGGGTGTGAAGTGAGCTCTTCATTGCCACTTCACAGTTTTCAGTCTGACCCTAAGATTGATGAAGAGGAAACAGACAATCCACTTCTTATGGCATGTGCATTCTTACAATGCCTTTATGGGTATTTCTTATCTTTTCCAGGATAACTAGATTAGAGAATAATAACTAAATTATTCTGCATGACCAAAAGCCCAGATCTTCAAACGACAATCAAATATAGTGCCACTAGAGATCAACATTTTCATACTTGGATTATTTTTTTAATTAGAATGTTGTAGGTTAGATTTAAGGAGGGTGTATTCAGTTCTCTTATTAACCTGGGTTTTGGACTTTAATTTAAAAATTGCTAAATATCTGCTAGTCAAACCCTTGTTCTTACTAGTGCATTTTCTTGGGAAACATCCCTTTAAGTATGAAGGTATTGAGTTCTATGTGATTTTGCTGTTTTGTTTGATAGTTTTAATAAGCTAATTGAAAACAAAAAAAAAAAATAAGTGTAAGCTCTTTTCTGGTGTTTGCTGCGAGTGACAGTTTTAATTGATTTGGTTTTGTGCTGTTAACTGTGCTTGGGTTAAGCGAATGATCCTCATTTTGTCTCCAAAAGGATATTAACTTTTAAGACAGCTGAGTGTACTTTAGCTTTTCCTGAGTCCTTTGGCCAGATTTTTGCCTTTGTGTACCAACATCTCTCTGACCTACAAACCACCTGCCCGCCCAAAAACCCAACCAACCAAACCTCCAAAGAATGTTTTGTGTCTGCTGCAAAAGATGGAAAGGAGAAACAAATTACATTAGTACTGCTCTGAAATTTATGCCAATTATTGAATGCCATGAAGAGTTACATAAGTAGTGTTTTCTTAGATGAGAAAACGATTCTTGGTTAAGTAGTTTGCTTTTTTAATGGCATCGGTCGGGTTTAAAACGAGAAATTGAAACTGTATCTGCAGCAGATCGTTGTCCATGTAAACCAGAGCAGCAGCTGGTAAAAGAGCCTGCTGTGGCTCCTTTGTCTCAGAGATGTGCTGGCATACTTTGTCTTGGAGGAGGTTAACAAGCGAGATTTCTGTGCTTTCTGGTCACAGTGGAAGGTGGTATTTGCAAAAGAGTCCAGTAAGTGGATTTGATAGCACTGCAGACCTGTGTTTGCAAAAGGAGAGATTCAAGCGTGACACATCAGAACTTGTGCTCTCTCGTATGTGCCAACAGAAATACAGTGCTGGAGTAACTTCACACTTAATTCAGGCTTGAATAGAACTAGAAATGTTGTTAATTCCTGTCCTACTGATAGAGAAATTACCACATGGTCAATGAGAGCACATGGAAAATATACCAGTCAGTGGAAGAACAGTTACTGCTATTCATGCTCTCTAAACTTCCAACTTAGCACGTTTTTTTATCTGAGCCAAAAGATAATTTCTTGATGATGCTTTTGCTTATATTTTCCTAAGTCAGGAAGTTGCAAAACATGTTAATTGTAATTAAAGCTCTTATAACTGATTTGAAAAAAAAATCCAAAATGTAATTTATTTTTCTAGATACAGGGAAAAAAAAGCTTCTCTGATTTTACCGCTACGATTCAATGCTTTTGCTTTAAAAAATGACAATTTAGGAGGAAGATCACATAATAAAATGTGGTTTGTTTTGTTTCTATTAACCTTGTCAGTGAATTCAGAGATTTTTGGGGGAAAAAACCTGCAGTTTTCCCATGAAAAACTGGCTTTGGAGAGAGTCAAAATTAGCATATGTCACTTTGCATTTGTCTGTCTTGATACATGCAACAAGCTTTTAGTGTCATCTGAAAAAGTGAGACATATTTTTGTCTTTTGATGTGTAAATAAGGTCAAAAATGACCAATGCCGCTGTCCAGTGATGTGTTGCATTGTAAGGTGTTTTTTTCCCATGTGGACTGTGTGTGTGTACTGCATATGCCAGTTTTGTATTGTGTCTCTAAACTGCTTATAGTCTCTCAGTACTGCTCTTAAAATATTTTCCTGAGTTTATGGAGTGTCCCTATTTAGAAAAACTTAACTTTTGGAGAGGGGATATGTATCAATTAGTTTGACTTAAAAATAAAATTTTATGGAACTTGGCATATGAGTTTTGAATCTGTGGCCTGTAACCTCCAAACTGTGAGCTGCTATTCAGACTTACCTTGGAAGATGCTCTTGTCTTTTTTTTGGGAGGCAGGCTACAGTTAGGATTGATGCCACAGTCTCTTTTTAGTACTTGAGTGCAAATGAGGCTATGGATGAGTCTTGGGAATCCTAATTTACAAGTAATTCCCCACTTACTGTGTTTTAGGCTTGTGTGTTGACTCTGTAAGAAGACAGTGCGTCCTATTAGCTCATCCAAGTGCACCTGCTTTCCGTGGAGCAGATCTCTTGAATATTTGGAAGGATGTAATGTTTATCAAGAGGTTTTGAAAGACTGAAATGTGTATGCCTCTAAAACTGAAGGAGTTGTATCACCTTTGTCTAAGTCAGGGTAGAGGAAAAGGACAGCTGCCCTGCAATGATTTTAAAATATGTAGGGATTTGGTAAACATAATGAATAAGGAAAGGTAACTTTTTTTTTTTTTTTTTAATGTCAACAAATCTCATGGCATATTGGGAAGTTTGTGCTGAAATGACTCTGGTACACACAACCACAGGAGGGTGAAACTGAAATGCAGAAGTGGTATTACACTGGAACAAACACACCAGATGGTTATATTATGGGGTCTTACCTCCAAATGATTTGAATATTTATTTGGCTTACTTGTTTCCTGTGAGTTTAAATCAGACTACTGCTTTAGATTCTTCTGTGCTAAGGGCTGATACATTTGCTACTAGTTGTGGTTTTGTCATCTCTTCTCAAGTTTGCTATACATGCAGCTAGGTGAGGAGGGACAGAATGTTAATGATGGTAAAAGTTTCTTACCTTTCTTAACACTTCACTAATTAATGTTTTGCTTCTCCTTTCATTGTATGATATGTTAAAATATACTATGTAAGTCAGATTTGTAAGCTACTTAGGCTGGAAGTGGCTTGAATTTTGTAAACTGTCAGATATTCAAGTTTGGACTAAGGAAATAATTTTGGAGTTTGTTGTTGGGAAAACATTTCTGCTTTGCTTTCCTGGGTGGTGTAATGTGGTTACAATTTTTTTGGCACCTTCACCTAATAGGTGTGCTATTATTAAAGAGACTTAATGTATTGGTGATACTTTCTCTTCCTTTTTTTCATAGTACAGATTTGAGAATTTTGTTCTACAGTTCCAGGATCTGCTTGGGGAAGTGACAGTGTGCATGTGTGCCTGGGAGATGCAATGTGGTGAATGTTGCTTGGGTTTTTTTGGTAAAGCTGTTTTTGACTTTCCACAATCCTCATGCTTGCAGAAACTCTGTATTATTTTCAGGCTTTGCAATAGTTAAAGAAATTTTATAGAATTGAATAACAGACATAATAAAGATATTAATTAAAATATTGGTGCTTTCAACAACATGCCACTTGAAAGATTGAGAGACATACAGTAAGAAAATGAGGTGTGAGTAACCACCAAGGATGTATATGTACAGTTACACTTAGAATTCCTCCGTAGAGGACTAGAAAATAGATTGAAAATGAACATCTGACAAAAAGTCCTCCAAGAGGAAATTCCTGCAGGAGAACTTCATTCTTGAGATTAATTAAATGAAAGATTAGAAATTCTCTAGATAGCTGTAAGCTATTTAATAAAACTGAAGTAAGCAATTAAAAGACTGGGTTGTAGTTGCTCACAGAAGCATTGCCTCCTTTTAATGATCCTGGTGCTGTCCCCTCCCCAGTTACATATGTTCTCCCTCCTTTTACAGGAAAGCTATATGGGAGCTCATTAATGCTGGATGCTTGCTGCAGGATTTTCATAAAAAGCATCCTTCTCTGAGTAAGGGTGATGTAGGTAAAAATTTCTTTGGCATTGGAAGCACATACGCAGTCCTGAGAAAACAGAAATAAAAGTGCTTTGTAGAAATTATACTAATGAAATGTATGTGAGAGAGTAGCTTGAAAGAGAAACCTGATTAACATCTGAAACTTCAGCTCATGTTCAACCACCTTTGAATAGAACTTATGTTGCCAGTAAAGCTACTTTGTCCAATCTCTGTTTTCTATTTCTAAATTATATTGATGTAAGCATTTTCCAATCCACTTCTTTACAGTATTTTTTTTTATTTGTCTTCCAGACAAACAGATTCATGCTAACTGATAGTGGCTACTCTGGTATCTGCAAAGGGTATTTTTCACTGAAGTCTTTATATTCATCTGAATATATTTTGTGTTTTAGTGTGCCATGATAATTGTGTGTGTGCTCCAGCTGTTGTGTACAATAAACAGGGATGTGTTATATGACCAGAGATCCATCCCTGGAGAGCAGTGTGTGCTAGCAAATCATGTCATCCTGTTAGGGACAAAGATGCACAACTGCAGGTTCAAAGGAGTTGCCGTAGTTCAGCAGAACGAGTGTGCCATGAGTAATTAGGAAAAACAGGAAAAAAATTAATACAGGTATTGAGTAGTGCTACAATAATAATAATTTTAAGTTGGTTCAAAATAAGATGCTACTTGAGTTGTTGAAGAGCACTCTGGTAAGATTATTTTAGAAATGCTCATTACTTTCCATGAGAAAACAAATGTGGTTTCTGTTAAAATAAAAATAGGCTGATAGAGAAGTTCTGAAGATAAACTTTTTAATGTTACTATTTTTTCTGCTGTAAACAGAAAGCTACATTCTAAAAATCTGCTTTCCAGACTTAAATGTCTCTTGTTGGTACTAAGAAAAACCCACAGTGAAACCTTTTCTTTTGGCACTGTGTAAATATCCTTGTTTTCTTGGCATGATTAACATATATTGTGCATTTTGGATATATCTGTATGCATAGTAGGTAAAATATCATATTGGGTATATAGTGGACAGAAAGATGGAGTCATAGCATTTTAAAATTCTGTAAAATAAAAATGCTTTACTATAGATTATATTTGAAGAGTACTGCAAGTTATTTAGAAATAATGTCTGAGAAGCAAATACCAGTCTTTATGCTTCCTCTTCAGGAGTGATGGGGAAACGCATTTTGAATATTGTTTTTGTATTAGACCTATTTTCTGTCAAACCATGTCATACATGCTTGCACTTCAAAAAATGTTGAAATGTTCTGTTGACTTTTTGAAACTTTTTGGCAACACAACACTCTCCATTTATTTTGTCCCTTGTTTAACAGTTTTTGTGTGTGTTTTCAAAAGCACTTCCATTCACCATTCAAGGAATTCAATAGAATTCTAATAGGAACTGCACATAAATAACTACAGAAATCAATGCTTCAATTCAGCCAAGAGTTTTTTTGTGACTTCAAAAGCCACAAGAGCATTTATTATTAGAAACATACAATTGACTTTGCTTGTATTATCATTTTGCATAGTGATTTGGTTTTTACCACCCTAACAAGATGTTTGACAGTTTCATTTGAAAATGATGTATTTACATTTGGCTCTCCAAAACAGTGTAATTTTTATCTTTTCTCTCAAGCTCTATTCATGTTATTTTGCGTGTTGCACTCTGTGCAAAGGTTGTTAGTGAAATATTCACTGGTGGATTTTTCCTCAGAGGTCAACCAAATGTTAAGCATAATCTCCTGTTCTTATATTGTGATGAAAATATAAAAATAGTCTTCAAAGAATGGAGTTGTTTGGTTAATTTTCATCTGTTCAGCTCATGCAGTGTAAAGCATATCCTCTTTTCCAAAATGCTCCATTTTCTGATGCTAACAACCACAGAAGTGACCAACCTGTGATCGTATGTGGTTATGCTGGAAGTACTGGAAGCCTTTAGTGTTCATGTTACACCTCAGGCCATGTCATCTGGAACAATCCTTTTGATCCTGAAGTTTTTACGTGGGTTCTAGGAAGTGAGATTATCTCTAAGGAGGTGGTTTGAGCACACCAGAAGCTTTAGAAAATTGATGTTTTTCTTTTGAAGTAGTCCAAAGATGATGTGATGTGAAATGCAGCGCTCTGTTCAGTAATGCTTTACTGCTTTATAAATGAACCCTTTGAGTGGTGATGCTTTTGGGCAGCTCATGCAGTTTCCCTCAGGTACTGGTGCAGTGTTAGCACCTGGGGTGAGGGGCACATCTAGAAGGGAAGAGTTTTCTTCTTGTTGTCAGCAGGGTACTCAGATTAATGGATTTTTCTGTATTCTAGTTTTGCTTTTCACTGCTGCTGGTAATTCAGAAAACCAAGTCAAGCTGCCAGCAGGGCCTGTTAGATGACAGTTGCCTTCCCCCATCCTCCAATCTCTTTATTCCTGCTCACCAGACAGTCTGGTTCTGTGTGAGGAGAAGGAGGTGTTAAGAGCTTATTTGTGGAATTTCATCTTGAGAACTAACTGATGCTGAGGCTTGCTGCCAGTCCAGTCACCTTGAGATGCAGACCCACAGTTGCCTCCCCACCTACCTTGCTGCATGAGCAGGTGCATGTTTTGGCAGCTGAGAAACCTTCCAGCTCAGTGGAGATGCAGAGAAGCATGGCCTGTCTCTGGTCCTTCCCTGTCCTACCACTTGAAGTGGAAAGACTCCTCAGATGAAACTTGCACTGCACCTTGAGAAGCGTTGTGCTGGTGATGAGGAGAAGGAGAGGCGAGGTAGAATGTGGTGAGGAGCAAGGCTGGTGACACAGACAATATCATAGCTGCAGAGCCTTTGGTGTTCGGTGTTGTCATTTGGAATTACATGCATTTAGGATTTAAAGTCTGTCATGGTGTTACCTTGAAAAAAAAAATAAAGAAAGTGAAATTAGGACTTCTGTTAGTTCCTACAAGTTCTTCCCCATTTCCTTTTCCACTTCTGTCTAATTCAGATTGCATTTGAGTCAGCTGCTTTCATCTTGACACTTATGTCATTCAAGGATCCACAAAGTTAGGATGTTAATGTCTGCATTTCAGCTGACTGATAGGTACACCAAAACCTATCTTAATTTTGTCACTGCAGCATGAAGCTTCTTTTAATTTCCCAGGCTGTTCAGCATTTATTGAAACAATATAATGGAATGTTGCTGGCACAATTTGTAAGCCTAATGTTTTAAGTTTATTAAACATGACTTTTTCTTTTTTCCTAAAACAGATTCTTGCCCTTCCTCTGTTCTTGTAGGTGCTTTGAATGTAACAAATTTATAAGCTAGAAGAAATAATAATGGACATCTAAAAAAGTTTAGGGAAACTTGGTTCTGCTGAAGGGCAAAAAAGAAATTTTGATGTGTCTGAAAGTGAGCATCTCTCTGTATTTTTAGGTTTATCTGTCTTCTGCTTTTTTATGAGAAAATTTATGACAATAAGCAAGACAAACCCAATACCTCATGTTTTATTTGACACAGGTCAAATGTTTGTGGGTATTATCAATCCTCTTTGGCACTGGGGCTCTTAGAGGGCCAACCTCAAATATATCAGAAACATTTTGATACATTTTGCATCAAATGTTTGTAATTTGTTTTGAATGCAAGAAGAAATAATACTGGGAAAAAACCAAAAACAACAACAAAAAACAGAACAAACAAAAAACCAAACAAACAAAAAAAAACCACCAAAAGGGATAGGATATGGGGAAGACTGGGGAAGCAGCAATGTATGCAGCTTGCTCAAGTAAGTGCCAGAAAACCTGAAACATGGATATAATAAAATATAGTATTGTTATGGAGCAAGAAAGAAGTTACTGCTTGATACAGCACAGTGTGTTTCATAGCTCCCCACTGCCAGGTAATCCCTTTTATTGAACATTGTTTCAAAGTCTATACAAGTATATACCTTATTTGTGTAACAGGTCATTAAAAATTTATCTCAGGGACAAAAATATTGTCCTGATTTTGAACTAAATCCTTCCCTGACCACTTTACTATGTTTTGTACTTTTCATCCCTTTTACAAAAGTGCTTTCTTCTGCCGGGGCACGGTCTGTGAGTGTGTTGCACTCCTTCATACCATTATAGAAAACCTGAATCTAATATCTAGTAGGTGTAACATTGTGAGTCTTAATAAGCATTCCACCAGCTATATAAGGATAAAAATTGTGTTTTAAAGTGCTTGAAAGCTGTAATACATTCAATTTCTGAAGTATTGTGTGAAGTAACCTGAATTTTCTGGTTTATTATTGTGCCTTTTCAGGTGTTTTCTTATGGTAGTGCTTGATATTGGAACAGTCTCTTGACTGTTCTTATTTGACCTGCATTCGGTTCAGGAAGCTTAAAGCCAAATCCATTTGAGGTTTTGCAATACTGAGAATCATGAGAGAGGACCTTCATCTGTCCCGTGGGCTGTGCGCCTGACTCAGTATCCTCATATGAGGAATTCCCTCTCTACAACAGCATGACATAGTTGGTTTATGTTTGTATCTTATGACCTGCTAAAAATATTCTCTTTCCATCCCACTTACCTTCTAAGATCCTTTTCAGCAGAATTGGTGTATAACCACCTTGTATGCAATTTTCGTATTTTGGTGTGAATTGTGCCTGCTTGATAGAGTAAAGAAATTTTCCAAACTTAGGGAGGAAATTTATGTTTTCAGAAGATAGTTTTCCACCTTAATTTTCAAGAATAAATGTTATTATGTTCTGATGACACTTCAGAAATGTGGGATTTTTTGCTAAATTTAAGCATGTGTTGAAGCATGGCAATGAAGTAGCGTGAAAGCAAATTTCCATAAATGACTGGATACAGTGTCCATAAGGGGTTGTGAAAACTACTGGGATCAGTAGAAAAAGCATAAATTGGATCAGAAGCTGACCAAAGAGAACCCTGCAAACTGTTATACTCTAAAAGCATTATTAGTCATGCTCTTCAAAAATGAGTCTTGAAATTAATCCTATCTCATTTTTGTCTCTTCTTATTAAAAGCTGTAGATAACACAGAGTTCAGAAAGATTTTTAGTATATCAGAGGACTGGATTACCCCATAGGGAAAATAAACTCAAGATTTGAGTACTCAAAAAATTAATACAATTTAATAATACGAAATCAAGTATTTTAGGCATAAGAACTTCCTGAATTTAGGAGTCATGACTTGGTGAGTAGGAATGAAATTTGGGTATGCTGATAGGGATGTAGGTAATAGCTCCTGATGGAAAGCACAAGCAAGGATAAGCCACCTAACCTTATCTGTAGTTCACCGTTAGAGGAAAGTGTAGAGCAAGAGCAGTTTCTGCACCTGCTCTTGCATTGGCTGATGATCTTTATAGCTGGCTTGGATAACAGAAGAGTATTGAGGACAGCAGCTCTGAAAGTCTCACCCACAGCAAATTAGAGGTGACTGTGACTATATTGGAGAAAAAAGTTTCGGTGCAGAATTTAAAAATTTTTTGTTTGGTAAACTTGTCAAGGTAGAGTCAAATTCATTACTGTCTATAGAACACAGACTATGTTTTACAAAATTAAAATTATTTATAAAGCAATTTTCTAAGAAATACTTCAGTCTTTTAAGACAGTTTCTCTTGTGCAATTCTTTCCAGACTTTTCTTTTTGTATGAGAATACAACTGAAAAGAAAAAGCATTGTATGAGAGCTTTGAAAGGTCTTAATTTTAAAAAGGAATTGCATGAATTGGATTTCAACTGATAAGACACATTCATAGCTTTAGTGTCAATGTTAGAAACTCAGTTTTAACAGTAATCTATTTTATATCTCGATATACTGGTATCTTGATTTACTGACCTTATGACAACAAACTGAAATAATGGCCTCTTATTTGAAGTGGTTTATGCTGAAACCAGCTGAGATTGGTTTCTCTGGAAAAGAATGCTGCTACTGGTGTCCTATTAGGACAGACAAAAGGCTGATCAACAGGAACATCTGGGTCTGACTGCCAAGTGAACTAATGTGGCAATACCACTAATTACAGCTTGCTCTTAACATTCGGTCCTTCTTCAGATTTACAGCATTTACAGTAGGATTATCAGTCTGTTATTCTCTATATATTTATATTTATACTTACAATTTGGAGGAAAAATTGGGGGGAACCCTTTGTTTCTGAGCGACTGGTGTAATTTATTAACTGCGAGGTGTTGACAATGTGCTTTAGAGACTTTAATACATCTACTCTATGGACTGGTCTGATTGTCTGAAGCATTTTTTTCCAGTGTCTACAGTGTGCCAAGGTGAGCTGATCTGTTGGGTTTATATGGGCAGGTTTTGGTAGCTAGAGCAGCTCCTGGGAGAAGCTGCCGGGAGCTCCCTGCATGTCCAGCAGAGCCAATCCCTGGCAGCTGCCAGAGGGATGTGCTGCCGGCCAAGGCTGGGCCATCAGAGATGGTGGTGACGCCTCTGTGATAACATTGAGGAAGACGTTATAGCACAGAAATAATTACAGAGAGGAGAGTGTTACACCATAATGATTTTGCTTGTTAGCAGAATTTTATTTTGCAAGAAACGTCTGTGTAGATAAATTATGGTTTATTTGGGGGTCGATTTTTGTTGTTTGCTTTTGATTTGTAATAGATTTGAGCTGAGTAAGCTCAGATGAGTCTAAACACAAGCAGAAACCGATTCTGAAGGAAACACAATTCAATATCACTTCTGGTTGAATTCTCTTCTGAAGTGAAATAAAGGCAGCCTTACCATTTTAAAAATGGGTGGTTTTGGATGTTGTCAGAGATGAAAAGAAGAAAAGAGAAAGGAAGGAAAAGTTGCGTTATCTTTTATTAACCTGGATTGAAACCTGATCATCTGAAGCTTTTTGCATTGATCTTTTGGAGGAGGCCTTTTTGGTTTTATTTCTTGAGGAAAAAGATTTTGTAGAGTCATTTTATGCATCTTAAATATCTCATGAATCAAAATAGAGGGAAGCAGAAAATACCAATATGTACGGAACATAATATTTGAACAGGTAAGAATGAATACATGTCATGTGATATTTAAAAACTTCTTAGTGACTTGGACTTACAATTTATGTTATGAAAAGTAAATTAAAAATATTATTTCAGTGTCAGTCTCTGCTTTAGAAAGAAAACATAGGTTTCTAAATCAGTTAAATTGTTTGTGATGAGTTAATTTGCTCTCTGAAAGTCTTTTGTAACCCAAAGCTAACTAAACTGTCTAATAGACAAGTACAGCTAAAAATATATAGGGGTATTCCTTCTCCTTTTCCTATGCCCAATTAAACATCGGCTACTGTGTATAAATATTTTTCTTCTGTAGCAATTACTGTTCCAAGAGCTACCCCGATGCCTGGTAGTCACTTTGCAGATGTTAGCTTAGCCATGCATAGTTAAGCCCATATCCCCTCAGCTCTTCTCACTGCTGTATTGACTGCTGTTGACTATAGCAGTAATACATCCCTTGAGCACTGCAGATCCTGTGAAACAAGGTTATCTATGGCTATGCAGATTCCAAAGTGCATTTTAAAAATATAATTATTCTAAATGGTATGCATACTTTGGCTTTTCAAGGGAATGTATACATTCACTGGCAACTTAAAGAGTTGTATTCATACACCAGAAGCTTAAGAGCATGTGTACAGGTGGGGCTGCTCCCCACACCTGTGGGAGCCTGCAGCATTCCTAGAGGGAGGTTGTTTCATCCAACTGCCTTTGCCTTTTGGAGTCCAGTGCCACTATCTCAGTACATGTCATGATCTTCTGTCAGCAGGGTGTGACAGGGTGTGTGCTCATTGTGGGTGTGGATTGATAGGTTTTTGATTGGCATAGTGCAGCAGAAACAATCATGCGGGGGCTCAAGAGCCAGGATGCTGCACTTAAAGAACTGTTTGAAACAACCAGTAATGACAGATGTTTGCAAAGAAAGGAACAGATCCTGTTTTCTCTCTTGCTTCAGCTGCTGGTGCTTTTCTGCTTTACCCACAACAGATCTTTGGAGTCTGTCCCTGTACAGTTACACTGCATTCTCAGGTGGGAGAGATGTATCAAGCAGCTACATAATCACCTTGGCCTTGCCTACCCACCCATGCTGCCTGAGCTGAAAGCTTTAAGCCAGTTATGTTGGATGCAGTGGCATGGAACTCTTCACAGCACAACTTCTGTATTTCCATATATCAGAATAGCATTCTTTGTCTTTCATTGGGAAAAGTGGCAGTCATTATTTTGAATATAAATTTGTCTATGTGGACTTGGACATTTGAAGGATAAGAAAAGCAATTGTGAATTAAAAGTCTAGACTCCGTCAGTATTCTGGCAAATGGTAAAACTGAGTGCACCGTAAGAAACGTGAAAGAAAGTTCTGCTGCAGAGATTAGTTGTAGGAAAATGTATTAACACCAATTGCAACAGTCTTTCTTTTTTGAAGGGTCTGCCAAAGTCATTGATGAAGATAAAATCCAGTCTTTCCTGTGGTTGTGTGCCAAAGATGATATGCTAAAGGAATTGTAGAATTTATGCCAAGTTCTGTGGTTTTTGAGAATTGCTTGTT
The DNA here is from genome assembly GCA_013398615.1 of Brachypodius melanocephalos. Lineage (NCBI taxonomy): Eukaryota > Metazoa > Chordata > Aves > Passeriformes > Pycnonotidae > Brachypodius > Brachypodius melanocephalos. The sequence continues at coordinate 11,970,661 of VZSR01003282.1, read as the reverse complement.
AACTAGGGGAGATTTTTTTCTTTGAGTTGCATAAATTAACCTTTTTCCTAACAATTCATCTTTTGTTTATGTGTTACTGTTCCTTGTTCATTTGTACTGTCATCGTCATTCTCCCCCCACCCCTCATGCACTAGTCACTTTTCATACCACAGGGAGAAAAATTTTGCATCAAAAGGGCTGGCACAGCACGTGCTCCAGATAAGAATGGGAGTTCGCTCTTGGATCAGATAAAAGATCCGGAACTCAGTAATCCTGACAGCAATGAATAACATGGAGACGTATAAGATTCCTGTCCTGTATACAGTGAGCCTTTCTTAATGTAGCAACATACAACTGATGATAAATCCATTCCTAGGTTTGTGTGGTTTTAACATGTAGGTACTGATAGCTATGACTCTAACTCTGTAGGATATTTAACTATTTCTAAATGTTCGTGGTATGGTAAACCCAAACACAAAAGCATTTCTGGTATCTTCAGTCAAAGAAATACTGGGCTGAAAAAGGAAGGCACTAATGTGTTATCTTTTAAATAGAGTGCATTGTATAAGCTTAGTGTTCATTTTCTGAGCGAAAGAAAGAACAAGCATAAATTTGAAATTTTGAGGATCATGTTGTTGATACATATGGATGTAACTATTATAAAAGACCTTATTCTAATGCCAGTACCTGATAAGAACAGCAAGAGATGTATGACCAGTGTGGGCTGCTGCCACTGACTCACTGTGTAATGACAGGCAAATTACTTGGTTTTCTGCATCTTGTTCTATTCCTTTATAAATGAGAAATAGTTTCCCAGTAAAATTCTGAGATCATTGGATAAAAGGAGATATTTTTTGTACGCCTACTGAGTATATAAATTTGAAGATAGAAAGTGCAGCAAATACTAGGTTCTGTGCAAGTCTTTTACCAGTACAGACACAGTAGGATGCGTCTTGCTGCTCATTATGGATTGTATTAAGCCACGTTGTACTTTTGAAGACCTTCTAATACACAAACGAAAATAGGGGTTTAGGTCAGATTTAGCACTTCAGGGCTTATCCTGTTCAGTTTCTTTTTGTAGTTAAGTACAGCTTCAATAAAACTTCTGGTGTCTGCATTGGTAACTACCATTCCATTTTCTTTGGTCTGCCAGACATTGAACCACCTTCAGATGAAACAGTACAGGGAGCCCTTTAGAGTAGTTCTCCGTCATCTCTGTCACATCATGTCTTTGGCTGCATTTTATCACTGAATTTTCCTAATGTTTTGGGGAACTTGACCTTTTCAGAATTGTCTGCATTAACACTATAGTCTTAATCTTTCCCCTGGCACCTCCTGAAACAAAATACAAATTAATGATTCAGACACCACAAAACAAATCACACGCCTCTTGTTTCTTCCCAATGATTCTTCATGGTCATTGTTTGCTGTATTGTATGCAAGTCTGTGGTGAAAGGGATCTAAATAATACAGGAAATTTTAAGGGAGGTCTGTAGCAGGAAGTAGGGAAATGATGCAACAGTGTCAGGTATATATATGAGATGATTTGGATAAACATAAAAAGGTATTACTTCAGCATTGACATATGGAAGTTAACAGGTTTGATGTGTGCTTTGTTTTTTTAGTAAAGTCATACTTTTATTGATAAATAGTGATAGTCCATAAGTAGCTATGGAAATGGTGGGGAATACATGAAATTTCTGGTCTCCAGTGCTTCAAGGAAGAATTTGCTATTGTTTCTTTCTGTGATTGCCCCTCTGTTTTTGCACCTTCATCTCCTTCCATGCCATTTGTCATCATTCTTTTTAATTTGCTCACTTTCTCAGATTTTTTCATCACATGAAATGCTTTAGCTTCATCATTAAGAAAAAAAAATCCCATCTAGGATTCTAGCTATCACCCCATTTTATCTGGTGGTGTTCTGCACCAGGTTCAATAAATAAACAATCGAAAGCTTCAGTTTTGAATTTATCTTCACATTTTCCTCACCTTTTCGCCATTCTCCACCTTTTTGTTCTTTTCCTGAAATGGCTTTTAACAAAATGAATGAGTGAATGATATTCACTTGGCTGGGTGCTAATACCTTTACTCCTTTCCTTGTTTTGACCCTGAAGGAAGCCTTCCTCTCCTCATGGCCACCTGCTGCCCTCCTTGTGCTGCTGTAGTGCTTTTGCCGCTGCACAGGGAGTCATATTGAGGAATTGGTCTGACTGAAGAATAATTTTGCCAAAATTGTGTTGCTTCTTATTTCCCCACTCTGGTTTACCATATGGCTGTACAAATGGCTATGTCAGCAGTAGGGAGAGGATGATGCAAGGCTAGAAGCAAGAGGCCAGACTCAGGAGTGGGTCAGGGATGCTGTGTTAGCTAACACTGCCAGGTTATGTCAAAATAAAAAGAGTGTCAGAGTAAAGTCTAGTTGTCTGTGATATTGTCATGCCCTGCTTCTGGAAATACTGATTTCTGCTGCTTTTTTCCTTAACCTCTCTGCCTCTCCTCCTTACTATTTGACATATTTCCCAAAGCTCCTTGTTTATCTCTTTCTTCAAATAAGTGATCAATAACATCAATAGAAAGCCTCCATTTCTCAGTGTGCACAGGAGGTGGAGCCTGTTGCCCTCGGGATAGGTTGAAAACCTTCCATTTGAATCCTTTGTGTGGGCATCATTAGTTAAACCTGCACTATCATTTGTTCATACCCGTAAGATAACTACGGTGAGGTTTAGACTGATAAGGTGTTGGGGTTAGATACGTATAAGTCTTAAAAAAAATCATTTAAATCAGTAGTTGTCCAAAATCAGTACAGTATGACACCCGCTTATTGTGAAATTTGAAAAACTTAAGCCATTTTTGGGACAATCATTGGTAACAAAAAAATATGTAATGCAACCTAACGTGCTTTCATAGCGTCTTTCCAGTGGTGACTGGATATCTTGACAGCAATGTATTTCATGTCCCTGAAATCAATCATAAGATGCTCTTGTCAAACGAATGCACTGAATAATCCCTTCCTTTTCCGAAGTCTGCAAAGATGTATTTCATTGCAGTCAAGTTATTAACAAGCAGCATAGAAGTGTTTGGTGGTTTTTTCTTGTTTCTGTGTTTGTTGGGGTGTGTTAGTTTTACTCTACGGATATTAAACCAATACTGAAATGGTGAAACATACATCTGAATTTAAGTTACCTGCAAATAGGGTAATTTTCAAACCTGAACTTAAGTTAAAGTGCACAAAAATATTAATTCCCTTCTAAATCTAATTCTCCATGCTCCCATGTAAATAGACTTGTTCCAAGGCTGTATGTAATGGTGTATCTGCATGTGTTGAAGTCTCAAAATGTCTCAGCTAATGTAAGAGTATCTTTTTGTTCTTAAAAATTCATGTATATTATGTTCCCTCTATTTCTGTACTTTTTTGGGAAAAAAAAAAAGAAAAAGTGGCGTTATTTAACAGTGTGATGCACACCATGGAGACAGTTTCTGCAGCTTGATGTGTACAGCTTTTCAGAAAGGAATGATATTACTTTACCTCTGGTCAGTCATATGAGCTGTAGTTCATTGTTTTGTCCATGCCTTCTTTCTGGTTATTGTAATCCAAATTATTTGCTTTCCAAATTTCCGTCTGTTTCTAGCACAAAAGAATCAATGTTTGGCTCTTTCACAGATTGAGCTGTGAAGTAAAACCAGAACCTGAGCTTAACTCACTGAAACAGACATGAGCTCACTCAGGTGACACATGCTCATTCAGTATTGGGGTTTTTCAGTAAACAGGTCGTTTTCCAAAGTTTAATCCCAGGAATTGATACAGTGCCCTGATGAAAGTGAGCCACCAAATTGCGATGTCTTGAAATGTAATCCCAAATTGGAAATGGAAAGCAAACTGTCTGGCACATAAGGTGTAAATAAATAGGACTTTTTGTGGGTTCCTCTCTAGATCTTCTCCCAAAATATCCTGTGGCCTTATTATGTGTATACTTGGGGATCAGATACCCATGTCATCAGACTGGCAGCACTGCTCTGGGAGCCCTTTCCATCATCTTCTTCCTGTTCTCAGTAGTTGTGTAATATCTTTTTAGCCTGTATCAGTTCTGTACTGCTGGTGCCTGCTAATAACATGGATCCTACTGCTTGCTCTTTCCCATAAGCCCTTGAACACTGTTCTTTTTTCCCAACTGAAAGAAAGGCATGATCTTCATTCAGGAATTGCTCTCGAATTTCTCTGGTACTACTTTTGTGGAATTGCTGCTAGTGGAGAGAATGGTTGTGTTCTCTTTACCTTAATGTTGCTGACAGATTTTCAGCTATTTCTCTCCTGTTGCATTGCCTAAATTTCATATACTTTCCATAGATGTTGTGGTTTTGTCTGTAAATGTTCTGAAAACAGGCATTTAAGTAATAGCTCTCTGATCATCTTTAACTCTGATATAGTTACTCTGGAAAGCATTTTTTTATTTTCTTAAACTCTCAACCATATTCAATAGAAAATTGAAAAAAACTTCTTAGTGAAGCCAACAAAACAGGAAAGCAAGCTAACTACAAAAGTGAATTTTAGATAAATGTTCAAACACCTACAATTTTAACACTTTTCTCATCCCTTGTGGTTGAGACTAAAAATTCATCAGTCCATGGAACTGCAAGATGAAATGTAAGAATCAGATTTGTAGTGGTATTAAAACTTGCTATATAATGGTGCCATGGCTACTTTTACTCCAGCTACCAACATCTTCCCATATCGTGTTTCAGAGGAGTATTATGATAATCTTACAAAGTGGTTTAATAGAATATATAGTGGCAAAAATATTAGTGGTCGATTATCGATTTTTTTGAGTTATTTTGCCATAGTGACCACCACGTGACAGAGATGTACATGTAGTGTAGCCTATATATCTGTTAAAAACAGCCAACCACAAAGTATGCATGAGCTATAGGTTTGGGTGTATGTGCTCTTAAGTTACTTATTTTGGATTCTTGAGAGCTAGATGAGATTTTTCTGCACTTTCATGAGCTCTGTCAGCACTTGTTCAGTCTAGTTGGCACCTTTTCATTTCTCTCTGTTTTTTTCAGCAGATTTTCTTACAGAAAGGCGGATGATCTAAGACTGTGAAGAAATTCTAATTTGTGTTTCTCTTTATATACTTCCAGAGGACAGATGGACACGTCTGCTATTTAATAATGCTCATGTTGCATCCTTCATGAAGAATCAGAATAGCTGGTAGCAGTCTGCCTGCCTGTCAGTAGCAGACACAAGCTTCTTGCTGATTTTGTATTAAATAACAGGGATTTCTGCTCTCTGGGCTCTAGCTTTAGGAATTTGAGAACAACAGATTCGCAGCTGGGCATTACAGAGTCTTCATACTCTTAGCTGCTGAGGAGCTCCCTCAGAGGTTTTTGGGTGACCTGGTAAATAAGCATGCTGAGCTGGTTCTTGGAGAGTGGGAGCTACTTTTCATAAGAATAATGTGGTGGTGGTATTAAGCTCTTTACCACTGCCTCTCTGTGATGTACATAACATCACGCTCATCATTCTTAAGAAGTTGCCAGAGCATCCTGACACCAGTTTCTGTATCTGGAAAGGACAAGCCTTGATACATTTCTCTCCTCTGAATAGTCAGAACTGAAGAACCCTTCAGATACTCTTCAGCTTGAGACACCCTGCCATTGACTATACTGGAGGAGTCGTGGTGCATGGCACTGGCCACCAGCTGTTCCATGGGCAGTGCATATTCCTGCCAGCCTCAATTCAGTAGTTGTGTGATCCATCTGGAGCTACATCGCTTTTTCTCTGGTTCCGGACTCCAGCTTTGGACCTGTGAAGACTGACTTCTGAGGACAGGACCTCTTACAGCACCGGACAAAGCCAAAACTTGGCAAACCTTTACTGGACTGTAGAGGGCTCGTTCATCTGTTTGGTTTTACTCTGTTTGCAACTCTGAGGAGCTACCAAAACATTTCCAGTCATGGGTCACCAGGATCTGCTTCCTGGGATCTAGGCAACAAATTGTATGTTGTTGTCACATCTTTCCACAGAAGGTATTAACAATTTCATGGTACGTTACCATTGGTGTTAGTGTGCTGACAGTTTTGAGACTCCTGAGTTCTCTTGTCATCCCATTTCAACAACTGCATGGTTGCTCTTAGGTGACTACTCCATGTGTGTCCATCCATGGCAACAGACACTTGCTCAAGTGTACTTGTTCTGAAGTCAGTATTGCTAACTCTGCTGGTATAGTGGCTGGAGCTCAGAAGGTTCAATTGAATCTGGATTTTGTCAGACAGAGGGCTCTGCATAATCATAATGCAAATGTAGTGGCTTCAGATCTCATTTTTTATTCTGTTAAAAAATGTAATTTCTATGTCTATTCCCAGGTTTAACCTGTAATGGAAAAAGAATACTTTCCTTTTTGTGAGTTGAAGTTTTCTTCCTCTTCATAATATGGCAAGCTTGTTCATCTCTGCACTGATCCACTGATTGTTTCAGAGAAGATGTAACTGGGAAAACCAAATTAAGAAGCCAGTGGTTTTGGTTTGATGCTCTGCACTTGCTGAGCTTTGCTATTCTGGGCTGCATTGTACATCTTTGTTAAGAAGAAACTTGTTGCTAACCTGGTCTACCAATGCAGAAAGTACTGAATTTCTTAAGGTCCTGATGTAAAGTACTCATTGTAGTGAAAGACTTGGGTCCTCAGAAGAACTGAGTCTGATCTGTGATGCTCTGATAAGTCCGTCTTGCTGTTTAGAGAGAGGGTGACTGTGTCTCTTTTGTGAGTGTGGTGGCTGTTGCTTGTATGATACTAGCGTCTTCAGTGTTGGGAAATATATCTTCTGAGTATTTCCAGGAGGATGGGGAAGGGCTTTGTGTCCTCAGATGAGTGTAGTACCACTGTTCAGAGAGACCCTCCCTGCAGACCAACACTCCTGTTGCTTCCACCTGTGGCTGCTGCAGCTGCTTCTGTGGGACCTGGGCTGTGCTGCAGAGCTGCCAGCAGGGAAAAGTGCCTGTGAATAGATTTGGAAAATAGCAGAAGTCAGTTGCTTGATTTTCTTTGTTAATGTGCACATTCCATATCCTGCCATATGTCCCTCTTCTATAGCCTTTTCATTCTGGGATGCTATAGATGTAAAGAGTTTGGGGAAGCTGAGTTTAATTACAAAAGAGTGCCTGGAGAAGCAGGTGTGAGAAAGCCATTTGGGCCTGACTGCAGGGGCAAATGAATGAACAGAGCTTTTAAACACAGTACCCGAGAGGAGCAGTGCAGATGTGCTGACTCAGAGAGCTTGTCGCCTTTTAATGCCATCTTCATTTGTATGTTGGTAGACTGTTCCTTCTCAGTGCACTTTGGACAATATTTTCCCTGTAAAGAAAAGATGAGTCTAGTCTTTTATCATCTGAGTGTCTCTTCACACTTAGAATTGTTCAGGTTGGAAAGATCTCTAAAGATCATCAAATCCAACAGTTAGATGTCCAAGTCCAGCGTGATAGATAAAAAGCTTTCTTATCTTTTCACGTATCAGAAGACTTAGCTACTGGACTTATTCATGTCACTGTCAACATGTTTGTGCATGTTGAGGATAAACTTGTACTTAATCAGTTTTCCTTCTGAGTCTTCTCTTCTGAAAGTCTTTTTTTCTTTTTTTTTTTCTTTTTTTTTAAGGAGGTTGTCCCTAAGCCTGAATTAATTTTGTTGGTGAAGATGATAAATAAAACAGAGATTTAAGTCAAAATGTATGTATGTAGGAGACTCTTAGGGTGCAATAATTTGACTCTCCAGGTTCTCCATAGATTTTTGTAATGGTGTGGAAATCTTTCTGTTCCGCATATTAAAATGTGGGAAATTTAAGCCTTTTAATGATTTTTGGTAGTGCTGCGTAGGTGATTGTGTTGCCATCCATCCATTCCATTCATAACCACATGGAAAGCATCTCAGCAGAATGCATCAGCCACCTGTGCTATTACTCTGACTATGGATGTACCTGGCATCTCTGTATTAACTTTGGGAGCAGACTTGGGCATGGTTCTTGTCTCTTGGCTACAGTTTTTCTTCTTGCCTCCAGGTGGATCCTGTTTGATTTTCTGTGCATTTTGGGGACATTCTTGTGACGTCTCTTGCTGTTCCATCTTCTGTACCCACCCCAAAGGAGTAGGGCATCGAGTAAGCTGGAGGAAAGTTGAAATGTGATTAGAGAAATGGACAAAATCTAGGGAAGAGTTTGACTAATGAAGGAAATGGAACATTTAGAAAGGTGACTGTTAGAGCCTTGAGAAGGAAAGAACATACGTGAAAGAGATCTGGAGTATTTGCAGGAAGTGAATGGTACAGAACTGATGGTTTCAGTAATGAATTACTACCTTTGTAGTTTACCTACCTCATCAACCTGTGAATCTGACCCATGTTTGTACCTACCTTTCCAGGGAAAGCCACAGGAGCAAGAGCCAGGCTATTTTAAGATTACTTAATTAATGTATTATTTAAATTATCTAATGATGCCTAATTACTTTTAAAGAGCCTCATTTAAATGTCCAAAAATATAAATTTAACAGTATTATATTTTATATTCAGTTTAACAGTGTGCTATCTCCACTGTCCATTGTTATCTGTTATTTCTGTCAGGAATCACAACATACTTGCTAAGACAAAAGATCTTTCTTTTCATATCAAATATTTTTAGAAGAATGTTTCTCCCAAGGGAGACCATGTGTCTTTATAAAACAAGAAAGTATATTGAAAAGAAATTATATATTTTTTATTATCAACTCAATGAGCTGGGTTTTGACTGCAATGGTATTCATAAAAATAGCTGAAATATTCATTATTGTATCTTGCTTTCATTTCTGTGCAAATCTGTGTTGATACCTTTGAGCTTTATATTGTGACTTAATGAACTCTGAACATAAGTAAGAATTATAATGGAAAATTTTGGAACTGTATTTTCCTTTATATAAAACAAAAATGTGTTGAGAAAGCTCTTTTAGAGATTTTGGAAGACTGAGCCAGAATTTTCTCAAAACTTGCCTCATTCATTATTTTTGAGGTTTGCTTACTGAATAGTTCTTGCAGGTAAGATTTCTCATTTGTTCAAGGTAGCACTAGGGGTGAATCATCACACCTGATCTAATGGTGACATTTCTTCTAAGGACTGCTGGTAATTTTGGGGCTGGCCTCAGCTGCCCCAGGTTGAATCAAAGATGTTCCTTCCTTTGACTGTCAACAGCTTCTGCACATGGCATTATTCAGAGGGCAACACTGGACAGATAGTCATTTGTGCTCTGTACTTTGAGGTTGTGGCTTTTTTTTTCTCTTTCTCCCACAATAGCTTCTGTTCCCTTTTAGAAAAGAGAAATGAATCTGTCCGAGAATGTTGACTGCTTGGCAGTTGAGCAGAAAAAAAAGTCTTTAATGATGGATTTAAAGGAAAGGTATTTAAGGAAGTGGTGATTGTACTTGCCGGCAGCTTCCCTTCCACTGCTTTTATAGACAACAGCCAAAAATCTTTTTTCTCACCTTTACTAAAAGGTTAAGAAGCTGGGAAACTTGGGTACATTCTGCAAATCATTTTCTGTGTAGGGGCACTTATATTTATGATTTCTGTCAAGAGACTTGAAGTTTTTTGGCTCTACAGGCTTGAAGGAATTTCAGAGTTCATTTGTCAGAGATTTGCATTTCCACGAAGCAGTTCACACTGCGTGTATGGGTCATAGACATCCTTGAGAACTGAAATGCTGGGCAGAAACTTGTCTACTGACAAGTCCTCTGCTGTGTTTGGCTTGAGCTGTAATTACATCTGAGGATGTAGTTGTGTCCTAGATTTAAGGACTGCACCAAAGTTTCTGCAGCTTAGTTCTGACCAAGGAGCTACTGCCATCTTTCATAGCAGTTTAATGTCATCATGTCCACATAAAGCTTGTATGAATTTCCAAATTTTGAAGGTCTACCACCATAAAAGTACATTGACTTGTGTTACTGAGATGCTTCTCAGGTAGCTTTGGAGTCAGAATGTTGCCCCTTATATAGAAATAACAAATATTGATACCAGGGTGAGTTTTACACTTACTGTTTCTTACGCTGTTATTGCAGATCAGCTACTTGAAGTTTGTGTTCCTTACATGCTTTTGGAAATCGTGAGATGCTTGTTTTTTTCTTGCAGATTTACATTACCTTTTTATTATTTTGACTATGAAGTTCCTTTCTGGTATTTATAGTGTGCCAACTTCACTGCCGACAGGCTCTCTAAGCCTCTCATTGGGTCTCTGCTGTCAGGTTTTCATAGGCTATCACATGCTTCCAATGTTTGTTACAAATTTGAAACAGACACACATCCAACATAATCACACATTATTACGCAAAGTACTTTTTCAGTAGAATGAAAGGAGAACTGAGAGCACTGAGGGAATTGGTTGGAATCTGTCATTCAGACCTGCTGCCTTGCATAGCCCCTGGCTCGGCAGAGGTGGGGCTGGGAGTTGGGCGCTTGCCTGGGGCAGCTGAGAACTCACTGCAGGGAAAATGGGACAGCCCTGCAAACTTCTGGTTTATAACAGCCTAAGGGCTATAACTGCTTTTGTCCTCTCACAGTAATCTCTGTTAACTGCAATATAGTGGAAGACACTATCCAAATGGGGTTTTTGCTAAGCATTTTGTAAAGCTGCTGTCTGTTGAAAGGTGTATCAGTTTGCATACAAGATTCTTACATCAAGTCTACAGCTTTAGTCCTTTGACTTCAAAGAGAAAAGAAATGCTTTGTCCTTAGTTTTCTTAAAAAGACTGTTAAAGGCTAGAACATGGAGGTCTTTCCTGTATACAGTTGAACAGTAAAGTAGCATAAGTTCATTTTTAACAGTAATTTTCTGTGTAAGTAGTATGATTCTCTGGCATAGAAGGCTAAATTAATCACTGGATTAAGACAACTTCTGAGAGCAACTATTGTGGTTGGATTATTTTCTTATGAAGAAGTATATGTCAGTTATAGGCAATACAGTAGAAAAGTTCATTTGTGTTACACTTATTCAGAGTTTAGTGACTAGATATGTAATCATCCTTGGCAGCATGGTTTTCTTAGGATTAGACTTTTTTGAGAAATCAGAAAAAAAATTGGTCTGGTCATTCATACCAGAAGCTGGAAAAGGTTTGCAGTGATGACACGTGGACTTCTGTATTGGGCTGTGATTATAATCAAGTTAGCATTTAGAGTTGTGCTAGAGGAAAAAGTCAAAACCTGAGCTTGCCCCCAGCCTCTCAGCTGAAACATAGCTGTGTGCTCTCAGCTGCAGCACAGTGAAGAGGCTCAGGGTGGGAATTTGAACAACACTGCAGTTTTACTGACAGAGAATGTATTTTTACAGGGTCCTTCCAGACCTCTGGTTGTCTTACAAGGGAGGATAAGGGGTAATCTGATTACTGTCAAGGCATCCTCAGGGCCGATGGGCCCTTCCCACAGTGTCTGTGGCAGGACGTGTGTGCTTGTCCTAGCAGGGAATCAGTTTAGCTGGATGAAAGAAAGTTCTTGGGAGCAGCAGAGAACTGAGTAAATGCAATTGAACCTGTGACATGCAGGTGATTAAACTGCATTTGAGGTTTTGTTCTTGCTTAGAGATGGTAAATGCATGAGAGAAAACATAAATAGCCGTGTGATTAAATAGTAGCATGACATGAATCCTATAAATAGCCTTTTATAATTTTGTAGTTTTTAATAGCCTTTTGCTCTTTAACTTCAGTACACACAAACTCTGCATATGTGGGTTCATTTGCCCTTCTTGGTAACATTTTATTCCACTGGAGTTGTGATGTTTCTTTTATTGCTTGTTTTTAGTTGGATAACTGATTTGTACCATGGTTGTGCTCCTGTTTTTTCAGCGGATGTGAAACTTGATACTGAACTGAGCCAATATGATAAACAAGCATTAAAGCCTCTGTGTCTTCTTGAACTCGAATGCATTGAAGGAGATGGTAGAAGTCGTTTTCCTTGTAAAAAGAAACTTATTTAAATAAGTAAATAAGAGAATAATTCAATTTAAATAATCTCAGACCAACTGAACTGAAAGTTTCATGCTGGTTCTGAATGGCAGCTGATTGTAGAAGTTTCCAGCTCCAAGAAAATGGTCAGGTAATTTTTCTCAGTTGATACTTTATTAAATACAAATACTCTAGATGGCTTTTTCTTTATGGAAAATGTATACCCTATGCCTGCAATGCGATTTGCTAATATGTCAGTAAAAGAAATTTTAACTTCTAATAAAAGGTTTGAGGTTGAATAGATAAGATGCATAATACAGAAGTACAGTTTGTCAGTGAATTTTAGTTTCATTTGGGAAACATGGTGTCTTCATTCTTGGAGCTGTAGTGCATTATAAACTCTGTCTTTTTAGCTCTTCTGCTTTTTCCAGTTGTATACTTTCAACTTTGTGCCTTTACTTTTTGGGTTTAGCAATGTAAAGATTTCTGCTCCCTACCAGCCCCCATGGTATATTCATAGTTAGCCTTGACAGTGTTACGTTGCTTTTCACACCATTAATAGTGTCTGCTATTTTTGTTAAGTTAATTTTGTGGAAACTGTCAAGTATTACTGTGTAATTCTCTAAAGAACAAAAGCTAAAAGGAAGAAAACTGTCATATTCAGAAACAAAAAAAAAAAAACTTTAAGGATGTTATGGAAGTTCGGTTTGATGACCCCTGGTAAGAATTACAAACTTTTATGTAATTTTGGATCTTGACTTTTCTCTTGCATTAGGTTTTCTTCCCTTTCTTTTTTTACAGATGCTTCTGTAAATTTGTCAATTTATTTTCAAGAGAAGGAAATACATCCCAAAAGGGAGAGTATTTTTAGATGCTCTTAGAAGTATGCATGAAGATAATTTATCTTCTTACTTGTTTATGTCCAAACTTGAGTGTAGTTTAACAGTTTTCAAAATTCTGCATGCATAAAGATGAGTGCAGGGGCCTGCAGTCTGCCCTTAATGTTTAAGTGTGTCATAACCTCTGACAGGGTGTGACTGTTGAGGTCAGTATGCCACAGTTTTGGAAAACTTTTGATTTGGCTCACAATTTCACTTTGTAAGAAGTACAGATACAATTGTTACAAAGTGGGTTTGTACAATTTACAAATCTGGGGAGTATAGACATCTTTAAGATGCTTTGCTAAAGAAACTAAACTCACAAAACTCTGATTTTATATTTCCTGTTTATAATAATACAATTCAATTTAATTATACAATAATTAAGATGCAGTGGAATTTTAAGATTTGATTGTTTGAACATGCATGATATTTTCATTGTCAGATTCACTCAGATAATTTTGAATTTCTAATCTTGAGCTGGCTTGAAAATGGAAATTGCTTCCTATAAAGAAAGTTTTTGAGAGGAGGCAGAGGTAAGTCAGAAGAAGACTTAAGCTGAGGTGAAGTTGTAAAATATAATAAATGAAGAAATAAATAAAAGAAGGCCTTAAATTTTGGGATGATGTAAAATAGGATGGTTCTTTTGCAGCTGGGCAGGTGCACCAGCCAAACTGATCTTGCCTCTTGCGGGGAGCTCCTTGTTCCAGTTCCCTGCTGTGCTTTGGGGTCTCTCGAGTGCACATTCCATGACCAACCAGAACGTGACCTGCTGCCTTTCACAGCCACAGCGCTGTGGAGAGGCTGAGTGCCTGGAGTGCAAGGCAGGGTGGCTGAAAGCCAGGGGCACGGATGGAGTGAGGTCACTTTTCTGGGCAGCACTGCCAGAAGACATCCCTTGGTTTGTTTTCTGCTGGAGGAAGAAGCGGAGTTGACAAGCGTTTTCCAGGCAGGTAGCCAGATAGGCATTATTTCAGTGTTTCCCGTGGAAAATCAGTGGGTTTTGGCAAAACTGACATTTTCCACGTGAAAATTTCTATTTTATGGAAATGGTGTTTCTGATTAAAATCTAATTTTAATGGAAAATGTCCAATTGGTTACACTGAGCCATAGAATTAGCATCTGCTGTGTTTAAATCTATTGAAGATAATTTGGCTTAGGTTTAGCAACTCTGAACAAAATATACAGACAACTTTTCCTCCCCCTGTCTAATACCTCAGTTTTAGTGCCAGCCATAATTCAACTTGAAGTTGGCTATGAGTAGAATAAATGCTTTTTCTGAATTTAGTTTGTTTTCTGTTCAAACTTTAACTTCAGAGGCTTCACAACAGAGATGCCATGGCTGGAACTACAGCTGCAGGTTCCACTGGCTGCTCTGGCCTTGCGGGTCCTTCGGCGTGCAGCAGTATTGATCTGTGGGTGCTCAAGTGGCTAATGGCAAACCCACAGATTTTCTCCATCATATGTTTTCTGTCAGTGTTGTTTTCAGATAATTGTGGTTGAGGCTTGTACAACATACAGGATGCAGGACTTGTGTTCATTTACAGTAACACCAAATTAGAATGTGTAACTTTGCATCATTTGGTGTTTTACCTGTTTTATCGGCTTAATTGTGTACAGTTGTTGAGGACCATCAGTTATTTGCATGTAACTTTTTTCTTTCTGATTTCTTAAATTGTGTTTTGAAAACCCTCTTATTTTGTTGATGGAAAAGCTGAAATCTTAATTTTCACTTGCTAAGTTTCCTCGATTCAGCGTGTGTAGTCAGGCTGTTGCTCAAGTTTAGAGCTGTTCATAATTAGTCTCATGAAAGGACTGTACTTGGTTATTCTAGCTACAGGCAGTTGTGCATTGTCATTAAAAGCTCAAAAATATAAAAGACTCTTTTTATATACTGAGGAGCTTTTGTTTTCTATTTGGTCTGTAGAGAACTGTAAAGTCCTTTCTTTAATTGGTGAAGAAATGTTTATTTAAGTAATATTGCAAAGGGGAATCAAGTTTAGTTATGCCTTGATACCTTTGAGGAAAACTGTAGGAAGAAATTTGGATTTAGGGGGTTTTGAGGTGGAAGGGTGTATGTTCTTGTTTCCCCCCCTCTCCGTGCCTGCCCCACTCAAAGCAAGATATTAAATATTATGTTTTTGTCACCTGGTACTTCTGTACTTCGTCTGAACTTGCACTGATTTCAGCCCTTTTTTCTTTTGATAGGTAAATATTTAGGCTTCTTGATCTTAAAGTTGTATCAGAGCCAGATTTCCCTTTAATGAAAGAGTTATTTAAATCTATTTAACCTAGCTGAAGAACACATTTTAAAAAGTAGTGCAGATTTATTTTGAGAAGTCTCTATCAAGATATTTTAGTAATATTTCGTTATAGTCTTCATTTATTACATCTTATTATAGCATTGAGTCATAAAAGCAAGAATAAGAGATCCAGCTCCAGGAATGGGAAGAGATAGATGTAGTAATCATCTGTGTGAAGGTCACGGATTACCATTTTTAATGCTATTTTCAAACAAGGGCAAGTTATGGCTAGAATAGAGTTTAAAATAATAGAGGTGGAACTCACTTGGAAAACTTTTCTATTTATTCCTAGTAGTCTTTACATATGATAAACACCTCCAAATGTCATGAACTGGCAGCCACATACCAGGAAACAAGGAGGTTTTATTTCTTATAAATTCATTTACATGTTTATTTAATTTATAATATTTTTTAAATATAGGAGGATAGTCGAAATCACCATTTAGTGATATTTAAACAGTGTTCCTCTTCCTGTTCTTGTTTTTCCTGGCAGACATATCCTTTACTGACTGCTTCAGCTGTCTGCCCTTCCACAGGGATTGGTTGGCTTTTTAAAAAATAAAGTTAGATTTAATTTTTTTCCTTGCTAGCTTTGCTGTTTCCATCCTCAGTGGCTCATTGCAGGAGTGTGGGCTGCTGCTGCCACGTTACCTGTGCGTGTTTGCTGCCTGGCCCGGCTGAAGTGGCATAAGTGGCACCGTGGCCACAGCTGTGCCCCTGGGGCCTCTTCCCTCTCTGTGGCTTTGCTGCCTCACAAGCTGGCACTAGCTGGTGCTTGCCATCAACTTGTGTTTTGATAGAACAGGCTATGATATGATACCAATGTTGTTATTTAAAGACATTTCATGATGCCAATGTTGTTATTTAAAGACATTTCTAGCCTCAGCTGCCTTCTCTGTTTCTTCACACCAAGGTATGGGTTCCCTAAACCGTTCTGTAAAGCAGTCACACTGTGATCAGGTGGTTCCCGAAGATCAACTATAGTCCACTACTTAATAGAGGGATAGGTGTGCTGTTTTTTCTGGTCCTTAAGGTGTATTTGGTGTATTGTGTATTACTGAGAAATTTTCTACAGTTTTGCTCAAAGTAATCTCTGAAACCTCATGTGACGTTTTTCACACTTCTTGTTCAAATGTATGTGTGACTTGTTCCATAAAACTTCCCTAACCCCCTGAGTAGTACCTAGAAAAGTCTCCAGGTCAGAAACAAAACAGCTGCCCAAATTCATATTGTGTTTCCACTCTGATTGTGGCTTCAGTGTGTCACCTGCAGGACAGTTGGGTTTGTGTTGGTTGGGAATAACCATACGTGCTTGCTGTGAACTTTCCCCAAAGGTACCTGCACTCTGGACATTTTACTTGCATTATGTGAAGGTGATGGGAAGGTCCTGTGTCTTGTGCAGTATTGTTGTCATCAGGTCAGTGGGCACTGAGCCATGAGCTGGCAGGAATAGCTGGAAGGAGGCTTTCTGTTGTCTTTGCATTTGTTCACACTCTGGCCTGTAATACTGATGTAGTGAAAAGGGAAATGGGGGCCCTGATGAGGTAGGATGGGGCAGGGGAAAGGGTCTGACTGTTAGAATTCTCTTTCTTGGCTGCAGACTTTTAGTGTCTTGGTTGAGTTTCTTCAGCCTCTCTGACACTCGAAACTGTAATGTGATTTGGACAGGTGTTCACTAAGACTAAATTTGAAGCTTAAAATGGGTTTAAAATGAACTGTATTGAGCTGTTTGGAATTTATAAGTCTATTTGCCTTTTTTTTTCTGACTTCTTTTTTCCTTGCCAAAGAAATTTTAATATCTTCTCAGGCTGTTATCTCATCTAGAGTCCTGGATAGTGAAGATGGAAAGGTTATTGTCTGCATGTGAAACATGACTGAGCACAGAAAGGGAGGACATAAAGGGTTTAGGTTCAAAATAATTGTGAGTGTTTCTGACAATTGTTTCTGGCATGGTTTCTAAGAACTCTTTTTTTAATTTAATATTGCTCCTAAACTGCCAGTAGGTGTTGTAATCTCAAACTAATGAATTTTACCTCGCTGTTATGTGTTACCTGAAATGTTGCATACAGGAGTGAAGCAAAGTAGATACCAGTCTTCCTGTACTGCCCTACTTAACACTCAAAACAGAGAAAGGGATCAGTTGAATTTGAGAGGCTTTTTGGGAGTGTGGTGCATGCAGTTCAAGCATAAGTATTGACATTTAATTAGATAAAAGTGTCATTTATAGTAGACTTCTCTGTTAGCTGTGCCCTTCTTCTTGGGGGCAGGGAAGAGCAAGGGAGGGAATTGTCAATTTGTCCAAATAGTTTATTTTTCAGAGAAAACAGTAGCATGCTACAGTACTATCTCACTAGTTTGCTGTGTTCAGGTGTACAGCCTCCAGCTGTTTCTAACAGATCGTATGCAGAGTGACTGAACACTCATTAATTATTATTTTTATGTTAGAAAGTATGACAATCTGGGAGTGATGGCAAGGTGTTTCATCTTTAACCTTTGTCTCTATCAGTAATTATGTGACTATAACAGTCAAAACCTTGTTTGATATCACACGGCAGTTGTTCAAATTTGAAACCCCTTTTCAGAGAAGTAGATAAAAAGCATTATTCCAGGAGATCTTAGTTTAAAAAAAAATCGTCGAGTAATTTTTTAACTGAGAGTGCTTATTAATTTAGGCATCAAGACTACTCTGAAATCCACAACCAACCCCATGAAATCTTTGTGTTCATGAGATGCATTAGCAGTTTTAGAAATTTATCTGAGTAAATGGCTAGAATATTAAATTAGTTTTCTGCTACTGGTTCATGTATAGGAGAAGCTGATGGTGGAGGAGAGGGGTGAAATTCAACTTCTTTGCTCTCAGCTGTTGAACTTTGGGCCCAAAATTTTCAGGAACTGTCATGTCTACATTAAGAACAAATGGGGTTTTTTGTTAGATTTGACTCTTCCTATGGTTGAGGATGGAGGATGTGGAAAAGGAGGATGTAAGAGTAGCGTATTCATTGAAATGCAGGCGAGATAATGGATGTTTTGAGGAGAACATGAGCATGTTTCTCTTTGTGACGTTCAGAAGAAGGATTTCCCTTTACTGTTCTATACTTCTGGCATCCATGAGGGATTTGCTCAAGCAGCTGAGTGTCTGCAGATAGTTGAGATCTTGGAGGAATGTACAGAAGCAGCTGCAGATCAGCTAAACTTGGGTTCTGTTTTCACACAGGAAGGGTGGAGACTGCTCAGGGCCAGGCTGTAAGGAAGGGTACAGGAATCCCTGACTCAGGAACAGGAGAGTTTGGAGTCTGGGAGCTGCCAGCCCCATGCAGGTACCTGGCTAAAGAGGGCACAGTCTGCTTACCCACCAGTGGAGAGAAGCTGCAGAGGTTTAGGTAACTTCAGCTTCCTACCTTCCAAGAAAAGCCAGTATCTCCTTGTGTCCAATGCTCTCTTTCCACAACTGTCTGGGAAGGTAGGAGCACTGAAGAAGCAGTGGCTGTAGTTACATTGTATGGTCACAGTAACTGTCCCAGTTGGTCAACTGTAAAGATGTGATATCCCTTGTCTTCAGTGAAGTTTTAGGAAAAGTTTAGTAAGTGGCTGTGGGATAACTTCTCAAGAGTATATTATCTTCCTTAAGTAGAATGAATGTGGTCAGTTTATATATAACTGATATTAAATAAACTTATAAATAAAACAAAAGGGTTCGATAGAGCCTGGAATCATTAATGATGCTGTTGCCTGGCTAGAAGTCTTGCTGGAAGACTTGCACCTGGTGACAGCAAAGTGAAATAAGTCAGTGTTTACATATCAACTTTAATGAATGACAGATACTTTCCATTATTTGGTCAGCATAAAACAGGAAGGAATCACAGAATCATAAAATATCCTGAGAGGGACACACAAGGATCATCGAGTCCAGCTCCCGTTGGAACAATTTCAGGATTGTAGTGCATGAGTCGATTCACTTCAATGAAAACGCATTTCTGCTCTGCTTTTATTTGTAAGCAATGTCCTGAAGCTGTATACTGCATCAGAATTGCTAAAAGCTTTCAGAACAAATTTTTGAAAAATAAAAAAATCTGGACCTTTTCTTTGGACTTAATGTGGAACTCCCTCAGAAAAGTGCACAACCAGCTAATGTTTAGCATTTTCAAACTAGTTTAATTTACATTTAATGTAGTGTCACTAATGTATTTTCAAAAAAATCTATGTGAAGACGGGCTCTAGGTATACCTCAGTGTTTGTCTGAATTGCAATATGTTGTGTTATTCTGTTTAAACCTTCAAAATTGTCTTTGTACTTTTAAAAGGGTTTTTTTTGTTGTTTTTTTATATATATAATTAAGCTGTCTGGATAATTTTAGTAACAATGGGATCTACATTTTACTTAATATATTCAAGCTGCATCATGTTATAAGGACGTGGGTCTTCTGTGAGTCTGTGACCTACTTTTCTACTTCTTGTAGGAAATTCATATACTGTTGGACCCAAACGAGCAGGTGGGCCGCAGTGCAAATCTGTGCCTTCTGGGTTGCTAAAATACAACCTCCTAAACAAATGGAAATCTGGCAATGCGTGAGCTTCTTTAGCTGCTTTAGATGAGCCATGAAAAATGAAATTTCTCATGTCTTTGCATGCACGTGTGCATACAGTAATGTGTTAAGGTGGTTGTTTTTCTGTACATTACATCAAGAGTTGTCCTAAAGAAAGTTTGCATCACGTCAGCAAATTGGCTGCACACTTGGATAAATTAAATTTCAGTTAATTACCTGCTTAACCAACTGCTTATTTATTAAACTGCTTAAAATCAGTTAGTTTATTGTAAGCCCAAGCAAATTGTCATTATACTGTATACGTTTACATAAAAGAATAAAGGATGCTGAAAATTCACTTGTGAAGCTCCTGTATGCTCTTTAGTGCCCTAGCCAAGCCAGTATTGCAGGAATGTTCTGCCCTTTGATAGGGAACACTCCCTGGAATTGCTTCACCGCTTGAAACCTGAGCTCAGGCAGGAAATGTACAACTTACTCCCTCCACAGACCTGAGAGGTAAGTGGAATTACTTCGCATGAGTTCTGTCCTTCTCCAGTTGCTGTAGCAGCATGTCCTTCAATTGTTAACTCACAGACTAAGTATTACATGCTTGGCAGAAGACACTGAAAAATTATAAGCAGAAAACCATATGCAAAGATTAAGTCAAATTTAAATAATCCACTTGCATGTATAAAAATATTTTAGCATTAAGTGGCCATGGCACTGCCCATGACATGGACATGCACACACAGTAGTACCTTGCTTAAGTTAACCTGCTGTTTAAGCCAGTTGTTCTCAAACTGTTTTTTTTGTTAAGTCTCAGCTTTTGTTTTTATTTCTGTTTCTTTTGGGGAGGCAGATTTTACTTTGGAGCTTAAAGCAATCCTCTGTTCCATACTAATATTAGCTATATTTTTATTGCAGAAGTATGCAATGAGTGTAGCTGAATTTCTATCAGATTTTCTCATTTTATATATCAGTATCTGTTGAGAAATCAGCTGTAATTTGTAACCTTATAAGCAATAGCTAGCCATCTCACTATTAGTAAGTTTTCAAAATATATAGCAAGAATGGCATTATGTTTTTGGGAGACTAGCTGTCTTGTTGTTGCATGTACTTCTGAAAGAAAGAAGTAGAAAAGAAGATATGGGTACCAGTTTGGGGCCAATTATGTTGTAAAACAAGTGTGTCAGTAAAACCAGCAATTGCAGGGTCTATCTGTGCTTAACAACTGCATCCTTTTTGTTAAGTGTACATGTGCTGATAGAGGTTTAAATATGGGTTGTATGCACATGATTGGCCACAAAGCAGTTCTATGTAATAACCCTGGCAGATCTTAGAAGAGGGAGTATTTTTGAAAGTGCGTGTGATGGTGAAGATGTTTTAACATATTCCCTACATACTTCCATAGTTTCTTTGCTGACATAAAGGGAAGGAGTCACTTTGAATGTGGGTTGCAAAAGACAGTCAGTCTTTTGTCACCTTCCTCTCTATTACTTTCATGGCTGTTTTATTTCCATTTTGTAGGTGCATTTCAGGATTTCAGACATTATGCTTGTAAAACTGTGTTCTGTAGTTGCAAAAACCTCTTAGTTTCATGCAAGAAACTTGTCTGCTATGAGATGGTGGTTCCATCTACTGTGTGTTTTATGTGGGACATGGAATATAATGTTTCATTGCATAATCTGAAAGTATAAAACAGTTTCTTAAGTCCATGAAGAAAGCATTAATGAATGACTGATGTCCAGCATGGTGGGACTATGAGCTTCACACCAGGAAGATTCCAAACTCCAGACTGTAGAACAGCATGAGAAGTGTGTGTGTCCTATTTGTTTATTTCTTCCTTAAAGAGAGTGGAGAAGGCGTTTCCCTTCCAGTCTGCAAGCAACATGAACTGTTGTTCTGGCCCAATATAGCTGCTCCTGTTTCCATAGCAAACTCATAATACAGTGCCTTCTTTCTTGAATTTGATAATTTCATTTATGTACACAGAGAAAAATCCACTCATTGTCTGTAACTGTGCAATGTTTTTTGTTTGGCTGGAGCAAAGATGATCTACAGTGTTACAGCAAGAACTTTGATAGATCTGCAGGTTGGGTCTGGTGAAGGGACAGAGTGAGTGGTTTCATGGTGTTGAGGGTCACTATGGGATGATTGTCTCTTTGGTCACTTTTACAGATTTATTGCTGTGTTTGAAGCCTAGTTTTCTGTCTAGTTTAAGGCAATGATGAGGAAGGAAAAGATATTGCTAGTCTTGTCTTGATCAGCAAGTAAGACAAAAATAGAGGAAAGAACAGGAGAAAAGGTGAGACTTAGCCTTTTTCTTTTCTCAAAATGTGATGGTTTCTAGTTTTTAACAAGTCTTTTTTTGTTAGTTTTTTTCACCTATGCTGCAAAATTGTGTATTGTTGAGTTAGACTCTCCTAGCTCACTGCCAAACGTATTTGTGAGGACTACAATACTGATTTGAAAGCTGAACAGTCATTTGTGCACTAGTGGTTGTATATGTGATGAAGATTACACTCACTGTTTCTTGGTCAGTTTGTTACTTTTTCAAATCCTTGTATAATACACCTGTCAAGGGGTTGTTTCTGTGGTATGGAGAGACTAGCTTTAATCAAGTTGTGTGCTTTTCTGAAACCTTCTTGATCTCAGCAGCAAATACCATCCTAAAAGTTTGGCTGTAGTTATCAGTTGTGTAGCTGCACTGATAATACCAACCTTGATGCCATTAAAGCTAGTAAGGGTTTTAGATTGCGTCTATGTGGCAAAACACTGTGAAATGTTACGCGGTTGGTTCGGATCACTGGTATGGAGGTTCAATTTCATTTTGGTGTTAAGGTTTTCCCCTGCTTTTTATTTTTGACATCTGTAGGAGGTGTAGCAGAAGCAGCCTCTCCATTAGGAGTTGTCAAATGGACTTTGTTTTTAGGATTTACTTGAGAGTTTTAATGTTTGTGACACAATTTTTCATAAATTTGTCATTAAGACAGTCATAAATTTAGCAGCTGGTGGCTTTATCTGGTGTCTGTATCATTCAGTTGTCATGTTGGTTTAGCAAAACAAAAATAAACTTGCCGTAGTTCTACATGAATACAGCATTTCAGTTCTGAAGCCAGTGTCTGAGTAGCCATAATAAAAAGCTGTCTGGTGAGGAAGCAAGTACTTGTTAATCTGAAAATTCTGGGTAAGTCAAAACTGAAGCAGTTTGCAAGGATGGATGATCATCAAGCAGATTTTTTTATGTCTCATGTGTATAGTCATACTTAAGGAGCTGAAGATGTGATCTAGAAAAGCAAGATAGCTCAGGAATTTTTAGGGCAGTTGCTTAGAAGGTTGTCTGCTGGCAGTGGAAAGATGATTGAACCGCAAAGTCCCAGCTTGATTCTTGGTCTTCCACTTTCCCATGAGATCTTATGTATCTAAGTTACCAACTATTTAGAAGGGATTGATCTTTGATTTCTTACCCCTCCCTCTTTGTTTATGTATATTGGAGCACAGATACCGCTTATGATCAATGCAAGCTCTAATCACTGATGGGATGTTTGCTGTCCTCTGCTAAATTCTCCCTTTTTTTTTAAATCATCATATGCTCCTGTCCCCCTCCTCAAATGTGAAGCTAATGTGTAGATGTGTTTGAAGGCTTCATAACCTTATGCAAGATAAGCAAAATCAATCATTTTGTATTCGGTTTTGAATATACATGTGTGCTTTTGCTACTCTTAGGGTATTTTATGTCTCAATATATTCTGTACTTAAGTTATGAAACTTTCTGTTTGTGTACGCCCTTGTCGAAGGATGTAGAAATAGTTTGCTGAGTGTGTAATTAAGTGAATCACAGGCCCTGATCCTGTGAGGCACTTGAGAAGGTAGCTGGTATCATTGGAAAGAGCTGATAGCTTCAGGTGGGCACATAAAGACTTTGCTGGACTGGGGCTGGATGATAGTCATCAGAATCTTAGATCTGAAGAGTGAAAGTCAATTCTTGCGTACCATTTATCAGCTCTCAGCTTAGGGCGTAGACTTGTGATGGTCATGGTTGCTTACTGAGAGGATGAGAATTGTTTCTGCTCCCAAAATAAGTGTGCAAATCCAATCAAATTGACATAGAAGATTCAGTAGTTTGACAAACGTTAAACTATTCATGTTGTAATTTTTTAAAAAAGGGGGAAATAAACATTGCTAATGTTTTTGTTACCACTGTGCATTCTCAAGTTTTATGATTTTACAGTGAATGCATAGGCCTTCCAGAATAATGCATCAAAGTCTTGTGTGTTTGTTTTCTTTTTTCTCTAGAAAGCCTTCTATGTAATCTTTTTCTTGCTGTTTTTCACTGAAATTAGTTACTTAATTGCATCTAACATCAGGAAGCTGGTAGCCATGATGCCCAGCAATTACAATGCTTTTTGAATTGAAAATGTTGTGAATCTTTAAAAACAAACCAGAAAACCCAATGAGAAAACAGCAAACCCACAAAACAACCTTAAAATAGAGAGGGGTGTGGACAATGGGCAGAAAGTAAAGGACTCTCAGTATTTTGGTGTAAGGTTGTGTTTTAACATGTAAGATATTGCTTTGTTATTGGCTACTGTGAATTTTGTATTCATTTTTCTTTTGTCTGTAATGGAGTTTTTAAATAATAGACTTGGCTGTGTTTTCACCTTTCTTTGAAGTGAGACATTCTTGCATTTGCATTATTTGGCTCTTTTTAAATTTTCTGTTTGTTTTGCCTGCAGACCCTGTGTGGACAGTAATGACCGCACGTTTCCGATTGCCTGCTGGCAGAACCTACAATGTACGAGCATCTGAGCTGGCACGAGACAGGCAGCATACAGAGGTGGTCTGCAACATTCTTCTCTTGGATAACACTGTACAAGCTTTCAGAGTTAATGTAAGTGATGGGCTTATTGCAAATCAATATCTGGCTTATTGCAGATCAATATCCCGAGCTTGCCTTCCTTTGCTGTGTTTCTATGGCTGGAGTTTGACTTACAAACAGTGTTAAGTAGAGAATAAAAAGGGAAGTTGTGTTCAGGCAGGCATGCTTGTACACGTGCACAGTGTTATTGGGAACTTAGTCATTCTGGCATCCTATGTAGTACTAACACATCTTCATTTCAAAATCCAATGTATGAGGCATAATTTATTTCTAGTAATTCTCTTCATGGGTTAAAGTTATCCAGTGGAAATGGAGGACAGTTTTGCTATTGAGTTGAATCAAGCTTTTGTTCTGCTGAGTTCTGGTTTTTGTACTTTGAGTGCAAGTAAGGTGGAGTAGGAACTCCTCCCGTAGCTGTGTAGCTGACTGTGTTTAATCACCTCTATGGTTATACTTGGTCACAGCTGCCATCTTAGAGTATCTCCCTGCTCTTTGCTTTTCTCAGATAATATTCTCTTGTTCTGTGATTTCCCTCACTTAAGCTCACCATGTTCTACTACACTAATGAGGATGACAGGAAGGAATACTGAGAACTTTTAATGGAAAAAAATCAACACCTTTAAACATGAACCTGGAATTTAAAGTAGATTATTCATTCCATTTTCTAATGAAAATATACATGGTGTGTATATGTTATACAAGTGCAACCCTTTCTTTCAGCTTCCTGAGGGAAAAAAAAAAACCACATGAAAAATAGGCAAGGACCTCACAAGAAAATATTAAAGCATTTAAAGTCACCTGTGTGCGAGAAGAATCAGAACTAAACAGGAAAGAAGCTGTAGGTTTTCCTATGGAAGTAGAACTCTGCTTTTACTTTAAAAGCTATAGATTGCTTTATTGTGTTCTGTAATCGGTAGTTAGAGCCTGCAGCTGCTGATCAGAAGTGAAATCTGTTATCTGGCAAAAACTTGCAAGAATCCAACGCCCAGAGGCTTAATGTTCAGAGGCAGATCTGGTGGTTATTTGTTTTAGCTTTGTCAGTCAAGATGGAAGCGTTTAGGATATTCTCTTGTGGCATTTTTGTAGTTCATTCCAAAAATACTTAATTTTTTCTGGACTTCTGAGTAGTAAAGTGTGGGAATTTTGGATGATGGAGCTGAGGGACAGATTTTTAAAAACTTTAATTTATTAACATCAAGCCTACTTTCCCTTCTGGGATATTTTTTTCTATATCCTTTCCCCTTTTTCTATATTGCTTAACTTCTCATCCTTGCTATCAATTTCCCAGTCTATACTGCCTGCCAAAAAGCAATATGTGCAAAATGTTGTTGGATATAAAGCATTAGAAGTGCACAAGAAATTGTAAATGTTGTCATCTTTGCTTTCAGGTGCATGAGTTCTCCATTAAAGTATCTGTCTTGTGTTTTTTTCTTACGAAGAAAGTGAGAATTGGGAAAAATAAGGAGTAGTAGGCCAGTAGGTATGAGAGATGTGCTTCTTTTCGATCTAGGTGTTCAAAAGCTATATGTTTTTAGAGGATACTAATGCCTGTCAGAAAAGCAGAATCACCAGCTATAAATCCTCAAATGTCTGCTCTTTCTCTTCCAAGAAAAAATTATGTAATATGTTCTTACCACCTCCCTAGTGTACTAAATATTTTAGTTGCATGGATCATGCTTTACTGCTTATACAGATCAGCCTGCAAGTTTGTCTCTTAAAACTGAGTCGTGGGAATAAAAAGTTCCTTGGTGCTGAACATCTTGATCTCATGCCTTAGCCTCAATCTATTTTTTCACAAATAGAGAGTAATAAAGTATTCATTCATAGCAAATGTAACCTACATGCTATACAGGTTCTCAGGTTTTATAGCTTTGTTTTACTTTATTGTGGTTGACACTATACTTAGCCATAAATATTTATGGACTTGTTTTCAAAATAGGAAGAACAAAGATAACATCAAGTAAATTAGTACCTTTTTTTTTTCCTCCTGGTGATTGCTATAGGTATTCAGTATGCTAATGATTGTAAAACTTAATCATCTGGAGGATGCAGTGGCGTGCTAATAAAAATGTGCTCAAATGCTATTTCTTCTCCAACAGCAAAGTGCTGATCACAGACAGTGTCTCTTGATAGTTTATGTGATGTTCTAAGTTCACATTTCAACCAGCCCTTTCCATTGATCTGCAAAAAAGGCACCTCTGTACTAAGCCTTATCTTGTAGAGAGCGTAACAAATCAAACCAGATAATCCCTGTGGATTGTAGCCAGAGAAAGGCTGCTTTGGTTCCAGGCAGAAGAATCAGTTGGAATTAACCTGTGCATGTACAAACAGCAGTACAAACCCTTTCTCTAAAATGCTCTGCTTACCAAATGAAGAAATCCTCCTTCAATTCTGAAAAGCAGACTTGAGTAGAACATGTAGCTGGAAGAAAGGAGGCTGATGTGAGTTAACGACATGATCAGGATAATTTGCATTACCGTAAAACCGTTCCTTAGAGATCAAATTACTTTAATTAGTTTTAATTACTTGTTTGAATACCTAAAATTATATATTTTCCATGCAGGCTGGCTTACTTCTGTTCCCTGAAAGCCAATAGATAGATACGGGGATAACACTAAACTTGAGGAAAAACTAAGCCAAGATAGATGGAGTTGGTTGTTATGTGAGCAAGGTTTATGGTCATAGACAAATGTTTCAATTTGGAGCCTGTACTATCCCAGAACTCTCTTCAAACTTAATGAATTTACACTCTAATGGAAGTAAAAATCTAAAAACCTGTAAAAGAAACCAAACAAGAAAAGAACAAACCAACCAAAAAAAACCACAACCCTCCCCTGTAATTTTAGAACTTAAAGTTTTTAGTAATTTAATCTTCAGCATTACTTAGATACTTGACCTTTTTTCTTTAACCAAAAAAAGAAAAAAAAATAGCATCAGCTGTGGAAGGAAAGGAGACAGTTGTGCAGTGTTGGGGAAAGCACCTCCTGAAGCAGCAACCCAGGCATTGTGGCGAGTTGCAAAGGGAAGGGTTTCTGTGTTGTCGGTGGTGAAGGAGCAGCACAGCCTCCCACAAACATGTGAGCAGCAGAGCTGTGACCTGCTCCAGGAAAGCCCAGAACCTGTCATCCCCTTCCTCTGTCATCAGAAGTCCAAATTCTTTTTTGGCTGACATGGCAGCAATGTCTCGTGGTGTTTGCTGTGGGTGCAGCCAGTTCTGTTGGCAGCAGCAAATCCAGAATGTCAGTACTGCAGCCTGAGAAGAGGGTGGTAGCTGGTGAGCAGGCATCAAACCTGTGTAATTGCAGGTGTCTGCCTAAATTTTCACAAGTGGTGTTTGTGAACAAGTGACAATCATTTTGCAATTAAAAATGAATCTGTATATATCTAGTGGTACTAGATAATAAATAGTTCATCAAATGCAGTTAACGTATTGATGTCTAATGTTTATGTCAAATTTGTCCTAAAAGGCCAAAATTTGTGAGACATTTTGCCTCCAGCAATGACTAGTAAGTACTTATAACCCTCATTCTTCAATTCAGAAAAAAATGGACCTTTTTATGTCTAACTCCTGTGGTTTTGTCTTAGATAGTTCCCATTTTTCATACATGTTTTCATTTTTTCTTGTTTTATGAGGAAATAATATTTGACTTGTATCTGTAGCTACAAAGCAAGTTTCTTTTTATGCTCATCGACATTTATTGATTTTATTTTAAAAAAATCATATATTTAAACTTGCTGTCATATTTTCATAATTTTGAGCAGCTATTCAATGTTATGATAGTGTTACAAATATTTTGGATCTTTCTCAACAAGCAGATTTGTGACCTTCACCTGCTTTGGCAAGCTGCAACATCATTACATAAATATCAGAGATGGGTTAAGCTAAAGTCTGGTTTTGCTAGATGCTTATCTTTATTTTGCACATATAAAGTAAAACATTATGATCCAAACAAATGCTTCATGTTGAAACCTGTCTTCTCTTACCAAATTTGCCGCTCAATTACAGGAAAAATACCTTTCTTGCAGTCGTGGAATGATGTTCTGTATTTCTTAATTCAAACTTACCAGCAAATTCTAAGCTTTTTCATTAGGAAACATCTATTCAGGTATTTAAAAAACAGTATACATTGGCAGGATTGGATTGAAAGAAAGCTACAGAGATGGTATCTGCATGTTGTTAGAGGAAGTAACATGTCAGCTGTGGTAATTGCAAGGCTAAACTTAGGATCCAGACATCTCCCATTTTCTGGTAGTTACTGTTGTACGTTCTTAGTTTGTATTCTTATTTAAATCTACGTGGGAAAAATGCCAAGAGGCAATTAGTGCTGCTATGTAATTTTAAAATTAGCTTTATTTGCTGTAAAATCTGTACTGATTATTGGTTTATTTCAAAATGTAACAGAAACTCCCAATCTAGTAAAAATAAAAGTGACTATATTTGGATTGTATATAAAAATGCCTTATGCATTTATGCTGTTGTACATTTATTGTGTTAACATCTGGTTTTTTCTTTGCTTGTTTTTAGTTGTTTGTAAAGTAAATTTTCAGTGGTGGACGTTTTTAACAATGGTCCTCCTACATTTTGTAAGAAATTTTCTCTTCATCATTTTAAAAAAAACAAGATCTTTTGCAAACTAAATACAGAAATTCTTAGGTCACTTCCAACTTAGCCAAATTTTATGGGACCTGAAATATATCTCTTGCATAATTCCAGTTTAAAGATATGTGCAGAGTTATGGATATGATTGTCCTCCTGGGATTATTTCAAGCATAATTTGTGGATAGCTATTCTCTCCTTTTTTATTATTATGAAATAAATTGCCATGCTGCTTGGAGTTTTTAGACTCAAAGAACTGCCTCTGACAGTTTATTCAACTTCAGTGTAATTTCATCTGAAGAAAAAAAGTTAGTTTTGATAGGATGCTCTTAGATGTTACAGATGTCTGAAGGCAGATTTGTAGATTTTTCTCTTGTATAAATGTTAATGAAATTCTTGCAACGTTATGTAGATCTTTTAGTTACATACTCCCATTGTAACAGCTGTAAAGATAAACAGTTATGTATTCTTCATGTGAAACAGGGTCCTTTGGGATCAGAACAGCAGGGGGGGTTTGTTTTAAAACTCTAAAATATCTTACAGCCCACAGTAAACAAGGCAAGATGGATCAAATCCACGATAGCTGCAATAATACTTGGCACCCAGAAGATTATTAGAAGCTTCTCTGCTTGGTGACAGAAAAGTAGAAAATCTGGGTGGAAAATGTATCAATCATCTCTTTCATATTTCTTCTTGTTTGACAGTTCTTGCAGAATTTTGCTTGTCTTTTGTATTTCAAGACGCTATGACACTTCTAACTTCTTTGGGAAACTCCCTTCAGATTTCACCAAATGTATTTATTGAGTCCTGTCATAATGACACACTCAAAGTTTCAATGACTATGCTGGCAGTATTTTCAGATTAGGCAAAAAATTGCAAGGTGCTAACAACTACAGATTCTTTTTAAATCAGTTTGTGGCTAACATTTGTACCTGTAGTGGCAATCAAGTTTGTTCACTTGACTCTGAAAAATGTGTTACTGTTACTCAGTTACTTTGAATTGATTCATTTGGAGTAAAGTGCTATCTTAAAACTTATGTAAATAACACTTGTTGGTTAGATATTTGGCTGTTTCAGCTGTCTCTGCCATTAAACTTTGGAAACATTTTCAATATGGTGGTTCATTTAAAGTCAGGATAGATTTTCAGATAAGGAAGGATGATTTGTATAGACCTGTGCATTTGAATTCAGTGACCCAAACAAGATCTTTGTTTGCACTGAGTTCTTTATTAATTCCTGAACTTTTTTCCTTTTCTGTGCTCCTTTTAAATGTCAAATTTGGCTAATGAAAGGCTTTCAGAAATAATCAGGTAGCTAGCTGAGAAGTGAGAAGTTCTTACTGTCAGAAAATGACTGAGAAGAAAAATTATTTCCTTACATATGTTTCAAAAAGATGAAGCTCATTTAAAAATAGTGCTGCTGGGGTACGCTTTGTGATATTTAAAATACTGCTGCTAGAGCACATCTGAAAAAAACTTATATGTGCTCCACCTGCCTGAAATCTGTGTGTCCAGTTATATATATTTATTGATTAAAGAAAAGGTCTGTATTTGTTCTCTGCAGAAACATGATCAGGGCCAAGTTCTATTGGACGTAGTCTTCAAGCATCTCGATTTGACAGAGAGAGATTACTTTGGTTTACAGTTGGCTGATGAATCTACTGATAACCCTGTAAGTTGACTCTGTTTTATAAGTACAGTTTTAAAACTCATAATCATGTTCATCATTGCATTTTGTGTTGTTTAAGGAGAAGTAAATAGAAACCATTGCAAGATTGTGCAATCTTCCCAAGCTGTCATTTGTGAGGGTCTGTCTTGTAGTTATGATAAAATGGCATGTTAATAGTCACAGGTTTGGAGTAAAATATTGAGTTCTGCACTTATGAGGTAATATCTTAAAAGGATATTGCTTGTTTTATTCTATCTGCTTACTAGATTGCATTATCATTGTCAAAAATAGTAAAGATGTTTTAAATTTGTTTTGTGGTTGTTTTTGTCGCTAGGACTTAGAGAATAACGAGGGTGTTTCAGATTGTCATGTATGGAGTTTCTGTTTCTAGCCCAGATACCTGGTGATGTTTCAATAGTGCTTTGTATGGTCTGACAAGGGCAGTCATCTCATCTCCTTAACAAAGAAGGACTCCGTGGACCTGCGTATTCACAGTAGTTCATGGGCTTAATTGAAAGGAAATTCTACACAACTGAAACTTTGTAAATCACGAGTAGAAACCAAGAGATGCAAATGTAACATTCACTGCACTAGATACAGTGTAGTCCTTAATACAGGAGGCTGAATGCTGAGTCTCTGGCTTCCAAGATCCAGTTAGTGATGTATCAGTGGTGACACTCAGGCTGACAATTTGAGCCAGTGGGATCACTCCCTGGATATGCCAGGCGCGCAAAATCCTGAGTCAGAATTACTGGAATTAGTTAAACAAATTAACTTCTGAGTTGGGTAAACGAGGCTGTTTACAGCTCTTCACTACCATAGGTAGTTCTTCTTAAAGAATAGCTGAGAGTTGTTAAACACAGCATAGTTGGGTTCTGAGCTCTCTCAGGCTCCTGTGACAATCATAGAAGAAACTCAAAGTAGAATTACTGCTGAAAAACAGATATCGGGACAAGGTAGGTTAATCTTGGGGAAAGAAGAGCAGTAGCAGTTGTTGATGATAGTGGTGATGTCTCCAGAATCAGTAATAAGCCTGTGTATGCCAGTGAGGCATTTTGGTAAAAGACCAAGTAAAAAGTAATGGACAAGCTCCAGTTTCTTGATGTATAAGGCTGTGCTTTGAGCTTTGTTTCTCTGAAGTTTGTGTTACAATTTGTCTTTTTCCAGAGGTGGTTGGATCCAAACAAACCTATCAGGAAACAATTAAAAAGTGAGTAATGTATGTATTTCATCAATTCATCTATTGTTATTATGCTATTTTTCCAGGGTGCCCTGATTAATTAGAAATAACTTTTCTTGACCATAGGAGGATCACCTCACAGTCTGAACTTCAGAGTTAAGTTTTTTGTAAGTGACCCAAACAAGCTCCAAGAAGAATATACAAGGTAGGTCTGGTTGCTTTGTCAATAAAATACTTCTCTAAAACAGTCATTAATTTCTTTAAAGTATAACATGGAAATTTTCTTTTAACTCATTCTTGCTGAATGTAGAAGCTTCTAGGTTTTGTCTAATACTTACAAATATGAACTATGCAGTTGTACCAAATCAATACAACAAAAAGCTTCTGTGAATAAACTTATGAATTTATATGCAAAGCATCTACATGAAGCAAATACTACCAAGTAGAAACAGAAAAGGGAAAATAGAGAAAAGAGGAAAAACTTAATCCCAGTATTTACCAATAAGTACAAACTTAATTCTGTCCTTCCTTGTGTTCTCTTTTGTGACTAAAAAATTGTCATTCTGCAAAAAAATGCATTCTGCATTACCTTCCTCCCCAATTTTCTGCTTAGTACTAATAAAATCAATCTCTGTGGTTGTAGTTGTAGTTTCAATCATGTAAGCTTATTTTGATAGCAGTGTGTTGAAATCTGTTGAAGAAAATGCTCAGTATGAATCAAAATCAGAGGCTTGTGAGTTGCAATTAGACCCTGAAGAAATGCCTCAAATTTTCCATATTTTTAATTACTTCTGGCCCTCTACATAAATGGCATAAATTGACAGATTGAAATTTTTGGATGTCAGCCATTCTGAAAACAGGTGAGCCCCATTCAAAAAAATTATTGAGGATAGCTTTTGAAAACTAAGTACCAAAACTGTGACAATTTGAGTCCACATTTGTTTATAATTTCCTTTGATTTGTCATATTTTGGACAAAATTTGGCACATATCTATGCAGACAGAATTCACTAAAATGCATCCCAAAGATCCTGGTTGAAACTTTGTTTTACTGAAATATTTACTCTAGGAAAATTTGGCAATGTACTCTACCAAAATAATGAAGAATATCTTTTTGGAATGAAAGGAAAATATATAATATTCCTGAGAAGATGAAAAAAAGCATAAATGTTGATCAGTGTGAAGTAAACCATAAAGAAGAAGAAACTGGAGAAGTGCTATTCTCTAAATACCAAGTCATAAACACAGCTTTCTTTTAAATAAGAAATAATGTATGGTTTCTGTATCTAGGTCAGCTCTGCCTTTTTTGCTAATAGGCCTAATTGCCCCTGAGAAAACTCATTTGTGTTTGGAATTATTATAGAGTGATATTATCCATGGGCTTTTTTGGAGTGAAGTTAGGATACCATGTCACAAATAAGGGTCCTTTCACATAATCAGTATTCCCACCTCAGAAAAGAGAAAGAAAAGGAAGTGCAAACTTCTGACAGTTCTGGCTGAAGCTGAGACTGTTCCAAAATGCTCTGTTTTTACAAATTCTGTGAGAACAGAGGAATGACTTAACACAGGAAGCTGTATGAAGAGATGTCAGGGAAGGGTTCAGTGCAAGCTCGTGTCTTAGACCTCTGTGCTTCCATGTGAGGGAGGCAGCTTTGAATGCCCCAGGTCAGGAGAGGTCAGTAGGAGCTCAATGTGTGCCGGAGAGCTTCGCTTCAGGAACTTGTCTGGGGAGGGAATGAAGCTTCATTAGTGCTCCTCATGGCAGGAAGAATTGCTTATTAACATTGACTCCATTAGCAATAATTCTGTCCTGCCTTTTTCTAGATATAACTATATAAGCAAGATGAAAACATGGTAATGCAGTGCTGCCTTTGTTGTTTTAGTGGAGTCTGTTGTTCAGGCTTTTGCAGATCTGCTTTGCTAAAGCTTCTATTGATTTCCCATTTAGCTCAATAGTATGTGAGGCTTCAGTGTTCAAGCTGGGGTGGTTGGCTAACAAGCCATTGACCTCACTGTTCATTGAAAACAGCGGGCAGAAGATGAACTCTGCTTGGTGTCCCTTAATCAAGATGTCCTTTAAGTACCATGAAATATTTCTAATAAAGCTTTATACCAAAAAAGGCAAATAAAACAGAGATGCAGCAGTATATTTGTGCAGAGATGCAAAGCATGTGAAGCATATCCATTAAATATATAAATTTAACTTGTAGTTAATTGCATTTGTTAATGAGGGGGTTTTTTTGTTTGTTTGCTTCAATATGCATTTTAAGTTTTTGAAGTATTTTGAAATCTCTAAAGCCTAGCTAATGACTAAGTTTTAACTTCTTGAGGTTAATACCTTTTAAACTAAGCTTCTTGCCTTTCTGGTCAGTTAAAGAATCTCTAGATGTTTTTGTAGGAGTAGAGCACATGGACTAATCTTTGCTTGTCAGTTCACAAATGTTTTCCCTCATTTTCTTACAAACATGGGATGTTTTACCTTTCTACTTTTGTATAGCTTGTAAATAAATGGATTTCTCTGTGTGTATTTGTAAATGTTTGTGCGAGCCTTAAAGTGGTAGATAAACCACTTTCTGAAGACTACACAATTGTGAAAAGTCATAATATGTGTAATAAAGTGATATATTTTGGTTTAATTTCTTAGTTGAAGTTGTTATTGGGAAATAGTTAATATTCAGTGCTTTTCATAAATAATGTTGGTGTTTATAATGAATGGGTATAGCCCAGCTTTCGAATCAGAACTGCACAGAGGAAACCAAATGATTATTATAATAGTAACAATGTAGAGTTTAAATTTATAAGCAGGAGTGATGTTTAAATTTGCCACTCAGTGACACTTCTATTAAAAAATTTAAAAGGCAGTGGAGATGAATTCTACAGCAGCTTTTATCCTCTGTTACAAGGATTTTTCTTCTGAAAGTTTAAACTTTTGCTAACATCCTGCCACCTTGGTAAGTCTTGTTGGGTACCCCACTGCAATCTCTAGTTCGGTGAAGCTTTGATTTGTAGCAGCTGTGATCTGTCACTTGATGTAAATGTTATATTTTTAATTTGTATTTTTTTCAAATTTTCTAAAACCTCTGCGTGAAATATGAAGGAACTAAACTGAATGAACAAAAGATTCATTCTGAGATGTTAACAAAATATTTGGGTTTTGTTGGAGAAACAAAGGAAGCAATTTAGAGGGAAATTTGTTTGTATTTTCCGGCTTGTTGGAGTTTTTAAGTCATGGTGTTTCTGCTGCCTCTGTTTGGTGGGAAATAGTTTTTGTTTAAAAATGTTCTTTTCATTATATCCATCATTATATCCATTTCCTGACTTGAAAGAATGGCCATGGAAAAACTAGATGAATTTCTAAAACAAGCTTTTTTCCACATCGTAATTAAAAGAAAACTTTAGAAGCTCGAGGGAAATTAATTGTGAGGTGTTTGGCATAATAGAGTCCACAACTTTTGTAATAACAATGTAATTCCAAAATACTAAGAATGATTAGTAGATTAATTTATTCAATGCAGCAATATCAAATATTCAGAATAAATTATTTCTGTCTACCTGGAGTAAAAATCATTCTTATGAGGGTACCTCCATACACAGATGCAAACTTCAACTTGTGGTTGCTGTATAAAGCAGGAAGAAATTTGAAGCCTTTTAGTGAAATATAATGTATAACTTCATAGCCTGTAAGTCATTTAATTTGCAAAGTTGTATTATTATTTTACTAAGCAAAGTTTCATTTCCTTCCTATTAGAGTTTAGGAAATACCCTGCAAAATGTCAAGTGTTAGTTTTGCACTAACTGAAAGCAAATTGCATTAAATTGATGGAATAATTTTATGTTTAATTATAGTGGTTTTTTTGTTTGCTTTTCTAAATAAGGTACCAGTACTTTTTGCAAATTAAGCAGGACATTCTTACTGGAAGGTAAGACATTTTTCTTGTGTTAAACATTAAATGCAAATCTGAAAAAGTTAATAATGAGGTATTTTGCCTGCAAAAATAAAAACGTACTAAGAATAAATCACTGTGTATGTAAATGGAAGTGTTTATAATATTTGCTTGTCAAATTTGGCCATAGACTATAAAAGACTAGAGCTTTCAAAACAGCTAAATGTCATATGAAATATGTAATTTTGCTTATTTATCATTTTAAAAACGAAACAGATTGCCCTGTCCTTATAATACTGCTGCTCTTCTGGCTTCCTATGCTGTTCAATGTAAGTATAATTAGTGTTCATGTACTTGTTAGTACTGAAATATATAAAAATTCTTATTGATTAGCTTCCAAGGAATGTACATTGTATACCATTATATTGTGGTGTTTGTGGGCATGATGCTAATTTTCTCATGATTAGGGAAATTGATTGGTTGTCCTCCCCCAGAATGTTTTGCTGAATTGGCTATGGAAAATAATACTTTAAAGCCATGCTGTTAGAAAGCCCCAAATCAATACTCTTTTATTCCTGTGTATTCTGAGGCATGGAATTGTGGCTTTTGTCTTGAGAATGATACTGAAAAGTATTTCTTAAGACACTAAAACATTTTTAACGTTCTATACAGTGAACCTCCAAATAGGTGTGGAAAAGGAAGTTCTGGTCCTATCTGGCCAAAATGTTCAATACCCGTCTTGGCAATTTTAAGTCATCCAGTGAGTAGATGAGTGTAGAAAACTGAGATTTAGTTTTCTTCCTCACTCAGTTTTTCTTCATAAGCTTAAATGAAGCAATCCTGATACATTCATTCACATTCATGTGTTTTTCTACTGTTAAAGATACTTACATCCACATAAGTACTTTGTATACTTTGTATGTATCAGAGAAATAGTGTCCATGTTAATATTTTCATTAAAAATACATAGTAATGTTAATGTCATGTTTTATCCATGATTTTGCTCAGTGGTCACCTTTTTCTAGGTCCATCAATAGAACAGTTTCTCTTTAACAAAACTCCCACACTTCAGCTGTCTGAAAAATGTATTGCAAATGCTGTCATGCCCTAGGGATTTGTCTTAGAAGAGAGAAAGTATTTGGTAACAGGAACTATGAAAACTTGATAACATTTTAGGGTATTAAGAACACAATATCGTTTGGGTTTGTTTTTTTTAATATTGTAGAAGTGGTGGGTATGCACAGTGCATTAGACTGACATTTATCCATGAGATCCTGCTGCCATTAAGTTCTTCAGTGTGTGGAGCTCTATCTAATTATTCCTGTACCTAGCTAATAATAAACTTCCTGGATTCTTTACAAATACATGTATTTTATCTCAGTCACGTAGTCTTGGATTTCAGCAAGGAGTGTGTTCTGTTATAAAACCTGGTCCATTTTTCTGGTTTTGAAATTATTTAAAGTAGGATCTGTTTGTGGTGATGCAAGTGACCTAGAGTTCTTTCCTACCTTCCCTTTCCTTCCTCATCCTCCTGCTCCATGAGTGCCTTCATCTGGCTTGTCAGTGCCACTAGGCCTGCCCAGGGCTCCATATCATGATATATTACTGTTATCTATCTACTTTTCATTTTATGTTTATCTTTCACTGTAGATCTGTTATATGGATTGCAGATATTTAAAGCTGATTTTTTTTTAACTGTAGTTAGAAGCCTCAAAGAATTTTAGCAAATGTTGTTTATATGTTGTTTTCTGACAAATGTGATTGTAATTTATTTGTTGTAGTTTTAGGAAAGTGTTACAAATTATGTAAACACACTTTTTTCGTAGTTTCAAGTAGAGTATTTTCAATCTAGGTGTATGTATGTGTACTTTTTTCCATACATACAATTGAATGTGCAAAAAATATTTTTCTAATGCTTCTGAATGTGTCTTGGTACAGAATGAGTGGCTGGATTTTGCAGATCTTCATGACAAAATAGCAGTTGTAGTGTTAAAAGAATAGAATTATGTAATCACATGAAAACAAGCAAAGGTAAAATAGTAAGAGAAAAATTGAATACTATCCCATATATATTGTACTTAGTGTAATGAAAGCATCTATGGATTAATGTGTCTTAAAATTTAGGCACTTTACAAACTTCCTTCATAATCAAAGGTCTCTCTCAATGATCTCCATGATATTCACTGAGAAATGTGACTGTTTATTCAGAAGAGAAAATGAGAGTTGAAATGTCTTCTCTATTTTTCTTTCCTGTGGATCATAAATTAATGTGGGAGCAGACTCATGTGAATTTGGGGGCATTGCACAATGCCAAGTACATCAGTGACAAACAATAACCTCTCTTTTTAATATTTTAGCCGAGCTGGGAGACTACAACCATTCAGAAAACTTGCCAGGCTACCTCTCAGAATATTCTTTCATCCCTAGCCAGCCTCAAGACTTTGAAAAAGAAATAGCAAAATTACATCAGCAGCACATGTAAGGATTTACATCAGAAGATACTGACTTTATCAAATCCTGACTGCTGATGCTGTGCTATTATATAAAACAAAATAGTATTTTTTCTTACAGGTTTCAGGGTGGGTGGGTTGTTTTGTTTTGGTTTTGGTTGGTTGGTTTTGGTTTTTTTCTTTTAAGATCATGTAATTTTTTTTTGTAGATTAAATATCTGTATAATAAACACCATTGATGGTCTATACAGAATATCTGTATCTAAATTAGTGAAATAATGAACATATTAAGTTAAAGGGACTCTGAGAACAGTATTTGTGTATTATGTGGGATATTAACTTAGCCAGATTTATTTTCTTTAAGGGTTTCTTTTCTTAGTCTTTGGGAATGTTCTGAGCATAAGGGCTTTGTTTTCATGATGCTCTCACCAGTAAAAGAGTTACTTTAGAAGTAACAAAGTCCTTTTCTTCAATATCTGCTCTTTTCTATGTGCGAGTCTGTGACCTTTCAGAAAGAGGAAAAGGCAATGAAGCAATGGAAAATATTTTTTTTTCAGTATGTAACATTGTAGTACTTTCCAGTGTTGGTTCCTTTGTATTTTAGAATTTAAGTGCCTTTTGTCAGTTAAATTTTTCAAAATGTAAGCAATATTTATAAAACATTTGCTTGATCAGATCATGTTGTTTACTTTTGAAACTACAGAAGGTTATGTTACATTTCAGATAAAGGCTTAGAAAATTTTCATAGCTAGGGTAAAGATACTTGAGCGAGTTGATGTTAATTTAAGTTTAAATCACCAATGCCAAATACAGGATTGTAAAACTTTCAGGATTGTACCAGTGCCAAATACAGGATTGTAAAACTAATTTCCAGATTCTAGGGCTCCACAAACATTTAAATGATAAAGTGCATTAAAATAAAATGCGTTGTGGGCTCTTGTCAGTTTTTGTTCTTTTGGAAACATAAGTTCTTTTCTGTTAAAATTTTTGGGATACAGTCTGTTTATCATGAGAAAGGAAATTCAGATTTCAGGGTGGGGATAGAAGTAGTGAAATGAATGCGGATTTTCTGTCTGCACTCACTTGGGGAGCCTGATGTGGGAGGTTGTGTTAGAGCATTTCTGACTTAGCTGCTTTCTTTCAGAGGGTTGTCTCCTGCAGAAGCAGAGTTCAATTATCTCAATACAGCACGTACCTTAGAACTTTATGGAGTTGAATTGCACTATGCAAGGGTAAGTTTGGATGAACAAGTGTTGCGATGTAAAAATGCATTCCTCTGAGATTTATGGAAAAATCTTTTTATGAAAAAAATCTTATTTATGGAAGAATATTTTCTTTTTAGTGAGCTTTCCTGGCTTTTGCTTTGAAGAGAAAATAAAAGAAAAAATATTATCTTATTAGATGCCTAACTGGGATTTAGTGATTGAATATCCACTGTTTCACTCCAGTGAGGATATTGCTTAAATTTGTGCTTAGTTATCTGTGTGTTAATCAGGTCGAGCTTTGTTGCCTTGAATATCAGTTCAGTTGGCTACTGGTGAATAAGAAAAATGTTCATGTTAAGTGTGCTTTTGATATTTAAGGATCTGTCAGCTTTGAAAATATTTAATTTGGATCCAACTATAAAGTTAGGATAGAATTTGAAACGTACCCCACCTAACTGCTTAGTGTATCTACTGCTTCTGCACACATATTGATAGTTCTATAGCAGGTGCTTGATTTGAGTGCAATGAGATTTCAAGAAAAATGTGCTATTTAAATATGCTTACAATATTGTTTGTTTTAGAATCTCTCCTCTCTGTGTTCTGAGATTGCAATTCAGGTAGGAATTGAAGTTGCTGGTTGCTTTTAGTGTAGCAAATGGCAAGCCTGTCTATTAGTGCTGCTATTATTAATAAACCAGAATATTCTGGTATTTTTTTCTTCAGAGTTGGTGAAAGACAGAAGATCTAAGTTGAGAAATTAAAATTTTGTGGTAGCTCAGAGCAAACATTTGGGTTTATCCTAAATAGGAGGGAATAATTTAATTTCTTATTTTTCTTATTAAAACACATTTCCTTCCACATTAATGTGTGTATTTAGAGAGGGTTGAGAATGGATATATATGAGGTTTCAAAATATATTTATACTGTTCTTCAAATACTTTTCTCTTTTTTTTTTTTTTGAAGGATCAGAGTAACAACGAAATAACGATTGGAGTGATGTCAGGTGGAATACTAATTTTTAAGAACAGAGTACGAATTAACACCTTTCAGTGGTAAGGACAGCTGTTTAATGTTTTTATTTGCTCTTTCAAAATATTTTTACCACTCTCAAAAAGACTGAAACATAAGTTGTATCGTATCATGTTGAAATTATTTATCTTATCTGCTATGGGGGATTTTGTGGTGGTGTTTTGTCCTGGTCTGCATGCTGTGCTGTTAAACAACTTTGAAACTCTAATGAAACTGTAATGAATTTCAATACTCTTTTTCTTCAGGAGTTTGTAAGTGTACTTTACATTTAATTAACTGTTTAGCCAGGGCCAGTGTGATGGTCTAGCTTACAGTCTTTAAAGAGACAATAGAATTGAAAAATATTAACCTGGAGATTGACTGCTCTTACCTGTTTTGTGACCTATAAATTAATTGTACTGTGTTTGAAATTTAATGTTGTTATGGTACTTATGAATAACTGAGGTGGATCATTCAGGAAATTGTCATCTTTTCATCTGTAAATAATCACTTCCATAGTATGATCAAAAAAAGTGCATTTACTGCAGAAAATTATGTAATTTAGTCTTTCTCTTAACTGAAATAGTTTAAAAGCTGTTCTTTAAAGATGGAGTTATTCCCATTAAATATCCTACCTTATTTATTAGTCTGCTTAAGTTGGGGTCCTGTTCTTCATTTGTAAAAGATCAAGAAAGATGTATGAGAAACCCTGTTTTGTACTGTGACTTCTGTAACACTCTTTAGAAGTGCTCTATAACCTCTGTGGTGCTCTACAGAAGTTACGTCACCTTTCTGGAAATGCCTTTCATAGTTTTGCAGAAGTAACCTTCCTTGGTTTCCTTTGCTGGTTTGAAAACTACTTTGACAGCCTTATTCCCTGTGTCATGAGTTGCTATAGCTGCATTCTGAGTGGGTGAAGTCAGTGATACAAGATTATCATAACAGACAGTGGTTCACCAGGCACAAAAGCTGCTCGTTCTAGAGAAACGATCAGAACTGTTCATTTGCTACTGATTTTGCATTTTTGTTTGCTGCTGATATCTGCTTGATCTTTTCTGCAACCCAGTGAATTTCTGAGATATTCTGGTTTTCTGTGCTAAGCTTAGGCTCAAGGTTCATTGCAGGATGTTACATATTTTGTGATTTACCAAGCTGAGAAACAGTGTCATTGGTCAAATTTCAGTCAATTTTTGTAGAGAAAGAAAAAACAAAGCTGTATCAAGTGTTGTCTGCAGCCAGTACAGCTGAACGTGGTGAACATTTTACCTGTATGCATTTGAAGAAAAATAAGTCTGAGACAATTACAAAGCATGTAAATTTCCAGTCTTCAAGGTTATTGGGTAAATTAAAACTGGATCTGGCAATGATAAACCTGAAACTACTGTAGCAGTCTGTCAGTCCTGCCTTTATAATAGTTACACATTCCAGGAAAGAAATCCTTCTTGTGGTGAGAGTTTTGAGATATTGGAGCCGTTTCTGGGCTAAGGCTGCTTTTATAAATCGAATGCTGTAATAATCAGGAAGGTTTTATTTCACTCTGATTTTACTGCTGTTATTTTTGGGAAAACAGCAATAGTAGAAATAGGTTCTGTAAAGCACACTTGTAAATTACCGAGTATGTACAGTCTAAGTCATAATTAAGCTACACGTCCATAATGGAAGTTGGAGGTTTCTGTGAGTTCTGCTTCATATTGTTTGCATGCCAGGGATGCTGATCTAAATTCTTAGTGTGGTTTTTTGTGTGTGTAATTACCTAAACAGTTCTTCTTTGCATTCAACCATATCAGCTGACAGCAGGGATATTAATTTCTTGATATGAAGACTATAGTTACCAACATAATTGGTCTTTACAAAAAAAAAAAAAGCCACTCTTGCCCATTTCACCCTGTTAGATGCTTTCTTTTGCTATGAGTAATAATCTAAAATACCAGTTTCCACAATATAGCTCAATAATACACTTATTACCCTTTCTTTCTATCCATAATCGTGCTGCTGCTCTTGTGCCACTAGTACTGATACTTCTTTCTGCTTCCACTTATTCTTGCTCCTATGCAACTGGAGCTGGGTAATGTCTTCCCAGTGCTTTATGGGTATAGTTGATATTTGGATACCTGTTTTTCAGTGCTCCTGAG
The DNA here is from genome assembly GCA_013398615.1 of Brachypodius melanocephalos. Taxonomy (NCBI): domain Eukaryota; kingdom Metazoa; phylum Chordata; class Aves; order Passeriformes; family Pycnonotidae; genus Brachypodius; species Brachypodius melanocephalos. The sequence goes on along the minus strand of VZSR01003282.1, from coordinate 11,928,032 downwards.
TTGAAGACAAGTGAGAGGATAGAAATGGATGTATGTGGGAGGAAATAAAGATTTAATTGTACTGCCTAGAGAAGAATCAAATAAAATGTCTTTGCCCTCTCACTCTTAATTTGAATTATATAATTCTTCACTCTCTTTATGTCTAAATTACTCATTATGAACCTTTTGATCATGGGGAGAAATGAAACAGGAGAAAGACAAGTGAGGAATAGGGGAAAACAAGGGACACTGCCTTTTATCCCATGTGTCCTAACTTGATCTTCCTGTATTGTATGTAATCTTCCTTTCCCTAGACTTTGCTACCAGGCACAAAGACCTGGGAATCCAGGAAAATTGAAGACCAAAGGAGAGGTTTCATGGAGTATGTCAGCCTTTCCTTTGTTACTAGACCACCTGTTCAGCAGTTGGAAACGTGCTTTCCTTAGCCTGTTGTTTGTGGTTGATGGATATCTGGAAAGCTTTGTTGACTTTTGCATCCAGTGCCAGTTGCAACTGCAGTTGTGCAGTGGATTCCCATTTATCCCTGAATGACTAGGTGATACTGAGTTCATCTGATCCTGCTTACACATCCTGTACACTTCCTTCTGTGTTTGACCCAGCCAGTGGATCTGAGCGCATCTTGGTTGGCCTCTTCTCATGCTTGCATATTTTCCAGCACATCAGGATTGTTCTGGATTGAGAAGATTGTCCTTTAAGACTAACTACCTGTCTGCTGTTCCTGTGACGCAAAGGCAGCTTCCTTAGAATTTTGCCCACCAGAACTTTGAACAAACTGGAATTCTCTCTCCTGAACCCATGGTCTAGTCTGCTGCATGCCTCCACTTCCTTTAAGATCTTTAGTTTTGCCATCTCACAGCTGCTGGAGCTGAGTTTGTCTTTGGCTTCTAAGTCTGGAGAATCCTTTCTTGTGAGTTGGGCTACCTGGAGCATCTTCCCTAGGGGACTGTTCCAGAACCTGTGTCAAAGAGGTCTTGCTCAAGATATTTGCTGGATTGTTTATTGCCTTATCACTCTCCCAAGGGTTGGGGTGGCAAAGCCCTCATGAGAACCAGGGCTTGGTATCATGAGACTCCTTTCACATGTTTGAGTACAATCTGCGTTCTAGACTAGGATTTCAAATATCTCTTCATTTAAAAAAATATATTTTATTATTTAGGATGTCTGAGGTGACTGTAGACAGGAGAATCATACCAGGAAAATAATACTGATGCCTGTCTGTTCTTATGCTTTTCTCTGGATATGCAGCATTGCCAGCAATCAGAGAAAGGAAGTATGGATATGCTCACTCAGTGCCTGGCAGGGTATTAGCAGTGCATAGGAACTCTCTTATCTGCTGTATTTTTTTTTTTTTAAATAGCTGTGAATCAGCTTTTCTGAGTAATTTCTTTGTACTTGAATGGTGACTCTTTTGAGTTGAGTTAGACCTTATTGGCTAATGTTACAGCTTTGAGTCTGTTCCAAATGGTTTCAGGCTTAAAAGTCAGCTGATCTCACTCTGTGAGCCTAAATTATGGGATGAGATTAAAACCCTGTATGTATTATTCTTATTCTCTTTGAGTTTGTAAATCACCAAGGGCAGCAATTTCTGTAGCAGAAGAGGAAACTCCAAAGAGTGAAAGATAGTAAATGTAATAATTGATAAGTGAATCTGATATATTGCAACATGTACGGAGCTCCATTTTAAAAAAGGTGTATAGTAAAATGTTCTTTTAATTACACTGTACACTAAAATATTAGAAAAATCAGTAATAACATGCTTGTTGATTAACTGCAGCCTAAATAGTCTGATTTTTTTTTTCTGTTTTTCCCACAGTCAGACTTTTAATAATCACTACTGTATGTTCTATCCAGCAGATATAAGACCCATCCCACATTACCCTTAAGCAGTTTTTTGACATGGGAGGTTCTAAGAAGATTGATGCTTTGCTAGGAGAATAATTTGATTTCAGTAGATAGGATGTAACGCCCCTTTAACTTTCAAATCCTTAAGAAACTAACTCTGATAGCAAGAATTTGTTAAGAATTAAAACAAACAAAGAAATAAGACAGTTATTGCTGCTGCCTTTTTTTTTTTAACTGTAAAACTAATGTCAAGGCTGGGAAAGAAAAAGGAAATGGGAAGAGATGTAAATAAGCATAATTTAAACACTAGTCTTCACAGAATATCTTTATGTTACTGAAGATAAAGACTCTCACAACAAATTAATACATCCCACTTAGATTCCTGCTCTGAATAATCCCCTGGAGAAAAATGTCATTATTTGATTTAGTTAAGATAATTTCTATATATAGATATACAACTTAGTTGTCAATGTTTTTGCTTCTCATCCTTCCTGGTCTAAAGGGTTTTTTATTCAGCAAGTGATAAATCAGCAAGTGATAATTCCAGTCAATTTGCAGTATTGTATCAGTTGTTCATTTTTCAAGTAACAAAAGTTAATTTTTTTTTCCAATTTGAACCTCGCTTTTTTTCTTGACCAATGTGATACTCCTGTATATTTAATAAAATATGTGGACTATCCTAATATTACATTTCTTTGAAAAAGTGTATCATTAGATTGTGATGAAAATACAGTCTGTCTTTGCACATTTTGTATAAGTACAATTATAGTGACCATCCAAAACAGTCTGCAATTACTGTCAGTGTTTCATGTTTATAGATAACCTGAAAGGTGAACACTTCTATACTCAAATTTTTCCATGTTATGCAATATTGTAAATGTTTTTTTCCTTGTAACAGTGTGATCATTTTTTTTAATGTTGTGAGTCCTACTTCGGTGCTTACATCTTATGTTAACTATTTTACTAAAACAAGTTCTGGATATATTTAAAGACATGTAAGAACATAGAGAAAGAACATCTTTCAGGGATCAGGTGAAGTTCAAAGGATTTTTTCATATTCTAAGGGATAATGAAAGCAGCCTCAGAAAAGAGAACATCTGCCTGGAATGGCCTGGGGATAGAGGAGCTTTTTGGGCTTTGCAATGGGGAAAAGATACCAAAATTAGCAACGGCCTTGGGTTTAGGATGTAAACAAGTGAATTTGATGGATAATGTGAATATACAGCTCATAAATTTGAAATTATACAAACTATTTTATATAATCTTTGATATATTTTTTTTTTTTTTTTGTCCATGGAAATTAAATCTGTTCTCTCTAGAAAGTATATTTTCAGTACATGGATTTTAAGCCTTTAACCATGATTCGGTACATGAAGTGTTTTAATATTGTGGTTTTATTTTTTGTTTAGGTTGAAGATTGTAAAAATTTCTTTCAAGTGCAAGCAGTTTTTTATTCAACTTAGGAAAGAATTGGTGAGTACTGTCTTAAATTTGATCTGGAAGCAATGAAATTTCTTCTACTGCATGTCTGCATTATACTGACGGATACTGTGTTGATCCTTTGTCTGCAGTTAAAAGTCCAGTTTCACCTCCATTCTGGCTGTTTCATGTTTCAAATAGACCATTGCAATGCTTTATACATTTTCATTTGATTTGCTTTATATTTTAGATACTTTTAGTTTTACATTTGTATGCAGGAAATGTAGCTTATTTATGTAAGATAAATGTGGAAAAGATTGAAAGTAAATTTAAATTTCATAAAACAACCAGGTACATAAAAAACTACAGGTAGTGCTTGTTGCTGCTTCAGTTGCATATATGCTTGTAAATTAATGTTTGATAAACATGTTGATTTGTATTATGATGACGTTATTACTTATATTTAAACACAAGAGATAAGAATTCCTTTATAGTTCTAAATTACATATGGTAAATTTTTATGCCTGCTTCTGAATTACTTGTGGAAAAGGTTGGAGCTGAATGTTTCACTGCTTGAGGTGTGTGTTTGCTACCCCATGAAGCACTACAGGACCACTGTGCATTTAATTCAGCAAGAAATGGATTGTCCTGTGCCCCTGAGAGATGAGCTTCCATCACAGACATAGCACTGGGGAAAGATGGAGGAATTTATTAAAAATATGACTACATGATTAACTTGTCAGATGAGTTAAGAGGTTTTGTGCAATTCTTATATCTAAAAGGATTTACTGTGAGGATGGTGAGACAGTGGAACAGGTTATAGATGCTCCAGCTCTGGCAGTGTTCACAGCCAGGTTGAACAGCCTGGTCTGGTGGGAGGTGTCCCTGCCCATGGCAGGTGGGTTGGGATTTGATGATTTTTAAGGTCTCTTCCAACCCTTAATGTTAATTTATGGTTCTATGATTTGGAGACCTGAAAGACAGAGTTACAGACTAGATACAAAAGATGACTTTAGGCAGAAATGTATCTTGAGGACTACAGGGCTGTTGCAGGTTTTAAGACAATATGGTTAAACAAGAGAAACACCTGTTCTGTCAGGTCAGGCCAATGTCTGGTGACTGGTACTAGTGCTGAAGACAGGAGTCATACAGGTGTACAACAGGTGTATTTAAAAGCACATCCTTTAAAATCATCAAGTGAATGGGAGTGTCTGTCAGTGTGAGCAGAAATCATGCAACATGAGCAGAAAAATGGTGGCACAAAAAAAAGTGGAGGGGGGATGTTGTATTGGGGTGACACAGCATTTTTGTAAAGCCCTGCAGGAGCTTGTTCTCAAAGGCAAGCTGAGGTCAAATTTTGTCTTGATACCAGTGTATGTCACTTCCATTACACTTGCAGGAAAGTTGTATTTGCATGTGAGATAATAATTTGGGGGTTTTTTGGAAGTCAGAAATTATGAACTGCAGTTGTTTTCTGAGTCAGAACTTGATGAAAATGCTATGGTAAAAGAGTTCAGGACCTTGAAGATTAAGATACCTAGATACAAAATAGGATTGGGTACTGTGTACTTGAGTGTTTCTTCCATTTTCTGCAGAAAAGAAATCTCCTTATAATAGAAGGTAGTACAAAGATAGCTTTCTCATCTTCTTTCTCTGTTGCTTTTTAATACTCTACATATTGTTACTTGCATGAGAATGTAGTTTATATAATTAATGTAATTTTTCTTCTGAGACATCTTATCCAAGCCAACAAATTAAAAAGCCTTGTAGTGTTTTTCTTTAAACTCTGTGTATCAGATGAAAAGTAGTGGCAAGAACTTAATTTTCATTCATTCCAGGTCATGAATATCTTAAGATCAAAGCTCAAATTTGGCTTCCAAAGAAGTCATACTTAAACTAATTTTTTAATCACAGCTAATATTAAAATTATTGTTTTCAGAGTTACTTTCTCTGACTAGATTCATGGGATAAGATAAATCTCACCTATATTCAGCTTAAGTTGGATTTAAAGAACATACTTTGTGTTGCATGATGGCTCACCAAAGCTCATGATTAGACTTCCTCTGTAATAATCGTATACAAATCTGCAAAGGCTGAAAAATCTTACATGAGCAGGAAGTATGTTTTAGGATGGATGAAGTTGCTCTCTGGTGGTATATTCTTCCTTTTGCTTTTCTTTTTGCTCCCATTAACAATAAAAGAAGCCTAAATGACTCTCTTTAGGCAGCAGAAACTAGGTGAAGTGACTCAGTGATTGCACATTTGGTATGTAAAATATCTCTGGTCTAGTGCTTTGAGTGCATGTTTTAAATCACCTATTTACAATATTGCTGGGGAAATACATTTATGGTATGCTGATGATGTATTTCAAACTGGTGTGTAAATATATAACAAATTGTACATCTGAGAAACCTCATTTATTTGAATGCAAAGCTGAGATGCTGTAGAATATTAAGTTAGTGGACTTGGGAAAGGAATTTTCCACTGATTTTATTTTTTCCCAACTGGGCTACGTACACATTTATATAATCCTAGAAAAGATATTTTTCAAATACTGCTAATGAGTGTTGAGAGCTATTAATTGCAGCTGTCCTCAGAAGTGCAAGTGCCTTATCTCGTAATCGCCTATTGAATTTATTCGCTGACTTGGCATAGCTTAAAGGCATCAACATAAGTAAAGAATTATTTGCCTACTTTGATTAGATTATATCTGTGTTTAAATAAATCACTTAAATGAAGTGAGATGAAGCAGTTGAATGTCACAGTCATTTTCCAGTGGTAGTGTAATAGAATCTTGAGTGGAAGCTGGTGGAGTATTCTGACAATCATATGGCTGGAGCATATACCCACTGGAGTAGATTTTTT
>VZSR01003282.1:11865351-11921852 GCA_013398615.1 Brachypodius melanocephalos | reverse complement strand
ACATCAGAACCCCCCTGAGCCATTACTTCAATAGCAGGTTTTTCCACCGTATCTTACTTTGTTCTGCTTGCTCTGTATGCTGCTTCCCTTACATGCTTTGAAGCTGTTTGAGAATAATTCAGTAGTTTAGTTTTTCTAGATGTTTCCCGAAACTTCTCTGGTTCTATTTAGTTGCACCACTTGCTGTAGTAATACCAACAGCCAGCATCAAACTCTTAATGCCGTCCAGCATGTTTTTGTGATCTTGATTCTTCTACAGCCAAAGAAGCTGTTCAAGACTCTCGTTTACTCTTTTAGAGGTTGTATGTCCATTAAAAAAATGACTTGAGTCTGGAACTAAATGATACAATAGGCCAAACCTGGTTTCAGCGAGTGGCCAAGATAATTAATTTTATTCTTTTAATTATAGATTATGTATCTGAAGTTTGTTCTTTGAATTTTGTCTGAGTTTTTTTTTAATGACTTTTAGAAAGAACTTGGTCTGAAATCACAAGGTGATGCATGGGCTTATCTGTCTGTGTACATACCTGATCTTAAGGAGCCCTGGCATTCATTAGATGCCTATATGATTGCTGCCTAATCCTATCAAAGTTTGTGTGTTGCCTGTTTTTTGTGAAGAGCAAATACTGCTGGCAGAAGTATCTGTAGTGCTTTTAAGCTTTCACAGGACTTTTGCCCACTATTTCTGGAAGATATTGAATGTGGGGAGCATATACCATTATAAAGCATAAGTCTTTTTGTCTCTCTGATATGAGGTAGGGATTTTTTGCATTTTTTTTCTGGGATTTTTCCTTGTTTAGCCAAAGTTCAAGGGTCTCATTAGAGAATAAGGGTTTTCAACCCTATTTCTTTCCTGAGCAGCAAGAAATCTGCTCTGGAGTCACTGTTTCAAGGCAAGCAAAGGCGGAGTTTGAATGAATGCCTCCCCCAGTTCAAGGTGCTTATTCAAATACTGAGCTGTTCTGTGTGAGAGGAGCACCAATATCCAGTCTGCTTTTTTGTTGGGTTTGCGTTTTTAATAATAGGAATCACAAAGTTGACTTGGACTTCACTGTACCCTACCTCTGTTTGTCTTACTGTAGTTTTGTGCCAGGGCCCAGAGCTTCGTTACCAGTGTTGCATCCCAGCTGCTTCACTCTTCCTGTCTGTAGCAAGCAGACTGTTTTCCTCTCTTTAATGTAAACCACAGACAGAATTAGTAAGATAATGATTTTGGAGCAGAATCCTGCTGTGATACTCTGAGGTGGTCTTCCAACACTGATCTCAACAGACATAATCCCATGAAATGCCTGCATGTCATTATCAGACCCTAGAGCATTCTGCATCTTGCTGGAGCCTTGTTCTGTAAAAGCATTCCATGGGCTGCAGGGCTGCAGTATAACTGTCCTGTTACTTTATGTGCTTTCAGCTGAAGTACCATGGATATTACAAATGTCACCTTGGGCTCTTGTGCTGAGCCCACATTGATTCAAACCTGCTGTTTCCAAGGAATATAGGGGCAACCTTATTCTAAATCCAGCAGTAGAACCAGACCTTCCACCCCAGATCATCAGCTAAGACAAATTTCAAGTGCCCAAGTTACATTACAATATTACAGAACCTTCAAGGGTGAATAGGGGAGGGATGAGTGCACTTAGGAGCCAATACAATACATTATTCCTTACCTTAAACAATGTTTCCTAGCTGTAATTGAGATGAAGGGTAGAGTTTGACAATCAGTTCTCCCTGCGCTGCAATGAAAGCTTTAAAAGCTATGAATAGAGCTATTGTTAAGGTACCTTTAAAGCTCTAGCACACCAAGTTCCTGTGAAAGTGCTGTCTCGCATTACAATTAAGTTGGTCTTGCTGCAGCTCCTTCTCATCCTGCCATACCAGCTCCTCCTTCATGCTTCATGTCTGATCTACTGATCAGATGGTGGCATGAGATTCACATCAGCTCTTTTTCTGGAATACAAACTAGGGGAAACAGCAGGTTATATTTTTCCCCAACCCATAATTATAATACTTTGAATGACATTAAAATGCATGATCACCAGCTCATATAACTTGTCAGATTTTCTTTTCCAACTGTTTAAAAGGCTGACATAACATGAAAATTTGCTACATCATGATTACTTGTTGTTAGAATCTAAAATCTTAGCTGTTTCATCCTTTTCTGGATCCAGATGAAGGCAGTCCATACTTATACATAGTTGCTCTGTTGCAGAACAGTAATTGACCTTGTTTATATTGTTTAACTTTTATATTGTTGATAAAGCCTTTTTATAACTGCATAGGTGGTGGACTTCATTTCTGTTACCTTGTTTCTGATTTCTAATCTTTAAATGGTTCTGTTTACATGTCTAGAAAATACAGGGAACCGTTGTCAGTATTTGGAAGTTAAAAACTGAGATATAAGTCATCTTTGTAATTGAATATCAGGATTTAGTTTCTTGAATATAATTTCTTAAATTTCATCAGTTAATAGTTAAAATTTATTATTTGTTTTAAGTCCATTTTATTTTGCCCTAAATTTGTCCTGTGGCTGAAAATACAGTGTTGTTCTTGTTCCCAAAGACAATACTGAAGGGAGAACTGCAGGTCTTTCTGCCTTGGTTTCTCAGCATATCTGAAGATGAGCACTCCAAAAAAAGCTTAACTTGGAAAAGGACTTTACTACTAAGTGAAATCAGTTAGGGTGTGCAAAATGTTGGAGGGAATTTAGTACTGCAAAGAGACAGAATGCAGCTGACACTTCTGGACCTACGGAGGTTGTTATCAAGTTCTCTCAACAGGCAGAGTAGCTTAGCTTAGCTTGCTTTGCCATTTTGCTTCTTGCATTCCCTGAGAATCTAATGAATATTTTAGAAGTAGGAACTGTCAGTTGCTCTTGAGTTCGATACCTGTTCTCAATCTCCAGCTGCCACATGTGCATGACAATTACTCAGCTGTAGTTTTAAACAGAGAGGCACATTGTCTTTGAGCTCCCAAATCGTGGAATTATTTTCATGTAATTTGGGTCATACCTTTTAGACTTGTTTCTATATAACTAAACAGACTTAACCTTTGAGCAGGCTCTTTAAAAGAAAAAACAACCCAGGGGAACAAAAAAAAAATCTTTAAAGAAATTCTAAAGGTATTTTAAAAGGTTTTGTTGTGCATAAAGTTAATAGAAAATTAAAGTACCACTTTAAAAAAGCATGATTTTAAAAAAATACCCCAAAGCCAACAATATTTATCTTATTTTCAAGAATAACTTGGAATAATTCTTACCTGAAATACATTTTTCTCATTTTTTAGCATGAATCTAGAGAAACATTACTGGGATTCAATATGGTGAATTATCGAGCATGTAAGAATTTGTGGAAAGCTTGTGTTGAGCATCACACATTCTTCCGTTTGGACAGACCACTCCCACCTCAGAAGAACTTCTTTGCACATTATTTCACTTTGGGTTCCAAGTTCCGCTACTGGTAAGTGCTGATTTGAAATATATGGAAAAGAATATGATTGAGTTGGCAGCTCATCAATAAACACAGGGAGTTACCTAGAATCTATATTAAAGCATAATTCAAGTATGTTTTGAATCCTGCAACTGTTACCCTTCCCTGTTGGCCTAAGTCTCAAATGTCACTAATAACGTCAAGCTATCTTATTTTTCAACCTATCTTATTTTTTAAGATAGCTTGAAATTCCAGTTACTGTATTATTAGTGCTCATTATTGCACTAGTGCTCTGAGATTATCTCCCAAGCTGCATTTCTTGGCCTGTTCTCCTGCTGGGTTATGTTTATCTTAAAAATGTTGTCTCAAAACTTCAAAGCCTTTGACCTGATGTTTTTGAAAACTGTCGAGTCTCAGATATTGCGTGCAGCAGCAACAACAAAACAGACCTAAATAAATACCAAATACAAATCACTGAAAAGAAGCTTGTACAAGTAAAGCCCACTTATCTACATGTATACAAATAGTAATTAGGTGAAAAAAAGGACATACATGTTCTGTATCAAAACCAGAACTTTAGAAATTAAGGAGGAAATTAAATCCATAACCTTTAAGGATGAACTTAAAATAATAGGCAAAAAGCTTGGAGGTGCACAGAGTGATTGTGCAATAACTATAATCTCTGTAATGCTGGAGTAGGTGGTATTGGGTTTTGCTGGTTTATACCTTTTATTTAAAAAAAAAAATCTCTGTTCAGTGACTGCATTAACTGTCTCTGCAAGTAATGCATAATGCCAGTGATTTAAATCATGCCTGAAACAGAGAATAACAGAGCTACTAGTAATCATCCATCTAGAATGGCAGTAGTGTCTGTGACGTACAAAGGGACATGATGAAAAGCTAGAAAACACAATAACAGGCTATTTCTGTCACACTTGTGAATTGCATAAATGTATAAAGAGGAAAGTAATTCAGTGGCTTACTGTTTATAGCATCTGTTTTTTGACCAGCATTCACAGTACCCATTTGAGAAACAGCATTTTATGATCCTGAGCAGTGTTTGAGACTTGACTCAATGTTGCTGTTGAGAATTTCAAGGAGCTTTTTCATTTCTGTAAGGATTTTGAATCTGAATCATTGTGGTTACTATTACAGAATTGCTCTTTGATGATGACATTCAACTTTAGTTAACATAAGATGAAAAGAGAAACTGCATGAAAATGAAGAAGGTCATTAAAGTTGCTGAAACAGCCAAAAGGCTGGAATTTCTGCAAGCAGTTTGAGAGCTTGTTGAGAGGCAGCATAACAGGTGTAACATGGCACACAATGAGAGGTTAAGGGCACTAGGGTTGTTTAATCTGGTGAAGAGGAAGCTGAGGGGGAATTCAGTAGCAATCCTAAAGCTCTATTTCAAGGGTAATGTCAGTACTGATGGACCCAAAGGTGCTGATAACAGGCAGGTGAGATTTCACCTTGAGGATTCTGGGTGGACATGTAATATGCAATGTGTAAATAGCTGATTCTTTGGTTTCAACATGTGAATATCCCTGTAGGAGACTCTGTTCTTGTTCTGAAGTTATTAATGGGGAAGTGGCTACAAGAGCGAGTGTTGCTGGTACCTTGTCACCAATTCTAAAGTGCTGATAGATACTCAAAAATTGTATTTTTTTTCTAGAAGAAAAACAATGAAATATTATAAAGAATCTTTGATTTGACACAGGACATCTGGACTTATATGAAAAGTCAGCAAGTTCCAAAATCTAAACTTAGTTTTGACAAGCTGTGTAGACGAATACAATCCTGATGTGGTTATCATGTGATTTTGGGGGGTATTTTGCTAAACTAAGTAGCAACTAAGTTATTAGCAATTCAGGGAATAGTTTGGGAAGAGTATGGAAGAGATGCTGTAAGTTTTTGATAGTGGCTATAACAGGAAATGTTGTGTTACCCAAAGATCCAAGATTTCTTACTGCTTTGGATAGAAAAGCAAACAGAAGGAAAAGCTTTTGTTACATCTAAAATTATTTGGAAAGAAGACCTACATTTGTATCAAATGCTTTCTAAGTTTATGCTGTACTGAAGCTAGGGCAACTGCTTGAGCATGATTGAAAACAGAATTTAGGCATTTTGTTGAGATGGTTCAATTTTAAAGAAGAAATTGTTATTTAATCATGTTATATTTAGCAATTTGATTTTGTTTTGCTTTCCAGTGGGAGAACAGAGGTCCAATCTGTGCAGTATGGTAAAGAAAGAGCAAATAAAGACAGGGTATTTGCAAGGTAAGTAATTTGTATTCTTTAATATTTCTCCCTTTATATATTTTCAAAACCCAGAATAGCCTTCAGTCTACATAATTTGTTGTTACACGTATTAGCCCTTTTTGTACTGTTTTTATTACAAAGAATGGTCTCCTGCTGTTAAAATACTCCCTTAAAATACTGAGTTAATGGGTATTTTTGTCTGTGTCTGATAATAACCTGCAGCTGTACACATGTATTTCCTTTAGAATAAGTACAGCAAGCCTTACTTGTGAAAACAGCTTTATCAGTGTAGTCTCCATGAGGCATTTTACTATGAAAAGTGAGCTGCTTCTGAAGGTATTTGGTCACAGAGTAGTTGGCTAATCAAGAATGTATCACTTAATTTTATTCCAGGCTCCTGAGGAGTTTACCGATTACAATAAAAGAGTCAAGACATAAATTTAGTTATTTCTTCAGAAGTTATGATGCTGTTTGCCAAAGTAAAACAGCTGCTACATCCACCTGGCAGTCTGCTCTGATCATTAATAGAATTCTTGCAGGGAGGAGGCAGTTCTGTCCTTTTTTATGCCTCTACTTTTACTGAGATCCAAGATGTGGTTTTGCCTCTTAAGGGACTCTGGAGTTCAAATTCATGCTTGCAGACTTCTAGTAGTAAGTCCATCAACCTTTCCAAGTGTCTGCAGACACTGTTTTTGAGAGCACTGGTGAATTGTGCCTTGATTTCCTTCCCTGTCTCCACCCCTTCTTTCCCCCTGTGCATTAGAATGTAATTTGGGTTTTAGCTCAGCCCACCGTAGATAGACAGCTCCATACTAGGTTTAGGGGGCAGAAATTCTGTAACATGCTGGTTCAGCAAGTAGATTTTATAAACCCTTTTTTTTTCTGTGTAAATTTTTTATTACTCTATTTAATTTATTTGGGGAATGTGAGTGAATTTAGATTTGTATTTGGAGCAACTTTTTTGGTACTCAGGAGACTCAACACTGTGACAGGTGAGCTTTACTTCACTAAATGACAGCTGTGAATCAGTTACAAACTATTTTTCTTGTTGCACTCTGAATTTAGCAATTCCCCACAAGTCAGGAGAGTGGAGGAGAGCTGATACTTTGTTTTGAGGAATATTTTTATCATTTCAGAAGCTGTTATGCAGTAGATGGCACTCTTCCCTTTGCAGCAAAACCCAGCAAGTGCTGCTGGGGGGTCACTTCTAGTTTTTAATATATAGTTGGATAAAATTGATGAAGTTGATGAAATCAAAAGCCATTATTGGAACTGCTCTTATTTTCATAAATCTTGGGGGTTTTTTAGTTAATAAAATGCTTGGCTCTTCCATCTTCAGGAATTTTATTTTCCACTGTTGCTTTTTTATTAAGAAATAGAGCATTTATCCACATATTTTGAGTTTCTAAGAAATGTTGATGACTGATATCTGAGGCATATGTGTTTATATCATTGAAATGAAATAATGATGTATTGTAACAAATATATCTCAAAAGGCTTTTAATAAATCAGCTGCTTCTTCTGTCATCCTCATGACAGTGTGCAATTAATGTATTTTCAATTTTAAAGACATTTAATATTTTCAAGAGTGAAAAAAGCTTGAAACAGAAGACATTTCTAGAACACAGTGTTGTTCAAGAAACTTAATCTAAGAACATTAATTCTTTGTCTTCTAAACATCTACATTTCAAGTTAGCATACTGAATGGATGTCAGCCTTTTTGTATTCATACAGAGGATAAGTTTTGTTTTCTAAGATTTTGCAGGTATAAGGCGGGTTTTATTCCTGAAACCTGCCTTTCTCTTTTGTGGTGTGTCTTTATCAGACAGTCATGGTGGTGTTGAACAGCTTTTTAAGCTCTCAGGCAGTGGACTTCTTTTGGTTGCTTTTCAAGGTCTTTCTTGAGAATTAGGTTTATTTTTAAAATTATTTAAATTTAAACAATTGCTGTTGCCTTTATTATTATTACATAGGAAGATTTATTCGAGATCATTTTAAATGCTTTGGGTGGGTTTTTTTGTAGAGTTATGCAGATTTACTCTTGGATTTCTTAACAATATCTAATTAGAAACTACTTTATTTGAACTAAGTCTGTCTCAGCAAAGCTTTGAATCATTTCATGGTAAGAAAATGAACACAAGAGAATTAGACTGAGTTTTTACTTGAGTGATCTATTTGCTCTAAGTTGGGAATTGGTGTTTGCCACAAGTAATGACCAGCTCGTCTGGCCTTTGCACGCTGAATGGAATGTGGCTGCAGAACACGAGACAGGGAAATAAAATTTTTTAACAGCCATTTAAATAAAACAAGCAATTCCAACCTAGAGGAAGCAGGCTTAGCTGTTTGTTCTCAGAATTTTACTTTAAAATTAGCTGAAGGATTTTTTTTCCTCCCAAATAGAAACATCTGCATTTAATCTCTAAAAATGGAATTATTACTGTGAAGGGCATATTCTGTAATAAATTGCATACGTTATGTGGTTGCTATTTTCTTAATCTTCATGCAACATTAAGTTCAGCATTCTGAAGACTGCTGCTGCAGTTGTTTAAATTTGGGGGGGTTTGTTTGGTTTTTAAAAAAAATATTTTCATACCAGCTGTTCTCTTGGCCTCACTTATTGTAGGATATTCACAATCCATGAAACCTCGTAAGAATTCCCAGAAACTTTATAAAAGTAGATAACAAGAGTGGAAAATGGTTCAATCAAGTCATGAATTGAGAGAATGCTTAAAGGGCACTGCTTTCTCTTAGAGTCCTTGAAAAATATTTTAGGGCTGTTGAGTTCCAGTGTGCACAGGTGCTGAGAGAAGGGAGTTTGAGTGAGTGGGTGTCAGTCATTTGTATCTGCAAACTCCCTATCATTAAAATGCAGTCTCTGTTTCCAAAAATTCAATCTTGCTTCAACTATGCACTTATTCAGGTCAATTAAATATTTTCTTAGGTGTTTTAAATTGCATATGTCATTCGTGTGATGTACATTGCAGATTTGTGTATAGTTTGAGTCTCTTGGTTTGCAGCAGTATTTGTCAGTTTTGCTGAGAAATGCATTCCCTGTACTCCTTGTCAAAATACAAAGTGAGGCTGTGTCTTCAGGTTATGTTTCTTTTTGGGGCAGAAGTTATTTTTTAAATTCCCACCTGTATTCCCAAACAACACCTTTGTTCTTTCAAGATTTTAGCCCTTCAGCTGTGGGATGTTAGGCAAATTCTGTCTTTGAAGGCTTTTCTGCACTGTAGCTGAGCTAATATAATGTCATGGGTTTTTTAGTTGTATTATGTAATTTCATCCCTGCTACTCAGTTTTGGATGTTTGGCATGTTGTGGTTTTTGGTTTTTTGGGGGGATTTTTTTTTTTTTGTATTTGCTATAACATTGCAGCTCATAAGACTTGGAGGCAGGTAAACTTTTCAGTTTCTGTTGCTACTCAAATAGATGGGAGTGCTTCCAACTTTCTTAGTAATGTCTCTGCTGGCACACTAAAATTAACTCTGAGAATTGCTTATTCTGTTAACTATTAGTGCCCTGTGCTGGGTGCAATAGAAGCATCCAGGCTGAGCAGACAGAGGTGGAATTTACAATTTCAAAATTTGCATGTTTTATACATCTTAGTTCCCTTCTCCCATCTCCTCAGCTGTGCTCTGGCATGAGAAAATTATTTTAATATTTTTAGAAGTCAAAGATAGAGGAGAAATTACACGACAAATCTTAAATGTTAATTAAATAAAATAACTTACTGTTAGATTTAGAAGTGTTGACAGGAGAACTAAAATCAAAAAGCCACAGCACTAAGAAGTTCAGTTCTGCAGTGTGGTAATTTTTTCTTTGAAATTTCTGCAAAGACAGGAAATTGGGGCAACAAACATGAGTGGGTGGGGACTCTGAGGTTAGAGCTGTTAGTGAAATAATTGAAACAAAGCTTTGGTGATAAACGCTGCAGCTGTTTATCATGGTGGTAAGGTATTCCTTCTGAAAGATCAGATCCTATCCACAGTAAAAGGTGAGTGCTTTTTGACGTGGAATGTTTTCATAGGGAAGAAAGTGATGCTTTGCTCATTTTGGAGTTGTGTTCATTTGTTGTATAGATTGAAAAAGTTTACATAAACATGGTTACAGACTGCGACTTAAGATACAAAGCAGTAGGAGTTTTTGAAGCAGTCAAAAATATAATTTTTGGAAAAATTTGGATTTTTTTTCCCACCCCACATGTTCCTGTGTCTCTATTTGTAATGTATCTAGTTTCACTCAGGCAAGGATTGTGCACTTTTACTGTTGCTACGTGTCAAATAAAGAATAGCCCCCCCTCCAACTCTCCTACATTCAATTTCTTGCTTTTTCACTGAAGGTAAATGAGGTTCAGTGGTTGCCTTTACATGTCTGTCAGCAAATACTGAATCTGCAGTCCTATATGTACCTAACTCAGCATTGGTTATTTTATGTTCTTCTGTATTTTTCCCTCAGACTGTTCTTTGGTTGGTAGTAGAATCCACCTCTTGGCAGAGCTGGCTCTTTGTGCTCATCTGCTGGCTGCAGACAGATAATTGGGTGTCGGCAAGGTCCAGATAATCAGAGCCCTCATCAATAAAAGAATAACAAGAGGCTAGAATTAGACATGCATTTCAGTTCTGCTATTTGAGTTTCATGTTATTTTACCTGTTCAGAACTGCTCACATATACATGTTTGTGAAGAAAGATACCTAAATGGTTTAAGTTGCTCCCATTTGAAGCAAATTACAGAAATTGGAATTTTGGTTTAATTGATCTGATACCAAGCAAATTATTTTTCAGATCAAATTAATACTCCTTAAATATAATGAAGCATGCTAAGAAAGTGGATCTGCTTCTCCTGAGGAATTAATTGATATTTTCCCTCTTTTCAAATATCAATATACTATTAGATTTCTTTTCCCCAGGTGGAATAACACCTGAAATAGTATTATTTAGAATAGCCCATCTTGCTTAACTGTCTGAAATTTGTCAGCTGTTACTCAGTAAGACTTTAGAGCAGCAAAGAAGAATACAATACATGGTTAGAACTGTTTGATGGGATAAAAGATAAACCCTCCACAAGCACACCATTGCTCCATTAGGATCAAGCAGTTTGAGAGCTTGCTTATTTCTGTATGTGAAGCTTATCCAATATGTTTGCTTGGTTTTTGTTGTAGACTTTTTTGATTAAGGTAGTGACTTGCATTGAGTTTTAAGTTCTCTGAGAAGCGAAAATAGATTTGTAACCAAGCTTCTCGTTTTCAGAGGATGTTGTTTGTGTGCAGGTAATTCCTCAATTTCTCAAATTTTCTTTCTGGAGTTGCTCTTACAGTAAACCAGTGATAATGACGACAATAAAAAACAATTACCATGTGTCACAAGGACAATGAAGGCAGAAATTATTTTTTGATATGAGTGTATGGAGCAGTAGTGTTCATAAAATGTGTTGTCACCTCATTGTGCAAAGCTGGAGAATTTAGTAATAGAATATGGAGGCAAATGGAAATAAAATTATTATGTCACAAAAGGTTGAAGTATCACTGGAACTAGAGAGGGTTGGGTAATGATAGAGGAGAAGTCTGAGCTATGTAGCACCATCAAAGCAGTAGAAGTAAAGTAAAAACCCAATAACACAGATTATACAGGACATGTATGGATTGTTTAAAAGTATTTATGTTGTTAGCTGAAGAATTTTCAGTTGAAAACAACAAACCCTGAAAGTCTGGCTATGTTTAGTTGCAGGATGACTGAACCATCCAATGCAATGCTAAGAAAAAAACAACCACACGATTCATTTGACGCTTTCCAATATAAAAGGGAAATGTATTTCATGAGAGATAACAAGTATGGTTTCATTTGTGCTTAAAAAATGGGTGAAGGAAACAGCAGGAGATTGTAGGCATCCTGGAATGAGTGGAGAATGGGAAGAAAAAGATTTGTTAATATCAAGAAAATGGGCAACAAGTAGAAAAGTGAATTCCTGTTGTATAAAAGCACTGCTGAGAATGACCTTTAACCTGAAGGACATTTGTGGCACAAAACCAAATGAAGTTCTATTACCCACAAAGAAGTTCAAATAGTTAAATAATATTATTGCATCTGCCTGACAAGTGGCAAGCCACATTCTGGGAGAAAGCATGTCATCTTGATGGAAATCCCTGATGTCTACACAAAACTTTGTAACTCTGTTGCTATGTTGTTGATTACCTCACTTTCAGTTCTTCAAAGTCTTAAGGAGTTTTTTTGCCTGATGTTTTCCCTGGTTTTTGTTGTTGTTGTTGTTTTTCCTGAAGTGGCTAAGCAGTTGTGTTACTTAGAGGGATTTTTTTTGCTTGTTTATTTGTTTGGTTTTGTTCGACATTTTCTAAGTTCAGATCTCTCAATGATTGTGCTGTTTGAGTCAGATTGTCTTTGAGGCATTAGAAGTTTAGTGAGTTCAGATTCTGTCTTGTCTGTCTCCCTCCCAGCCAATAGTAGTTTATTACTATTTCAATAGCATTTTTTTCAAAGTACAGTAAATGAAGTACAGTAGATGGAGAAAATACAAACTGTCCATGTAAATACAGCTTTGCCCTTTCATACGTATCATTGGGTTTCTTATGATAGAACATCAGTTTCATTGTGGTGAGTTTTATATAATTTTGTTCTTACATCATGCAGTTTTTGGTTAGTCGTTTTACTTTCTTCTTCTAGATCCCCCAGTAAACCCTTGGCACGGAAGGTAATGAGTGGGATGGATTGGGAGGTCGTGAGTAGGAACTCACTGTCTGATGACAGGTTGGAAACCCAGAGCCTCCCATCACGGTCTCCACCTGGAACTCCAAATCAGTGAGTAGCATCAAATCTTCTTCCCTACAAGTGACTCTACCTCTAATGTGAGTGACCTACTTATGTAATAAATGGATTAATGTGTTATGTAGACAAATAGCTTCAAAAAACCTGTGCCAAGTGATTCTTTGTAACACTTAGCTTCAGATTCAAAAAAAAGTTTTTAAGGGTGAGTTTTAGGTGCTTCTCACTTGACCTATAAAAAGTGCAGGATGTATCACACTACCCTAAATTTGAGTTTGAATTTTCTCAAGCACAGTTAAAGTCAAATTATTAATTTGGTTAAAAAAAGACCCTGATGATAAAATGTATGTGATATTTTAAAAATAATTTATTTTGTTTAATACCGCTGTTTAAAACATTGGGGAAAATTATTTAATTGGAAATCCTTGCAGGTTTATTCCTCTCAATTTTCTGCCTTTCCTTTCAATATTCACTCTTTTCACGTGATAGAGCCTTCTGTTTTAAGTTAGTGAAAAAACATTCCTGATTTCTTTTGGAAGGTGACCAATTTTCTCAGTGTGCTGAAACTTGCTAAAGAGGCAGTATTACTCAATTTTGTATTACATAAACGACAAGATTTTAAGATTCTGCAGCATACTATTCACAAGATTAATGTTGTAAATACCTGTAGCATTTAAAAATTACTGAAAAATTGTGTAATGATGATGCTTAAAGCATAAGAAACCTAATCATGCGTGTTTAAAAGAATTTTAATATTGTGCTAGTTTTCAAATGGGAAAATGCTGGATTGCGGAAATGATAAGACTCTCAGTGCAGAGCTATGATTCTTCTAGGAGAAGATGCAGGGGATAAATTGTTCATTTTAATGAATTTAGGTTAAGTTCTGCCATGAACAAAATCAAGACTTGTCTACCTAGGAATCCAATTTTCTTCTTGTTGACTGGGCTGTCAGCTTGTTCACTGGACCATAATAGTTTCAGACTTCTTTAAGTAAAAGTAAATAAATTTTTAAAATAGCCCTTAGTGTTTATTAAAATAATTTTCAAACACTTTAAAAAAATTCAATACATGTTGATATGACAACAGAATTGTTTCAGTGATTTTTGAAATTTTAATAAAACTACATGTATGAACATGTGCTTGCACTGAGAGGAAATAATTTTTTTAGCATCCCATTTTAGTGGCTGGTATCAGAAAAGTATATTAACAATAATATTCTCGTCATATTGCACTGCTCTGCTTTCCCTCTTAGTCGCAACTCTGCCTTCGCTCAAGAAGGAGCCCGATTACGACCCTCATCAGTTGGACATTTAGTGGATCATGTGGTTCACACCTCCCCAAGTGAACCCTTTGTAAATCACAGATCTCCATCCTCCACCCAGGCCAACAGCATCATCCTGGAATCATCCCCGTAAGTTCTGCTCTTACCACACCACTGCAGCGTGCAGGGCTTATGAAGAGAAGTCAGAAATATTGGCCTTGAAGAATTTATTGTTGAATGTGGGGTCAGGGTGAGCCAGGCAATCTAACAAAAAGGTGGCTGTTATTTAGGGAGTATTAGTATAGGTTTTACTGTGAGAAAGAGCTAAATGGTACAGAACTGGTGACCTGTGGCTGACATATTCCAGCTTCAGGATTACAATACCATCCCCACCAACCCAAGCTGTGGATTTGCTCTAATGTGACCATCGGTGTCTGGATGTGAAATCAAAAGGTGGATTTTTGATAGAATTGAAGAAAAGTTTTAATTCCCTCAGGTTTGGAAATGTTGATTTTTCTCAAGGCACAGAAGTGAGCTTTACAAACTAGGTAGCCAAGACAGCTTTTTGGCACCCCAGCACTTGGACATTGCTAGTGCATTCGATATATTGTTAGGTTTATTTTTGTAAGATGACACTATCAGGCTCCTTTTTTTTTTTTTTTTCCAGTTATGCTGAATATTCTTTATATTGTAAGCTTACTTACTGTAAGATAAAATGGGCAAAAGAAGAACTATTATTGTGTATTGGGTGCAGAAGGAAGACAAAAACCCCATTGAATTATTGAAAGATGGGGAAATACACAATAGTGTTCAGAGTACAGATTAATTGGGAAAAATATTGCAATATATACCATTTTATCACTGCCACTGTACCCTCTTAGTATAGCTGTATGTGTAATGTCAGATATGCCCTCATAATTTTGAATAATAATCTCTGTTAGCACAGAAAACACAGGAAATTGTGCTCATGGTTTCAAAACCAATTCAAATCTGTAAAACAGCACATAACTTAGTTACATGTTTATAAACAAAAGGTATGTCTCAGGAGAAATTACTCCGGGAAGCTATTTAAACACAGTTTTAAAACCTTGCTTAGGCTGACTGTACTTTCAGTTTTAACAGCTATGTGTAATTGTTAGGTGGGAAATAGAATACAAAACTTTAAAAGTTTTATAAAATGATACATGGTGCTTTTTACAATAGGCTACAATAGTTACAAATTGACCCTCAGCTAGTTACTTAACTTTCACGGTTATGTAATATTAACTTGACCTCATCATGTAAATTCTCCTTTTTTTGGTGGACTGTTTAACATATTCACATGTCAAAGGACTCTCAGAACTGGAACAGTCGTGAATCTTTTCTCATATTAAGAGTTTTGTTGTCCAAAGGCCACACAGGGTCAGGTTCCTTCTGTTCTAAGGCTTCCAACTGAAGTCAGTTATGAGGAACTCTTACTGAATGACTGACTGAGTGATACAGTGAAGAAAGCACAATTTTTAAATACTCTTTTATTCATGTGCCTTTAGTCGAAGTTGTACAAGACCTTCCTGAGTGTTCTTAGGATTTGTTTATTTAGTACTTGATTTCTTGAGTAAGTCACCATAGAAATGAGTGTTAGAAAGAGAGGAAGTGGTTTTGTACAATTCTGACTGTTTTTTGTCATGTTTTTGCACTTTTTCTGCAGAAAAAATATTGCTCTTCCATCACTAAGTGTTAGGGGCTCAGTTTGGGGTTTTTTTTCCTCTTGTTGGAAGCTTAAAACTAAAATTCAATATCCGAGTATAGATCTCTAGTATAAGATACTTTAAAGAAAGAGGATGTTGACTTTCAAAAATATATGAACCCCATTAAAGTCTTTTGAAGGTTTAAGGTGATGTTATTGATTCAAGATTTGCCATTGAGGAAGTAAAAGAGTAGTCAAGACGTTCATATTAGCTATATAATTTTAAACTATATTGTTCTACAGTCCAAAAAGTGGTTTCTTAACCAATTTGACCTTTATGGCTGAAAAGGTTTCAGTAGTCAACTTGTATTTATTGATCAAATTTGTATGTGTGAAAAAGAGGGGCTAGCCTGACTGGCAATAGTTTAGTGATTTTTTTGAGTTTGGAATCAACATAGGAAAAGAAATTAACAGTTTCCATGCAGTTCAGAAGAATATTATAGCTTAGCTAATATAACCTTTAATTGCACATCTTTTCTCCATCTGCACATCCTATTCAACACTAAATTGAGAGACAGTTCTTGTAGCTCTCTGAGGTAATTACAACCTCAAATTCTAAAAGCACGTGATAACTGTTTAGTTTAATAAATTTATAGGGGTGTGGATGGAACTTTTGCTAAATATATTAAAAAGATCAGACCGGATATCTGTAACAAAAATACCCAAAGCTTGCCGGTGCCAGGGTTTGTGTGTTATTTTATTATTATGTAAATTGCTGAATTCAGTAACAGAGAGCTGCTTTGCCTGCAAAATAGGCTGCTTTCACTGCCATTGTCTGAGCATTCATAAGGAAATTCAAAGCTGACTGGGCAAATATAAAGCAGTGAAGTTTATGCCCAAGGCTTGATTGTTAGTTCTCACAATTCATTATGCTAATATATTACAGTACTTGCATTGCTGCTTGTAAAATGCTCATTTAAGTAACTTTTCAAATCTTTTCTATAAGTTTGTATGTTCGGTAGGAATTTATTTGTGTTTGTTGACATGTATGTACAGACATCTAGTCAAACATAAGATCCATCTGCTTTTATCAGAATAACTTCTTTTGTGTTTCTGTTCATGTTTTCTATTGCTTTTTTTCTTTGGTTTAAAATTCTCAGGAGTAATTGTTTTCAGGAAAATACATAACTTAAAAGACTGACTAATCTGTGCTGGCTAGACTTGAATGAATGCATAGGCAGCTAAAAATCTCTGGGTGACCTTTGTAAGTCTAAATAGTGTATGGCTGCCTTGCAGATTTGTTTTGCAAATGTTGACAATCATCATATTTTTCTCTCCACAGAAATGAATTTAGAAAAGCTGCTTATCTTGAAAAATGAAATGTGCTTTTTTTTCCTGTTACTTGCACTGAAAAGTGTTAAGAAGTACTATTTTTCTTCCCAACTGTGTTTTGAGCATGAGGTTCTTCAGACATCAGATTGAATAATTAGTACATTTTTTTCTTTTAGCACTTCATGAAAAAAATATTTTCTGAAAGTTGAAATAAAGCAGAAAAATAGAGAAAAATATTGTTGGGATCTTTTCAAATGTGTTGTTTTCTTTCATACACTGACAAAAATGTTACCAGTTTTGTTTTCTAAGAATATTGACTAACTTTTTTTTAAACTGAAGCAGAAAATGTTTGGCATTTCAAAGTGAAATGTTCTATTTCCCAGTTTTCATGTTTTTTGAAAGAGGTTAATATTTGCTTTTTTCTAATCAGTATACTCAGTTCTGCTCAGAGTGTTTTTTTTTATTTTTGAACATGTATCTGAGAACTGCCTTTCTCAAATTGCTTAGAGCCAAATTATATGGTATGGAGTTTGATGTGTGCCTTAGGTTTTCAAATTTGCAGGAACTGGAAACCTAGTGCCGTCTCATACTGAGAGTCTTGCCCTGCTAACAGTTCACCGAGGCAAGACTACTAAATACAGCTGCTCACATGGCTACCTGTGCATTTTGGAGGGAGTTATGTCATGAGTTACCACTAAAGCTTGCTGATAACCAAAGGAGCAGTGTCCTGCTTTTGCCTTTGGGAATGTCCTTCCCTCCCTGCACAGTGACCAGCCCTGAGATAAACCAGAGGACCCAGGCTTGTCCAAAAAGTATTTTTGGTTGCTTGGTGTAAGCTCCCTTAGCCAAGGGAGGAGCAGCAGTTCTTCAATGAAGAAACCAGGGATGTGAGTGAACGAACAGACACTCCTATTTTTGATGGTAGTATTCTCTTTAGATTTAGCTAGAACCTGTAAGTTCATTCTTGATGGTTTATGGATCTGGTATCAGTGGGCTGTTGTCTGAAATCATTAAATGACTTAATAGCACCTTTTAATAGGGACCCTGTGGAGGACGACATATCCTGCTGGTATTTAGAAACTGGCATTCAAACCAAATTATGGGAACTCTGAGCTCACTGCCCTTTTGAGCCTTTCCAAATGTTGTTCTTAATTCTTAAATATAAATTCATATAATGAAAGATGAATCATATATTTATGTAATACAAATTACACAGTTAAGCTTTTATTCCAAGAGGACTAACAAAAGGAAATTCTCCATATTATACAAAAACACAGAGAACATTGTTATTAATCTGGAATGGAGTGCTTGCAAATCAGAAGTAGTGGTTTATGCATGCTAAAACCATTTTTTAATAAGGTCATAGGTAAAAGATGAACTTGCTGGTTCTGTGTACAATTACATGTCAAGAAAAATGCTGCAACAGGTGCAAACATAGGCTGACAATATATTCTACTGCACTACATTTTTGAGGTTCTAAACATACATACAGATTTTTAGCTATCTAAATACATCTTCCAAACTCTTGAGTTTCTTCTAACGTTTTCAATTTATTTGCAACCCTGAAAGAACTGTCAATATCTCATTATTGTTCCACTTCATACTTCTATTTTGGTGTTTAGATCTCAAGAGACTCCTATAGATGGGCAGCCTCCAGCTTTACCACCCAAACAGTTTAAAAAGAACAGTTGGAACCAAATTCATCATTCACACTCACAGCAAGAACTGGATAACCATATTAATGAAACATTTGATGTTCCTGCATCACCTGAAAAATCCACTGTAAGTTCTTTGATCCAGTTGAACCATTCTGCTTTTTATCAGAATGATGGTTCTATTTCACATGAGCTTGGTTCTGAAGCATTTCAGAGCTGCTGTGTTTTTGCATTACCTTTCAGCATTTCTGTTATCCATACTGTCCCTTCACTGGCTCCTGTTGGTTTTACTCTAGCTGCTGGGGTAGTGCTTTGTCAGTTGACAGCAAATCACTACATTGGGATGCAAACATTTTGAGCATTAGCTTTTCAGCACATGCAGAAATTTCTACCTAACCTCTTCTTTGAGAAGTCATTTACCATCATTTTTAAAGAAGATATGGCAGTTGTTTAATCCAGCTTTAGCTAAAAAGGTAAACCTTTTAGCTGAAAATGCCTACCAGCTTCTGGAGTAGTTTTATCAGGAGAAGCTTTTTGAGTCTGTGGTTGCATTTCTTATCAGAATTTCCAAGAAAGAGACATCAAGAGGCCTGTGACAGCAAATACAAAAATGTGAGCAAAAGGTTTTTTTCCATAGTCGTCAAGCATGTGTGAGATGAGTAAGATAATCAGTTAATTGTCTGACTGAGGAGAAATCTCCCTGATCATTTTTGTGATTTTTTTGTCCTTCCAAAAGTTTTCCAGTGGTTCTAGATTTTATACTGATGTGAACAGTAAATGGGACAAGAAACTTGCTGCAGGATGGGAAAACATCCAGATGTAGCAAATACTATGTAAACAGTTTTGTCAACCTCAGGCATTCAAAATTATAAGTCTCCTCCCCAAACTGATATTTGGAAATGCCTCAGTTTTTTTTTTTTTTGCACATCCTGAACTGTAAACCTAGGGTGTTCTCTCACTCCTTACAACAAAGTTAAGATTCCCATAAAACTTCTGTTTAATTTCATGGCTGAGGTTTTAAAAAAAGACTTAAAATTGAAAGTTTCAAGTTTTTTAGTGTTTTGGGAATTTTGTAAAGATTTTTGTTTTAATTAATGATGAAACAGAATTTGCAATAACTTTGTCTTCAGCCAGTGCTTACCTGAGTCAAAGTACTGTTCTGTTTTGAAAGATAACAGTACTTCAGTCATCAAGTTTTTCTGCCCTGTATTCAGTTATCTTTACCAAAGTCACAAAAATAACTTTCACTTTTTTTTTTAAACTCCATTTAGTTCTGCAAAACCAACACAGCTGCATGAATAAGATTATTTTTTCTCTGTGCATTGTCAGTGTGATTGTTTGCTGTGCTCCAGTGGGACACATTTATGCAGTCTCACTGAAGGCAGTGCACTGTTGTAATTGAACATCTAATTTGGTCTGCTGATGGCTTTTTATTTTGGGGATTGCAGAAGAAGGAACATAGCACGACTGAAATTTTTAGAATGTTGTTTTGCTTCAAAATTGCTTTTCTGACCAGAATTCAGGCTCCTGCACCACTAAAGTCTTCTGCTGCTTCATCTCAAATATATTAAAGAAAACCCCTCATGATTTTGACTTCATAAAGCTACTGAATTTCCTTTGTCTGTTGCATGTATGGAGAGTGTGTGTAGAAAGGTAGTAGACACACATAGGAATGGTAACTTTTTACTCCAAATCCCTAAGTATCCAGTCTGAGAATGTCAGAAGTACTTGAAAACAGGTGTGGTCAGTCGCTTCAGTCAAACACATTAATGATGGCATACAGTGCTCTCTACACATTATGCATTATAAATTTCTGCTCAAAATAGCATCTCAAAGCAGGAAATTAGAGTTTCTTTTTTGACTGGGACACGCAGTGGCACAAAAGCTTCAGGTGAGCACTTGATTGATGTTCATTCTGTCTGAACTCCCATGCCAGTGGGCATAGGCTGAAATGATTGCCCTATGATCAGGTTTCCTAAGACTTTTCCTTTTCAATAAGATTTCTTGTGCCATTACTGTCCCAAATTTTTCACTTTTTCATTGCTGTGAATGCATTGGCAAATTTTGTTTTGTTTTAACCAAGAACTGAAGACACCTGCAACTGAGTTAAGTTCTAATGAGTCAAGCTATGCAGACTTCTTTAACCGAGTGAAACTCCAGGTTCTGGACTTTCTTACATCTAAAAAATATTTACTTTTCTAAATTTGTTTCTTATTTCTCCAAGTATGAGTTTTTTGCTTTGCTGTAACTGGTGACATTGAAAACTCCATTGAAACACATTTTTTTATTCCTTTGCATCCTCACTTTAGAAACTATAGAAATATTAGCTAATGTTCAATCTGTGAAATAAATATAGATAGGAACCAACTAAAAATCACTTCAATAGCACTAAGTTGTTATTTTTCAGATTAAAAAGGTAGCTAGTATTCCTCAGTTTATTGGCATTTCCTGTAACAGTATTGTCATTCAAATAAAGCCAAGAAGAAAGCAGTTAAATTTTTTGGAGTTGAATCAGTGCAGAGCATGTCACACCTCATACTCCACTAGACTGGAAATGGAGTAAGGGATAGGGAACCAGGATTTCCTTGCTTACTGCTGGCATATTGCTGTCAATAGAAACAAAAGGACACCTTCAGTTATCTTCCTTTTCATTGTATTACATTCTTATTGCAGCTCTTCGCTGTGACGTTAATTAAAATGAATTTAGGAAATTTACATTTAGTAAGCTGTTTTCATTAGAGTTTTGAAGCCAGTTAGTCTTTTCTGATGTTCTTTCTTTCTTTGAGCTTGACAGAACAGAACTTTATAACTTAGTTATGTCCAAGACTCTTAAATGTATAATTTTTCCCTGTTTATGCAAATGCAGGATGTTTGTGTTATTGCTTGATAATCAAGTGCCCAGGAGCAATTATTTGATAAGGAAACTGCAGAATTATTAGATACATTACCCTCAAAATCTAACTATGAACAAAATATATACTAATATATTTTAACTTTTGTCTATTAGCCCAATGGTGGAGTCCCACATGACAATCTTGTTATGATCAGAATGAAACCAGATGAAAATGGAAGGTTTGGCTTCAATGTAAAGGTAACAGTACATCTATTCCTTTTACATTTAGTAAGGTTATTTTCTGATATTTGGGATTCTTTACTGATTTCATTTGTTTTTAAAGGGTGGATATGATCAGAAGATGCCGGTGATAGTGTCCAGGGTAGCTCCAGGAACACCTGTAAGTTACCAAAAAGCAGACTTGGTAACAATGTCTGTGTATCTTGAAGGATGTACTGAAAATGATAAATTATTTCATAGCTGCCCATGAAAATTAGTTTTTGCTATAACATTATCAGAACAAGCAAATTACGTGCAGTAAGAATTTGATGGGGCTGTATACCATATTTCTTAAAGTTCTTCAATCTTCAAAAGTATTTTTTTCCTACTGAAACAAAGTTTAATTTCTGAAAATTACAGGGCATTACAGATGCTCAGTATGCACTGGTACTTGAGCTGTACCATCCTAAAAATACTTCTACTTTATTGCTTTTTTTAGATATAGACATTCAGTAATTTCACATAAATTACATATTGAAAGAGTGTTAAAAATAACTAAAATAGCAAATGTTTTACTTTAGTGACAGATGCAGCAGAATAAAGCCAAGATGTAGATTAAAACCAGACGTTATGAATCATTCATCAGGTCTGATTGCATGTTGTTACTGATGTTTAGTGACTATAAAAGTGTCTTCAAACTAGGCACAATATTTGTCAATTTATTGCCAGAAATACTGACCTGGTGTTTAGCTGACTGAGGTCAGCTCTGTCAATACATGTTAGAGTGGAGTTTGCCATTTATTTGCTGCCTTTTTTTTTTTTTTTAACTCTTTGAAAGTATTGACATGTTTGCAAAATCATTTTTCTTGTAGCTTGTTAATTATTATCCCTGAAATACTAAATAATGCGAATAATTTTGGCTTTAAACATTCACTCTGTAGGAAGAAGATAGTTGGTGATGGCTTGTGCTCTTTCTTTGCTGCAAGAATGTTTAGACTGTCATTATAATTACAATTTTTAACACCTGATTCCTCTGCCTGAGATTACTGGGAGTTGTGCATTGTTTTTTTTTTCCATTACCATTGCAGTATTTCAGACCTGAAGCATTTAAGCCTGTGAAATTGATTTCGACATGGTTTGCCATGTTTCTCCCCTCCCTTCAAAGATAAAAACATCCTGCTTTTTAATTTCCTATACAAAGGATGATTCAAACAGAGGAGCTCTCTGCATCAGCTGAGGGGTAGAGTAACAGCTGCTGAAAGACATGTTACAGTGCCAGTCACCTCCCAGCTGCAAATGGGAATGGCACTGCCTGTGTATTGTGTAACACTTGGATTTATCATTTGAACACAGTGCAGCAACCATAGCAACAGGGCTGTTAGGATTGGAGAGCCCAAGTATAGTTACTTTAAGTTGTTATTTTAAGGTAAGATATTGGTAATGCCTTGTGTTACAGATGGTTTTGGTTTTTTCCCCCGACCTTGCAGGCTGATCTGTGTGTCCCTCGTTTGAATGAAGGGGACCAGGTCGTACTGATTAACGGCAGGGACATAGCGGAGCACACCCACGACCAAGTTGTAATGTTTATTAAAGCTAGCTGTGAGAGACACTCAGGGGAACTTGTGCTCCTAGTTCGACCCAATGGTGAGTGGCTTGTACATCATAGTTAAAAATAAAAATCCACACCCTGTGCTCATTTTCTAACCTCCATTTTGTGTCCCAGCGTGGAATGTTTAACCTGTGAGAAATAACACAATGTATTGATTCCATAATCTAAGGAGCTGTGTATAACTAAGGGTTGAAAACTAATAAAAAAGTCAGACAACAAATATTTTTAACAGAGAGCTAATTTAAATTTTGTTCTCACTCTCATTCATAAAAATGTTCAGAAAGCTATATGGATATTGAATGTATTTCATAATGTTACTGTTATTCCCTTAAGGAAAATTTAAACCAAACACAAACAAAAAACTCCTCACCAAATATTCAGTATTTGGGTGACTTTGGAAGTATATACAATATATACAAAATCCTTCCATACATTTTTAAAACAATCCAAAATCACTGGTAACATTTTTACTTGAGCAGTCTTAGTACAAGTGCTAGAATGCAGTGTAAATAAAAGCTTATTCAGTGTATTCACAAAATACACTGTTGGATCATAGGCAGCAGATGGGCACTGAATTTAATTCTGCTGCACCTCCTAACTGTAGTAGAGTTGGAGAGGCAAAAGCAAAATGCAAAATACTGATGCTTAATTGGAACAATTGAAATTACTTTTGCAGAGTACCTCATCCACCTCATAAAAATTTTTCCCGTGTTCACTAATTTGCACCACCCACTTACATGTGCTGTGATTCTCTAAGTTCTCTTGCAGCTTTTATGTGCTTACTTCCTTTTTCAGACAAAATTATGAGCTTTGTTTGCAAATTTTCTGAAACAAACTATCTTTCCCCTTATGTATTAATTATCTTTGTATTCTGGATAAAAACATGTGAGTTGTAGAAGTGAGGAGTTGCCAGTTTCCTTCTTTATAGTGATGTAATATAATTTAAAAACAGGCTTTTGAACAGTGTATGCCTATTATGTGTAGCAGAAGATGCACATTATTTCTGAGCTTATAGACAAGGCATACATAGAGCATTGATAGCTTTATAATGCCATGTATTAAATGCAATTTTCTCAGGTGGTCTGCACATCTTGCCCTAATTACTGAAGCCTAAAATGAGTTCCAAGTGAATCGTAGGTAAAGTGTAAATGAAGCTGTAATGATATCAGAGGCATGATGTGAGAATCTGAGATCAGGCAAGGCAGGGTATAACATGAATTTTGATCAAAATTTTAGCTGTCAGTGATGGGCTTTCAATTAAAATTACTATTACACCAAAGGAAAAAATAGTTTTATCGTGCATTATAATGATCAGTAAAGGCTGCCTGTCCTTGCTGATGGGGACTAAAATCGATGTGCTGTAAATGTGGATTTTTCTACAGGAGAAACATGGTATTTTTTCTATTTCAAGTAAATTACTTACAGCTAACTTTAGTCAAACAGCATCTTTAGTCAGAGCATTCACACCTTTGCTTGTTCTAGCTGTCTATGATGTTGTGGAAGAGAAGCTGGAGAGCGAGCCTGATTTTCAGTACATCCCTGAGAAATCACCACTTGATGGTGTCCATCAAGATGATAATGCTCTGAGGGAATCCATGATTCAGTTAGCAGAGGGGCTTATCACTGGAACTGTCTTGGCTCAGTTTGATGTAAGTACCATATTGCCTGGAGCTGGGTGCAAGTCCCAAGTCTTTTGGGATAGCAATTATTTTAAACAGAGAAGATTTCAGTTCAATTTCAGCACAGTCAGCATCCTTTAGCAAAACAATTGTCTTACACTCTCAGAAGAAAAATAGCCAAGGGAAAAAATCAATCCTCTACTGCATGTGCAAACTTAAGAATACATAATTCTAGGTTTTAGTTTTATAAATAGCTTTATTGATTACTTACACTTTTTGTGATTATCAGGGACATGCTAATAAAACACTTCCATAAAGACGAAGGCTGAAGGATGCCTACCAAAATAGGTGTTCTGTACTCAAGCCTTCATTCCATACCTAAGTTGTTGCAGAAACTGAACGACACTGAGCTGTTGACATTCTACGGGCATTCTTAATGAGGGAACGTAAAATAACCAATGGAAAATACTGCTCTAGTGTTAATGTAACTGTGTATTTTATAAATAGTTGATTTTTATTGACATATTTCAGAACAGTAGTGCAATTTCTGAGAGGCATTAAGCTGCTGATAGCCATGGTCTTTCTTCAGCACTGACTTGTGCTTTGGTGATATCCATCTTCAATGCATGAGATCAAGTGGCTTAAAGCAGCAATCAGTAGGTTTGTAAAACACAGCAGTGCAAATTCTGTGAATTCCTCACCAAATGGAGACCTAGCATTATATTTTGCAACATATATTTATAAAATATACTTTATATACTATTCTTTAAGAACTTTGGTAAAATTTCCTTTTATATTTAGAAAGAGCAGATTTTTCTAAGCTATTTTAAATTCTGCTTTAATATGAATTTTCATTCTCCCTAGCAGGTTCAATGTGTAATTTAAACTGCTTTTTTTGAACCTAGATCGTTTCACTGATATTTTTTGTAGCATAAGGGTTGTGGCAATGCATGACTAAGGCATGAAAAGACAGGAACCTCTCAAAGGCAATTTTGTGCAGGAAAAGTGCAAGGTAACCAGGATTTGTTCTACATTATTGGAATACAGAAGGACGTCTGTGGAAAAAAAACCCCAAGAACTCTAGCTGAAACCAGAGCAATGCAGCAGATGCCTATACACAACATAATCTGCTTGCCCCAAATGACCAAGTGGGATGTCAATATCAGTGAATTCACTTACCACTATACAATTCTACTTTTTCACTGGATCAGTGTTCTAATGGAAGCTTGAAATTTAATGTTTGCTTTGTCTTTAAACAAATTTTGGTTACATCTTGGTCATTTTCAGTGATGTCAGAGCATAACTAAATTTATAGTGCTTTATTTTTTAAAAGTGTTTTCATGTTTGTTGAAGCTACTGTTGCTCCATAGTTTATGTTCTAAAAAGCACCTCTATTTAGAACAAATTCTTTTTAGGCAAATAATATAATAATGAGTCTATTGCATCTATTATGTTCTGACCATCAGCTTTGTCTTTTAGCAATTATATAGGAAAAAGCCTGGAATGACAATGTCTTGTGCCAGATTACCTCAAAACATTTCCAAAAATAGATACAGAGACATTTCGCCTTGTAAGTATTGCTGTGTGTATATGTACTCTAAAAGTATTTTCCTGTGGTTAGTAAGTAAGTAACATCTTTCTAAAATTTTTTCCAGATGATGCTACACGGGTTATTTTAAAAAGTAATGAAGATTACATCAATGCAAATTATATAAATGTGAGTAGTATTTTTCAGAAGTGCTTCTGACATTAAGTAATTCTACAGTTTTTCAATGAAGAAATTGATTTTAAAAATCTATTTTTTAATAAATCTAGTTCAGGCTAGAATGGCTACTAAACCCTTAGTCAGGTGATTTGAAATTTCCTGTAGATATATTTGCTTCCTAATGTTTTGTGGCACGTATTTTCATAAATGTTAAAGTCCAGCCCCGCATTTAATGTGAAAAAATGCAGACTGAAGCCAGCTCTCTCCAAAGCAATTACTTCTTCTTTTCTGATTACTTTTCTGACAGTTGTGTTCAACAACAATAAAGTTTTATTTGGCATCAATTGCTTTTGTATATTGTTTTTTTCATCGTTAGTAACAGCAAAATTACAGCTACTTCAACAAAACACCCCAGATATTAAATTCTGAGATCTGTGTTTTAAAACCTAGTGTGAGAAACCCACAGAGCAAGAAATATTTGCACCTGAATTATTTGCTAACTGCTCTGTCATTTCTTTTTTCAACCATTAATCTTCATTATGGCAACTACATGACTGTCAGTTCATATGTAAAGTGTATTTGAATCTTTGTAGTAATTTTGCATGTGAAACACTTAAAGAATTTTTATCTGTGCCAATGCATATTTGCTAGCCTTTAAGAAATAGAATTAATGGCATGGATGCTTTCTTAAAAATTCATTACTAGACTGTAAATGTCTGATGCCTGACTTCCATTTACTGTAAGAATTGAAATAATGGCTTTGTCTTCTCTTAGATGGAAATCCCTTCTTCCACAATAATAAACCAGTACATTGCCTGTCAAGGTCCATTACCGAACACTTGTCCCGATTTTTGGCAGATGACTTGGGAGCAAGGCTCTTCTATGGTTGTAATGTTAACAACTCAAGTAGAACGGGGCAGAGTAAGTAAAACATTTCCTTAAATACCACTTCCATAATCTTCTAAAAAACTGTTAGTGATTGACCTTTAAAAGATTAGAGCAATATATTGTGATGGCGTATAATATGATGATGGGATAGGAGTGTAGAATACAGAAGAGTGTAGGTAGAATCGATATGAGGAAGAAATTTTTACTATGTGGGTGCTGAAGTAATGGCACAAGTTGCCCAGAGAGGTAGTGAATGTCCATCTCTGGAAACACTGGAGGTCAAGTTGGATTGGGCTCAGAGCAACTCAGTCTAGTTGGAGATGTCCCTGCTCATTGCAGGGGGTTGGGCTGGATGGCCTTTAAAGGTCCCTTCCAACCAGAACTGTTCTATCATTCTGTAACTGTTTTTCATAAGAGCAGTGCATGCCTAGTTCTTTTGCAATGATGAGTCTTAGATTTTTAAACCTTCTGGTGTTGTTAATGCAGCTAATATTTAAACTTCGTTCAGTCCTGAAATGCACTTAACTCTTCATGTATTTTCTAAAATACTTTCAGTCTGTTTTGTTTGATTCTTTATTGTAAAGTAAAAAGCATCTAGAATTTACTTTCATAGATTTTTCTCTGAACTTCAAATGAAGGAACTCCAAGAAGTTGCATCAGTTTTCATGGTGTACTTCTTTGATATGTAGTGAGATTACTTTTTAAGGCAGTCTAATATAGCTTTGTAGTGTTAATATCCCATGCCAGGATAGCTCTTATCAAGGATTTTCTTAAGACTTGAACTCTAAAATTTTCCATAAAATGTTATTCTGTGGCTATAAAGATTTGTTTAATCATGTGAAATAATCATTGCCCTTTAATTTGTATATAAAATGTGTTAAAATAGAATGCTAGTAATGGAGTAATTGGAGTTCAAATTAGTAAAAAAAATGGTGTATGGTGCTGTAAAGGGCCTCAGGTGTGTTTTGTGGCTTGTTTGGTTTTGGTTTAAGCTGTAGTTTCTCCTTAATAGCTTTGGATTTTATGCAGTTTTATCCTTTGGAGATAGGCAAAACAATCAAGTGTGGTCATACACACAGTGTAATTCCAGAGTTATTTGGTTTAGTCTGGAGCATTTGCAGTAGCACTGGCTGGTTAAGAGTGTGGACAGAAATGACTGGAATAATAGTGTAGTGGAATTCCTCCATATCAGGATTTCTTTTGAAGATGGATTTACAGTGGGTTGTGGCTGTTCTGATCAACTTGGACTGCAGTTCAGCTGTCTGTATATATTCTGGCTTTTTAATAACCATATATTTGCTATGAGGTCAGGACTTTAAATAGAATTAAAATAATTGAAGGGAAGTTGCAGTGTTTTTAAACCATTTTTTAGTGACTCAATGTTTGCATGATGCTGCCTGCTCCCAAATAAACAGGATAAGAGGGAATTTCAGTGCAAGTGCCCTTTTACTTTGAGTTTTCTTTGCAGATCTGCTAAAAACAGACTTGCAATAGCAGTTCTCTGAGGTTCCCCCACCCCTTCAATAAAGATATTTGTGGAGTTCTTTGGAGAGCTGCTTAATAATGAAATAAAAGGACTTATCTGTCTTATACCCATAGGCAGACTCCCTGCTCTAAAGCTGATCATGAGGCTTCTGACATCACTATCCCACTGCATGCCGGGATGTCTCAGTGGAGCAGGAAGTCTGCAAATCTGGCTGCTTTTAAAGATTCGCCAGGTGGGTTGGAAATGCAAAAGTACACTTGAGCTGAAATGACCTCTGTAATTAGGCATTTAAACCATATATCAGAAAATTGTAGTGTTTGCAGTTTTCATTCACATTTGAGGACTTGATTGGGAGTCTTTGAGATCTACCATCTTCATCCCCCTATTTCCTGCATTAGTTTAGCAACTTTTTTGTTGCCTATTTCCTTTTTTTGTTTGTTCTTTTCCCATATAAATGTACTTTGAGAAGGTCAGATTAGGATTTTGGAAGTCAGAAATGTTTATAGAGCAGCATCTTTGTCACTCAGGTGTTAAGATGGAATATTTATAGCTAAACTCTTAAAAAAGTTGTAATGGAAGTTAAAGGCATCCGTCTTCGGTTAAACTAACAGGAAGAGCTGGTGCGTGTGTCCTCTTGGAAAGAAACAGGAAATCTCTGTGATACCTTATTTTATAAACAGTAATTAGGCAACAAAGTTTATTTGGTAAGTAAATAAATAGTGATTACAAAATTATCAAAATAATCTGTAAAAAACAAAGGTATAAAAACTAGAGAAAATGAAATTAATACTCTGAATTTAAACACGGGCATCTTTAAAAATGTGTTGACCTTAGGTTAAATGCCACCAGTACTGGCCAGAGCCATCAGGAAGCTCATCATACGGGAATTTTCAGATTACCTGCCATTCAGAAGAAGGAAATCCTGCTTATGTCTTTCGAGAAATGACATTGACTAATCTGGAGGTAAAATCTTAAAATATTTTCATGTATCAGTTTGCGGAATTCTTGGATACTACCTAAAACATATGTAGATTTTCTTTTCAACTTGGTGGCATATTAATGTAAATAGAACTGTTTATTTCTAGAACCCCATAGAAAACTACTCATTGTCATGTATTTTCCTAGAAGAAATTCTGTCCACAGAATGATAACCTTT
This sequence comes from Brachypodius melanocephalos, assembly GCA_013398615.1. Classification (NCBI taxonomy): domain Eukaryota; kingdom Metazoa; phylum Chordata; class Aves; order Passeriformes; family Pycnonotidae; genus Brachypodius; species Brachypodius melanocephalos. The sequence goes on along the minus strand of VZSR01003282.1, from coordinate 11,891,964 downwards.
CATAAGCAAAAATATCACAGATTCATTTTTCATAAACATATTAATTGGATCACACGAAGGATATATTATTTGCCCTAAAAGTTTTTACTGGTGTCTTTCATAACCTGGCCAAAGAAAAAGTGTAATAAAAAAATTTGAGAAACTTGTTATTCCCTTGATGTTTTTAGAACATGAGACATAAGAGGTGTTTCATCATCACAACTGAAAGTCTTTGTAGAGACAAACAGTTCTTAATAATTCCATCTTGAACAAGATGTGCAAGAAGATGGAAGATAAATCCTGCTGAGAGAAAGATGAATCTGGAGTGGTGACTTCATGTAAACAAGGACCTTTTTGAACATGCATTGCATGATTTTCAGGGCATGTATAGTTTTTAGGGCCTCCCCAGCCAACATTTCAATTTCAGAAATGTTTGGAAATGAGTATCTGGAATTTAGTTCACATGCTTATTTCTCACTGCTTGAGTTACCGATTGAGAAGTTTTATAGAGCTGCCTTTTAGTCACTTTGCACTTAAAATTCCTGCTCTGTGTCCTGTTGAGACAATTGCTCATCTGCTATCAGCCGTGGAATCTCTGTAAATGATTCAGTGCCTAAAGGCTATTTAAAATGCAGTAGCTCCTCTTCTTTTGAAATTCGACTCTGTGTGCCCGGGCTGTTCTTCCCCTAACCAGAGGCCGATTGATTATATTCGTGATACCAGAGCAAGAGCCAGAGAGAGTGGAAAGCAAAGTCATTGTGCCTTGTAGGTGTAGGAGCTGCAGATCCAGCCAAAACACTGCTGCTGTTCACACAGGGTCTGATGGAAAGCTTTTATGTCTAATCTCCCCTCCCTAGCCCACTTCTGTCATTTGATCTTGTAAGATACTACCTCGTTCTGTTGAATTCGGTTTGCTCAGAATATGACCACCTTCTTGTTTATCTAGTGTTCAGCTAGATTGCTGGTATCCTTGAAATGCTTTGCGATTATATGCTCTGTAGGTTTTTTCACCTGTTGAAGATGCAAGCATTTGTAGATTTCCTTTTTTCTTTTTAAGGAAAAAAAAAAAAGTAATTACAAAATCTGGGATGACCGATGGGTAACACTAATAAAGCACTGCCAGTTGCCTGAAGCCACTTTGATTATGGGTACAAGTTGCTATAAATGTACTATTGATTTTTTTCTTATTATTTTTGGCAATTCTTTTAATGGGACTTGAATTACCCTTGATGAAATTTCATGTTTCTGATTAGAAAGAGGAAAGCCGCCAGCTGACCCAAATCCAGTACATAGCATGGCCTGATCATGGGGTTCCTGATGATTCCAGTGATTTCCTAGATTTTGTGTGTCTTGTGCGAAAGAAGAGGGCTGGCAGAGAAGAACCTGTTGTTGTTCACTGCAGGTATCAAATTTTTTTCCAATTTTATTAAATCATCAAAGTCAACTTTTTATCATCAAATAGCTGTTCTGTGCTTTGTTCTTGAAATAAATATTTAATAGTATCGGCTTTGGGGATGACAAGAAAGCTCAACATTGAAATAAAACAATTACTTAATGTTGTAATCACATTTCAGTTAGCAAAATTTTGAATAGCAACATGCGTTGATCTGTGCATTTTGCTAGGATGTTTTGGTTTGTTTGCAATTTAAATGCTTGTGGTAACAATCTACATAATACAGGGAAATGGCAAGAGATACTTGGTAACCATGAGGAATAGATTCCTGTTCTACAAAGCTCTAGAATAGCTGTGTAAATGATCCACAGTGGAAAATGTGGGTGGTTTATTAAAAGACATTGTCTCTCAAGTCTGCAGTCTTATGCTACATGGTATTTTGATATGCACATTAAGATGAGACATTTTTCTCAACTATTTACCTTTGTCATGAATTAAAATAACTGTTGTTTAGATCTTTACATACACATGAAATGTGACTTTTCTTTTTCTTATGCAATACTTTTTAATAGCATTCTGCATTCCTGTAGTGAATTTCAAGATCTTAATCATTTTTAAATACCTAATTAGCAAACTAGAATAATGCCACTTGTTTTCAAATGAACATGTGCGATCACAATTCTTGGGGAACAGTTCTGTGAATAATATTTGACTTCTTCATTCCGAGTACTCCCCAGAGAGTCAGTGTTCCTGAGTCAGGCATATATCATTCTTTTCAGAGAGAAGCTGATAAGTATAAGGGATAAAATAAAGACTACAAGTAAACTAGACATTTATTGAAGGAGGTGAAAGAAAAAGAAAAATACACCTCATGAGTCAGAAGTTGTTTGATTAGTTCTACTCTCAAGTTCTGTTTCATGCAGGTCAGGGTGAATCTCACTGACTAGGGAAACTAGTACCAGAATGCCAGTGTCTTAACTGATAGTGCTTCTCAGCTTCCATTATTGATATACTTTTGGTTAATATGGTTGTGAAAAGATGGTGAAAACAGCAGCCAAATACACACTTTATGATACAAAGTGTGCAAGTCTGCAGAAACACTGGGAAAACAACATTGGAGAGTAGGAACGGTTTCATTCATCTCAAAGAGGCGCCAGTTCAGCTCCAAACTGATAACTTCAATGTGTGATTGAAGCTTGTATGAAAAATTTATGTTTCACAGAAGAAAAGAGGTGGAATATCACAGTTGAACATAATTTTTTTAATTGGCCCAACTTGGTGGCTGTTGGGAAGTATAACCAAATTCCAGCAGGGAGTCAAGCAGAAGGAGCCCAGGTGTTCCTCCATATGGTGCACGCACTCTATTTTTAACGTCTCTTCAGTATAATAGGACAGGGCATCAGAGCAACAAAATTTGCTTTCTGGACTAAGCCACCAGCTTTAGTGTGAGGAATCCAAGTAGCTAACAGAAAATTATTTTATTTTGTACAATGATAATTTAAAAACAAAATGGTTCAAACCCATGGAAATTAAAAGACAACAAAGATCTTAAGGAGTAGGAAAGATTTTTGTTATATTGAGCTGCATAAACCACTCATTTCTGATGTTGTGTCATGTGGTTATTTTTATCATTACAAAGGCTTACTAGTTTCGCTGAACAGTTTCTAATTCTTGTTCTAGATGAGATGGGGAGCCACCCATCCTGTCCGTAACCTTCATGATTTTAATGCTCTCTCTCTGTGTTCTACTCCATCAGTCAGTGATTTCTTTTTCTAAGCTGGAGAGTCCTATCCTACCTTATGTTTGTCATAGGAAAATTATCACATTTTCCATTGTTGTTATCTTCTGAATCTTTTGAAATTGTAAAATGAGTCATTAGGTTCTTTGAGTTACTGTTTGTTACTGCTTGGATTTGATAAAGCATTCTGCATTTAGGTTCCATTTGTATAAATTCTGGAAATATGAATTACTTCTGTATCATTTTATATAACCAGCACATTTACATCTTCTCTTGAAATTCTTATGACATCACTGAAATATAGAGTAGCTTTAATGCCACCTCCTGGACAAAGATTTAAATAGTAGTTTAGCCAGACTTAATTTGAACTAACTCTTTAAAAACAGAACAAGTAACTTTCAAAGTTTGAAATGTTTATATTAATCACTTTAGATACAAATACTTCAATTTGTTATATGAGTTGGGATAATGCTGGCATTTCAAAATATGTATTTGGCCCTATATTCCAATGTGAGGAAACATTTGTTTTCAATTTCAGAAGTGCAGCATTAATTGAAGAATTTGAAACTGTTCATTGAATTCGAGGTTAAATATTCAGTCTTTAAGGCTTGCTACTTCTGGAAAGGCATATGTGTATATAAAACAAGGTAGATGAATCTTTAGATTTATTTTATTTTTAAGGAAAGAAAAGTTTGTATTTAAGCCCTCTTGATAATTTTGGCATTCTGGGATATGGTACTTCCTTGTCTTGAAAGGAATTGCTATTATGTGGGTTTTTTCCAATCTATACAATCCAGATCTATATTGTACTTTTTAGTAATGAGAAAACAATCCTTATTGTCACCCTATAGAGGTTTCTAGTAATTGTTCTTTTCCTTACTTGGAAATAGGAAGATATTTATCACTTGAAGGACATGAATATGATTTTATTGGCCCAACATTCCAGAAATCATCATTTCAGTAATGATGAAACTGATACAACTTGTCCAGCATATGCTGGTGTTTTGTTACCCTCTAGATATTAGTGTGGTTTATAATGGGAGCTTAACAAACATCTCTCTAAGTTCTACTCGGGGGAATGGCTGGGTGAGGCAGTTCTTCTTCCAAGGAGCAGCAATTCTGTACTGCTGATGGGTTTTGCTTTGTTCGGGTGGGACAGAGGCTGCTTCCACACACAGACACAACCAGTCCAATCCCTGCCCCAGCAGTATGGGAGTCATCATGGTCAACCCAGAGAATCCAGGAGAAGAAAGGTCTTCAAGTATGAACTGTACTCCAGACACTTGATTTCATTTTCCACTTTATTTTGTTGTTGCTTTTCCAGTGCTGGGATTGGACGGACAGGGGTTCTGATCACGATGGAGACAGCGATGTGTCTCATTGAGTGCAATCAGCCTGTTTATCCTCTAGATATTGTAAGAACCATGAGAGATCAAAGAGCCATGATGATCCAAACACCTGTGAGTATCATCCCTGCTGTTCTGTGTTGAAGAACAATCATTTCCCTACAATTCACTCATATTGGATTGATTTTCAATGTACTTGATCATATTGCAAAGACACCTTTACCCAATGTAGCTGTAGCCTTGGCTCCCTGCAAAAATAAATTCCTAGGGCTATTGGAAAGGAGCAATTCTTTAAATGTCTACAGAAAAAAAACTTGAAAAAAAGGCAGCAGCTGTTTCAGGGATACCTGGCAAATAATGACAAAAAGGATCAATTTTCAGCAGTGTAAAAATTGCTCAGAGAGGAAAGCAGGGACCTAATTCCAGGTGTTAAGAATGGGAGCAGTATAAAAGATAAACACAGAAAGAAGCAAGACATGCAAGAAAAAACTTCAGTGATGAAATTCAGTGATTTTATGTTGCCTTAGTTGTAATGGAAACAAGCCTTAACTACACCCTGTAATAACTTAAAAGGAAATTATCAGAGTAATAATATTTGTAAAAATCAGTGTAATTAAATCTGTGCCGGATGCATCAAAGCAATCGTAAGTACACTTAGTTTCAGAAAAGTAACTTACTGAAGGATTATTTTGGGGCTTTCATGGCTTTTGATATACCTTAAGATACCAGAATTTTTCATGTTTGGGGTTTGTGATATAATTCGTGTATTATATTTCAGATTTGTAAGTGTTTTAGAACAGATTTAGAAACTTGTTATTGTATCAGTCAGGTGTTGCTTATCTCTAAGAGCAGTTTGTGTTTATGTTTTTGGAAAGTACCTAAAAAGGGTGAAAATTTTGAGTTGTGTTGTCTTTCAGAAAGAAAAAAAAAAACAACTCTTGGATTTTCATTTGTTCCAAACTTTGGATAGTTCCAGGATTTTTTATTTTTTAAAGAGTAATCATGAGTAATTGATGTAGCTTTACACAGTGTACAGCATTTAGAGAGAAAACATCTTGAAGAGAAGGCACTAGATCCAGTATCAAATCACAATTACTTGAAGGTAGTTACCCATGGTAGTAATTTTCATGTCCCTGCTGCTGTTCCTCTAATAAAATTTGAATAAAACGTTTTTGTTTTTCAGAGAGTATTAAGGCTGACAAAAAGTATGTGTGTGTCTCCATTGCTAGGTCATCAGTCATTCAATGCTGCTGAATTCATGATCCAGTACTCATGTTTCACTAAGAGTTGTTGTATTCAGGTAGCACAGGAAGGATGAGAAAGGTGATGATCCATGAAAAAGAGCAAAGGATAGCTTTTGCTGTTTGTGACAGTTCTCCAGGATGGATAGCTGTCTCTACCATACGTAGAGGGGAAAAGAGTGTTATTAGTAAAGGCAGGAGTTGCAATGGTGAGGGTTTTAACTGCATTTTTTCAGTGTGCTCAATATTGTCTTGTCTCCTCATTTTTCTTAGAAAAAAAAAGATGCCAAGGTTCAGTGAAAAGCAAGTGTTTAGTGCATCAGAGGGAGAAGGTCTACTAAAGGAATTGGGTTTTTTAAGGTTTCGTGACCATCAGCCGCCTCCTTTCCTCCTCTGGCAGCCTGGAGCTGTTCGTGTGTCCCGAGGGATCGATCGCTGTCCGCAGGGGGGCGCTGGGGACAAACGCAGATTTTACACAAATGGAGAGAAATTAAACTTTCACATACACGCAATGGGATAGCAAATAATGGTTCTAGTGCTAGATATGTCAATGCTCCCTTTTAAGATCTGGCATCAATAACTGCTGCATAGAGAGGGTTGTTCCACACCACTGACAGTGCAGGTGTGCTGGAGTTCTAACCAGCATAGAACATTTGTGCAGGATGCAGTGCGAGTTGTGGTGCTTTGCATTTATTTTGGTCTGTTCTCATTATATTCTAATTTGATTACTGTTTGGTATTTTAACTATTATTTGTATAAAACAAACTTAGTCACCTCTTTGTGTGTAGGTGCTAGACTGGGATGCATTGAAGAGTTAGACATTATATAATGTTAAACAGGACATCTGGGTTTTTAAAACATGAAACAGTTTTCTTTTTAATCAAATTCTGACAGGGAGGTGCCAGTAACATGCCTGAGTTAATGTATGTATGAAAAAGTACTTTGGAACTATGGCTTCTAAATCCAAGGGCATGGAAACCTCAGGTGGATGAAATTTCAGCAAGGAAATAAAGAGCAGAAAATTACTAAGTAGGTGATGTTGTAATAATAATACTGGAGAGTTGGGTATGACTTTTGTTATATATTTCAAAGTGCCATTTGTCCTATTCTTCTGAGAAACAAAATGCTCTCATCTAAAGTTCCTTTTGTATTGTATTTCCTAAAATGACTTTGAAGCACAGTTCCTGGCCCGTCAAGAGAATGGGGTGGGGAAATCTTAGATGCATTTTCTGTTTCCAAATGATATTTTTCAATTACATTTGTTTTCAGTTTACTGAACCTATTTTCCTTTTCAGAGTCAGTACAGATTTGTATGTGAAGCTATTTTGAAGGTGTATGAAGAAGGATTTATTAAACCTTTACAAGCATCACTGCATAAGTAAAGAGCAAAAAACCTATGATATCAATGAGGAATCCTCTCCTCTATAATGAACTGGCAACATTCTTTGTGCCATAATACTGCTTGCAGGAAATGATAGTGAAGTACAGCAAAGAATTGACAAAGGACTTTGAAAACTTCAGCACTGTTGCACTTTACGTTGAAACAAAATCAGTCTCTGAAACTCTTCTAACCTTCATCTGTTTGAAGACTTTATTTTCGTGATTTGCTCCGAACAAACCATAAACTGAAAGAACTAATTGTGTTCAGGGTAATCCACGGTATTTCATTGTAGTGCCATATACTGCGCTTCTGGTTGAATTGCTACAAACAAGGCTTGGAATTATTTCACTCTGTTTTACACCCATGTCTCTTAAAATGAAAAACAAATGAAAAAATACACTAAGCCATGGTCTTTTTCCAGTGCTAGGTTTATTTACTATGTACAGACTCACAGTTTTGTTTTTTACAACATTAGCAATATTGCCAATACTAGATAGATACACACTGCCTACTGATGCAGCACACTTTGTCCTACACCCTTACTAGAGACCAGCTGGTTGTTAGAGGAGAGCTGGTGGCTGTTAACCCAGCAGTAGCTGCATAATGCCCACTTACCAGCATCTTGTACAAAATAATAACAATAAAAATTTTAAAAACCAACATATAAATAAACAGCATTTCTTTGGCACAGCTTGTGTCATACACTGGTGTATTCTGATTTGTGTGATTTCAGATTATGTGATGGGAACTAGTGCATGCATTATGTCTTAACCCCATAAGTGCCTTGAGACTTACAGCGTACATCCAGTGAAAGGCACTCATGATTCCATGGGGGTGGTATTGTCCTGTCATATTTATCTTAATGGGTTCAGATTTTTAAAATGGCCCTTGGTGCTTGGAATGTGTTACCACAAGGGGTCATGGAAATACCATTCCCTCTTTCCTTGTACAAGTACCTGTATGCTACTCTCTGTAGCAAAAGCACCTCTGCCAACTTAATGAATGAGCATTGTATGCTGCTGTGTTGTAATTATAAAAAAAAATCTGACACATTCCTTCCAACTAGTAACTTACTAGCATCTTACTACCACATGCTGGTAGGTCATTAGAAGCTGATACCTTGTTTTATCCTTTTATTGAGAATAGCTGTTTTACTCCATTAGACATAACTCTTTAATAGCACTGATAATTAAGTTGAACTTACAATCAGATGTGATTTAATTCCATTACTTTCTAACTAACTTGTTGAGTCTTCGTAGTTGATTTCAAGCCATGTTCGTACAGCTCTGCCTTTTCTTTTCTTTGTTTGGAGGGGAGAAGGGAGGAGAACACTATGAAGTTATCCCAGAATTTAATTTTGATTTCACAATGACCCCAGTCACCTTCTGTTATGCTTGTGCGAAATTGTTCCAGTTGGTATGGGTTGCTTCTTATTTAAATAGGTAGAAGATTTGTAAGAAATGTCTGTCTGATACAGTATCTGAACTCATTCTAAAGATGCATAAGTGTCCCCATTTTTAAATATTTTTCTAGTATAGGAGAAACCAAGTCAGAACTAAGGTACCCAGTGTAATATATTGTAAGAAAAGACCAGTCACTTACTTGACTGCCCTGTGACAGCATAACTTTGTGCCCTCTATTTAAAAGTTTTAATTTATTTTATTGGTTTCTTGAAAATGTTTATCCATTAAATTTTGTTGTAAGCTATATATATAGCATAGAATTAAAATGGAAAGTTCTACGCTAAATAATTTTTAACTATTGAAGAATTATATTGTATAATATACTATGTTCTATAGACATTTGAAACAGATCAGCTATGAACTATTAAATGAAAAGGGATTCAGGCAAAGTGAAATCCTGGCTTATGACTCAGTAATGAACAAGAACCACAATGCCAAATGGAAGAGAGAGTTTTAAATATTTTTAGAAAACAAAATAATATTAGGAGGGCTGAAGCTCTGTTACTTATATTTCTAGATTTGATGCTTAAGTCAATGTTATCCCTCAGTGAAAAATAAATTTTACAAGAATCTCTGGATCTGAACTGAAAAAGAGTAATATGGTAGCTTTAATCTCAGTTATATTTTAAGCCATTTGCAACAAATAAAAATTCTTTTTTTATAATTCTTTAACTTCGATGTGATGAGGTTATTAGCTGAGTTGCCTGCTAGTTAGAAGGTTATATTGAACTCAGCACTTAATGTCCAAAAAGTAAAATAATTCATCCATTATACTAAAAGAAATTTTCTTCATGGTTAAGTTGTAAACAAAAATAGCATTTGCCTTGTTATTCTGAGGGAAATCAGAAACAGAGGTAATAGCAGCATTATATAGCATTGGTATGTCGCATTTTTAAATATTCTTATGTAAAATTGCCATAGCAGTTCAAGTTCAAAAGTCCCATTTATACCACAATTAAGTGTGGGATATGTGTTTGTCATCTGTCATTACTGTTTTGATTACAAACACAGGCAAGAATAATAGGTCTCTTCAAAATTTTCCTCTGCACTGACTTGTAGTTTATAAACTAGCTGCACAGGGGAAAAAATTGGAACAAAGTACCTATTCTTAATTAATTGGGCATCAGCGACTCAGTGACTTTTGGCTTCTCCAAAGCCAGGATAAAGGTATCCAAAAACTGCTTAGGAAAAAGAATAGCACTGAAGCCTTTCTGCACCATAAATCAGTTATTTAAATTTTTCTACATGTTGTGGTATAAATGGCCTTTAAAATATTTTTATATGGCCAAAAAAAGCAAAACTGCTGAATATTTTACTTTGGGTTATGAAGATCTGTATCATCCTTAAGAGTTTTTTAAAGAAGTTTTTGTATGTTTCATGCTGTACAAAACATGAATGTATCTTTCAGACATAATGACTTATAGACCTATATGTGATTGGTGTTATGACTGTTGGATTTTACGAATAATTATTTTCATACCATTTGATTAGGAAAAATGTTGGGTGGGTGTGGGAAAGAGTATGTTTGTAACACTTCCATGAAAAAAATCCAGTTAAAGAAAAAAAAAAAAGTCATTTTCATTGTAAATAAGAGCAATATTATGACAATTTTGTGCCAATGTAAAATGTTAAGATTTTTGGTTTTACTTTTAAGTTCAGATTGAAAACTACCACTACCATCTCTTGTTTAAAATGGATTTGAAGGTTTTTTGGGTTTGTTGTTTTTTGGGTTTTTTTTGTAAAAAGACATGGGGTTCTAGTGGGGGCTTTGAGTATTTTTTGGGGAGCATTTTTTATTTTTTGCTAAATGTGAAATAAGATACAGGTATTGTTTAATAAACCACCTACAGAATGTCAGCCAGTCCACTTTGAGAAATACTGCATTAGATATCCCAGATAACTGAGAGCCAAAAAAAATCATTTATCCTGAATTTGGAAGCATTTGGTATTTTCAATCACTTATAGGTCTTAAGCAGTAACATACTGCTTTCATGCATTTCATTTTTATCTATTCTCTCCCAGTTATGAAAAAGAGAATGCCTGGGGGTTTTTTTCTCTCTAGATTTAATAATAGCTGATACTTCTTCCATGTTTTTCTGTTAAATCTGAAAAGCTTATATGCCATATAGATAAAGCAATAACACTTCTGGAATATCTGATTACAGTCTGGCACACCATCTAGTAAAGAAAGGGTGAGAAAGCAGTTGGGACATTAAGAAACATGAGGACTTTGTTATGGAACTTGTGTAGCTGGCAACTTCCCGTGGAGACCTTCCAAAAAGCTTCACGGTACCTGTGGAAGGGCCAGAATGCAGCGGATGTGCTGCAGTTGCTCTGCCCAGGGAAACTGGAAGAAGGGAAGGTCTGGCATAGAGACGTTGGAGCTCCAGGTATGCTGTGGAGCGGAATTATGTGATATTTTTATGCTTATGCAGTGTGTGTGCAGGTGTGTGAGTGATGTTTGATGGCTCAGGGAGTTAGCATGAGCATGAAAAGCTCTACAGATCCACCAATTTCCAAGCAAAAGAAGGTTGTCCAATATGTACGCTGTAGTTTTGACTGTAGAGCCACTGTGCAGGCAATCAGCAAGCCCCTCAGCCCTGAGGACAAAAGAAGTGATTTGGTTATGGCCCATATAAAAATTTTGCACATTTGGATCTCCACCAAGTAGAGGAATGGTGTCCTCTAATATCAGTTGCAGTCTTTTTAGCTCACATCTCAGATCTCCCGTTGGCTGGGTTGGGTGTATTTGCCAATTTTAGTACCCATCTTTCGTCTTGAGACTGAAAAGGTTCTTTCCCATTGCTACTTCTAGTGCTAGGATCCAGTATTAAGATCTGGTAAAAACATACTCATTGATTAACTGTGGATCTTGCATGAATATGCAGGGATTTTTAATTAGTGGTGATTGGGAAGCTGTTAGAAGGAAGAAATGGTTGGTTTGTTTCAGTGTAACTGTTCTGTCCAGTCTCTGTTATCCCACTGCACTTAGTCACTTGTTTATTTAGAAGTCTGCAAAGAAGGCCAGTTCCTTATCACTGGATTTTACCTCTTTGCTTGTTATTCCCACAGGTGTCTGCCTTTTCATAGGGCTTCTCCTGCTACAAGTACAAGATTTGGTGCATAAGCTGTTAGTTCTGGCTATTGGCTTTGGCATGTTTTGCTCATTGAGATCTCAGTGGTAGAAAGGAGAGATAAAAAACTTTCTTTTAAAAAAAATGCTGAAATATTCAGTTGTAAGAATGTAGACATTTTGACTGGTAGCTTCATTTTTAAAAGCCTCTAAAATACCTGATTCTAGTCTGCTGTTGCAGGAATGATGGTTCGTGGACTGGCTGGCAGCTTGTTGGTTGTGGTATTTCATGTTTAGCAAGCTTACACATTTTAAAGGATCATTTTTTTCAAAGTGTTTTGATGTTTGAATAGTAGCACTTTATCTCATGCTTACTACTGACCGAATTATTGGACAAAATAAATTGGGTTTGGAGAGAGATACTTAATGGGTTTCTGTACAGAGATGATTTGGATTACACCCTGGTACGAATGTTTTCTGTTATTCAACCATTTCTTGTGATTGCTCATGTGTTTCTGAGGGATTTTCAGAAAATAGATATTAATAAGATAATTCTATCATCTCAATTTTCATGTCTTAATACAAATATAAAGCCTGCATTTGGGAAAAAAAAAACAAAAAGAAACAAAAAGGTGCAAATAGAAACTTACAGGGTACTTGTAAATTTACCTCTGTGATCTCTCTCAGCTAGCTGCAAATTAGCTATGTTTACTGTAAATGTTTCTGCTAAGCATTATTTTTAACGTTAGATCAATTACCTGGAAATCAGTATTTTTTTTTTTTTTTACTTAACTTATTTGAATTTTGATAACTAAAGATAATGCACAACAAAGTTTAAGGAAGTTGTCACCCTTTTGCACCTAGGCCAGGGGCCTGAGACATAAGTGAAAGGGTTAAACAGTTTATGTTAAGCTGTTTTATTCTTTAACTAGAATATATCCACAAGGACTATGAATGATCCAGTGCAATTATCTCAGTACCTTGGGGCACCACAGTAACAGCCTATAATAATCTTACTGGAAAATTAAGGTAAGAGGGTGAAGGTTTTATCTTATCCAGTGTATCCAGATTTGTTTTCCGCTTGGTTTGCTTCATTTACCAGTGATCCCATTTTAACCAGTCAATTTGGCAGGGCTGTTTGTGTAAGGTTTGGGGTTTTTTTTGTAGCAGGTGCTATTCTATGTGTAAATACATTAGATCATTATTAACAATCAGATGGTGGCAATATTTTTGCCACTTACTTCTGGTAATTAATTTGCATTTCCAGCTGTGGCTTTCAGTTGTCAAATTTCATCTCAGTTTCATACTGCTGAATGATGCACTGCAAGTGTGGAGTAAATCATCTCAGAGTTGAACAGCTCTTTTGTTGTTTAGACTAATTCCTGTGTATCTTTATTAATATTGGGGGAATGCAAAGGCTCTTCCCATAAGTAGACTTCTGCCTATAAATTTGTTTAAAAGCACATGAGGGGGAGGGAAGAAAACAAACCAACAACCTAAATGCTCCATCTTGGCTAAGCAGCCAGGGCGGTTGATGGAAAACAATGGAAACTTGAAATTGGTCAACACTGGACAATATGAAAATAAATTCAGCTTTTGTCACTGCAGCTACTGTATGCTTTAAAGGGCCTTATGTATTTGTCCTCATTTTGATAAAATGAAATTTCTTGCCATTAAAATTATACACTAACTTCTACCGAAAACCAGCAGTTCCCAGGATAAATGTGCTAATTAACATTTAACAAGTCTTGTTTTAGTCTTAAGTAAAATTTCATTCTATTATGTGAAAAGATGCTGTTATGCATATTTTGTGGATATATTTAATTTCAGTTGACAAATAGTTGTCTAGGTACAGACTTGAAAATATATATATAGTTTACTTGTGGATCTTAATTGTTTAATTGCAAAATAAAGATGTGCTTTAGTAATTTAAAGTTTAATTTTTTTGCAATTTTCTTGGTACTGTACACAGGGTTTTGCTGTGCCACATTTATATGTGTCCAATGCCACATAATGTTCGCCTTATATTTTCCTTCTTGACATTTTATGACATAAATACACCCCTATGGATTGTGCATTAGAAGAGGATGCAAATTATCAGGAATTAAGTAGCTTGGCTGAAAAAATATAAATACTGCAAGATTTGCTCTAATGGAATAACTTTTAAATTACCTTTTTATACAGTGAGTGTATTGGAGATGGTGTTCAGCAGAGGTGATAATCTGATCAAAAAGATGAGGGGATGATGAACACTGATATGAAGAACAAAAATTCCAGATGGAAGCTTGAAATATTTGCTGCCAAAAAGTGAGGGGATGTTCAAACCAAAAGGAGATAAAGATGATGAAAGGACTTAGGAGGCAAGACAAAAACCTCAGGAGGGATGAGTGTCTGAGACCCCTGTATGTTCTTAATTCCACTGATAAATACAGGAGTTTAAAGTGAGGGCAGGGTGTTTGGATTTGAAGTACAAAAGTGTAAACCTAGTGGGAGAGCACTTCAAGGAGAGAAACAGAAGAAGAGACATTCCAATAGGAAGAGATCTGTTTAAACTGGAGTAGGAAGACTGAAGGATATAAGACAAGTGACAGATAACAGTTGAATGTGTGCTGTACATGGACTGTATCTGAGTAGCAAATAGCCAGGAAGGACTAGACTGTAATTACAGTAGGAGTGGCAAGAGGGTGGTGTGAAGTATAAATTGCAAAAATGAGCAACTAAGTTTTTGTGTCACTGAAGGAAGGAAATAATCCTCGTGCCAGCATGGGAGCTTATGAATAACTGAGTGGAAAGAAGCTCAATTTGAGGAATAGTTGAAGATGGTTAGAAAATTTAAAGAGTCAGGGAATTTCCTGGAATTCTTTGTCATATAGGAGAATGTGAATTAATAGCCAGCCAATTACCTGACACATCACTACAAACTTAGCATCTTTCATATGCAAATCATTAGGTAGTTGATCGGCACTGAGAATTCAGGTATCTGCAAACCCTCAAGATAAAATAATTTCCCATGTTAAATATAGTAAGATTTTGTATGGTCTCTGTGGGAACTTTATTGCAAGCTCCCAGAGGTATTTCATGACAGGCTACTGGCAGCAAGCATAATCCCTGCTTCTCTGATAAAAAGTAGGTAAATTCCCCCTCCACGGTTTTGTGATTCACCTTTCTGAATAAATAAACAGGCACATGGACGTGAATCTCACCTTTCCTTGAAGCTCACCCTGCTCCTCCCAGCGGCAGGAGAGTGATCTGTTGTCAACAGATATTTAGTAAAATCAGCCTGTTGCTTCGTCAGCAAATGGTGGGCAATTACCTGGCAGCTTTTTAAATTTCCCCCCCCCATTTCAGTAAATGACATCAAGGGAGGTCGATTCAGACGCTGGAGCTGAGGTATTAATGTGGGTTTCATTATGCCGATTCCTCTGCCTGGCAGGGACTGACCGGGTGTCTCAGCCCGCGATTCAGAGCCGAGCATAAAAAATGCTGTGTTATCTTTAGCCCAAGAATCTGCTTTCCCAGACTATCAGGTACTGGATTCCCTGTTATCCTGGGATTTTGAGGGTGGCTGGAGCTTCTTTACTCCGAGCTTCGTCACTCTTAGCCTTTCCCGAGGTTTTCCTCAAATACCGGTTAGGACACAAATATTTATGTAATTTTAAAAAACCAAACAAACAACAAAAAAATCCCATAGTAAAGTGCAGCCCTATGTAATTGCTGCCGAGGAGCGGGGCTTGTGCCCCGGAGCTGGAGTAACGTAAGGAAAGCGATGGAAGCGCGGAGCACCGGCACAGGCGTCTGGGTTTGAAGGACTTTAAAATACAAACTGCATTTCGTAGTCACAGCCTTATTTCAGTATAGAAATACTAGCAGTGTTCGCTTGTAGACGGCTCTGCTTTATTTAATACACTGCTATCGCTGCTCTTTCAGGCACTGTTTAAAGATACGATTTTCTTACAAATATGGTTTAAACGCGCGTTTGCCTAAAGGTTCCAGTTCCCACTGGGCAGCCCAGGGCTCGTCACAGTCCTGGCCGAACCACTGAGGGGAAACCTCCACGCCGCATTAGCAAAAACTCCAGAACTTTTGGGAAATCATCTGAAAACGCGTCCCGAAGGTTCAATCCCCGGGGTGCCGGGGTCCCCGGGAGAGCCCCACCTCCCCCGGGCCGCTCCAGGCTCCGCGCTGCCACACCCCCCCCCCGGGCAGCACGTGGTCCGCGCCGCGCCCCCCACCCCCCGCGGCGGCCCCTCCGCCGGGCGAAACCACCTGGCACGGGAGGGGGGGGAGCCCCTTCTGCACCGGGCCCCGCCCCATTAAAGGGGCGATGGGCTCCCGGCGCGGCTGGAAGCAGAGCATTCCTTGTCCTGTCCGGCTGCCGCTCTCCCTTCTCGCCGCCCTCCGCCTCCATCTCTGCGCCGCCACTGAGCAGCAGAGCGCGGCCGGAGGAGCCGCCAGGTGAGTGAGCGCAGGGGGAGGAAAGGGCCGGAGCGTCGCTGCCCTTTTAAGGGCCTCCCACGTCGCTCCGCCATGTCCGGCGGCCCGGCCCTTCCCGGGGCTCCCTCACCGCCCCCCGCCCGCCCCCGGGGCCTGGAGGAGCCGCCGCGGGGACGCTCCCCCAGCCCCGCAGGTGAGCCCGGCAGGTGAGGCCGCCACGGCCCCCAGGCGGGGCCGGAGCGGGGCCGCGGGGCCGGGGCGTTATGTAAGAGGAGGGGCACCGCGGGCGGGGGTCGGAGCGGGCGGGCAAGGCGCCGGGCGGGGCCGGGTCTCGACTGGGGTCGACCCTCGGGCTCGGGGCTGAGTCACCGCACAGCCCCGGGTGTGGGCCGGGAAGCGCCGTGCCCCAGGGGCGCTCGCCGCTCCTGCCAGAGCCGTTTCTGCACGGAAAGCTGGGAGCGCGGCTCTAGGGCGGGAAGGGTCGCTTATCGCTTGTTTTCGATGGGAGAGGTGGAGTGTGTGAGCCAGGAAAGGAGCCGGAGGTATGAAGTGCTTAGTTGCTTCCCAACTGTGAGAGATCACAGTGTCGGAGAAACGCGCGGTGGCGTTTGTATTAATGAAAGATTGCAGAGAAACTGTAGGTGATCTGCACGATCGCTGTTGGAGTTTTTTTTGTTGTTTTGTTTTGTTTTCCTTTAAACGTAATTGCGTGTAGTCCCAAAAAGTCACCCAACCGTCGTCAAAGTTCTGAGCTGGGTTTTTTTCTGAGACTTTCACCGCCGAAGACTGTAGATATTTAAATCAAACACTGAAAATCTGTTTTTACTCCTTCTTTATCGAAGTCTGGGATTTTCTAAAAACTTTATTGCAGGCTTTTTTTTCTTTTTTCTTTCTCTTTTTTTTTTTGGTTTGTTTGTTTGGGTTTGAGATAGGTTGGTTGGTTTGTTTGCTTTGTTTCGTTTTGGGGGGTTTTCCTCTGTAAAAAACTTAACCCTGTTCCTTTTCTCTCTTGGATTTTGTAGCAAAGATGCTGAGCTTTTTCCGCCGCACGCTGGGACGCCGGTCCATGCGTAAGCATGCGGAGAAGGAAAGGCTGCGAGAAGCCCAAAGGGCTGCAACCCACATCCCTGCAGCTGGGGACGCCAAATCCATCATTACCTGCCGAGTGGCGCTGCTGGACGGGACAGATGTCAGCGTGGACTTACCGGTATGAGTGATCCAAGTGTGTTTCTGAAATACTCTTGGTTTGGTTTTTTTTTTCTGATGTGGATTGCTGTTTGCAGGTTAGGTAAAGGCATTGCTCTTTGATGCTGGCAGTCGACCCTGTGACTTGATGTCCACTAAGATACTGATCATAAAAGGATTCTGAAAGAATAATTGACTTTGGCATTCACTGAAATTCGAGAGTGTTTTGCTAGGTGTCATCATGTCTTAGCACTGAACGCTGTCTGATGTTTTAACGTAGTTGTTGTGCCAAGGCTTAACTTAGAGAGGGTAACCTGTTGGGTGATTTGTGTTTTCTTTTTGGTGAGCTATCTAGTTGACAAAGAAGGTGGATCTCTTGGTGTAACTTGATGAAGAGGAGGGACGACCAGAAGTACTAGCAGGAATTTCTGTGTGGGTTGGGTTTCATCTGGTTTTGTGTCAGAGATGGATGCAGTTTTAATGCTAACTTGAGAGGGGAGGCTTCCCCAAGGAAAAAATCTACTTCCTTCCTCTCCTCAGGGCAGATTATATAGTAGGGATTGTATCATAGCATGGTGCTTTATTCGGAGTGAGGTGTTAGCCACTGTTTTACATTTCTAAAGCTTCCTTAATATGCACGTGCCTGTTCTGCTTGCCTAATTATATACCTGTTTTTGGCCAACAGGATGAGCAGTAGCACCAGAAGTGATGTGCTCTGTTTTTCCATTACCATGTGTTATAGTTGTTAGTGGCTTGTTTTAAGCTCACAGAGCTGAGCATTAGGAAGTTAGGAAGGTGTGGATCTTTGAGACCTGACTAGTTCCAGAGGATTTTGGTTGCAATCACTGTTGTGCTGGTGTTGGAACTAGAAAGAAAAGCCATTTCAAATCCGGCTGCTCCACACATCTCTTTCTTTCCTTTCTTTTTTAATCGTGGAGTGTTTAGATAGTGCAAGGAAGTCAGCTTGACTGAGCAGTGTTGTTGATGTAGTGAGCAGAAATAACTCTTGTGATATCCCAAACCCCAAATAATCTAGAGTTAGAGAAACCCTTTGGCGTCTTTATTTGCAAAATGACTGTACAGATAGGTGTTTATAGAGGGTGGTAAAATTAATTTATAAATCTCTGAAGCAACGTAATGAATATATCCAATGTTGCTTAGTGCCTAGGATGTTTGATTTCAAGCCAGGAATGCCCACAAACACTTTATAGGAAGAGTTAACACTTAAAAAGTACTCAAGTTTAAATTGGTGTCTCTGCATAACCAGAGCAGTAATCTTTGGACCTGGAGTCGGCTCTGTAGGCAAATTCCTGGCAGCTCTAACAACATTTCTAAAGCTTGGAGGAGCATAAATTGAACCTGAAGAGGTGTCACAACCTGCCACCTGGCCTATAAATCTCAGACCAGGGTGCAGTAGTAGCAATTTACTTCTACAAGAAACTCTTTTCACTCCAGATTTTTTTTCTTTAAAAGCCAATATAGATCCTTGACTGTGGAAATCCAAGTTATGAGTAACAGTAACCAAATAAGCTAAATCAGTGTAGCCAGATGTGGTAATTACAGTGCATCATCTGTAGCTAACATGTACCAGTTTCTTCAGTGATTAAAATGTAATGAATTAAAAGTAAATTAAATGTTTCATTTCAGACTTCCTGGAGTGTTTATTCTTGTTTCTCCACTTGCATCATTCGTATTTTGGAGTTGACTCTTAAAAAGGAAAGAAAAAAGGGTGGGAGGGACAGGGGATTAAGTAGGGGGGGTTTACAAAATCCTGGCAAAACAACATCACTGTCTAAGATGTAAAGCTTAAATTAAAAATACATACGTATAGTTTTTTCATTTACAAAACCTTTCTTTGAGAATCTTTGTACTCTTTGAACTAAGATCTTTTCCAAGACTGGTACTGTTAGTTTATTGGCAGTAAATATGCTTTAAAATGAACTCTTTCTCTCGAAGAGGTGTCCCTGGATCTGCCAGTTCATTTGTGCACAGTCACATTGTCTAGCTAAGCACTGCGAAATTGTTTTATTAAAAAAGTAAATAATAAAGCTTTTCTTAAGAATCAATCATTTAGCAAACAGGTTAGTTCACAGCCAGAGAAAGGGTTGTCTTGGCAGGAATGAATGCCATACCTTTTTAAATCCATGGCTACCCAAATACTTTATAGTGGCATAAGTTGTTGCTGCCACAGGAAGAAAAGATGTTGCTTTCGTTATTGCGTTTGTCCTTGTTTTCTCATACCCCTTGGCAGAAGAAACAGGGTTTTAGCAGCCAGGCAGTAAGCTAAGTCAAGAAAATGCTGTGGCTGAAAATAATCGGTACAATTTTGTTATGTAGTTTCCAGCTGAAGCGATTCTCCAATCTGGTTCTCCATGTGCCTCCCCAAATGTGGTGAAGAAGCCTTTAGAGGTGATACCAGGCTTAAGTTTGCTCAAAATGCTATTGAGCATGTATCCTATTCACTGGACGAATCCTTACAGTGAATTCTCTACTGAGAAGAGTATTCTGGATTTACAATCATTGATGTAGTTGAACCTGAGATTGCTGAATTTCTCCTTAATTAAGAAAAAAAGAAAAGGCAAAAACAACAAGAAGAAGC
Source organism: Brachypodius melanocephalos (assembly GCA_013398615.1). Lineage (NCBI taxonomy): Eukaryota > Metazoa > Chordata > Aves > Passeriformes > Pycnonotidae > Brachypodius > Brachypodius melanocephalos. Next base: position 11,872,132 of record VZSR01003282.1, on the reverse strand, counting down.
AACCACAAGGGACATTGCCATGTAAGCCAAACACATTTCAGAGTCATTAGGTGGCAAAGACTGGTATTTTATGAATACTGACAATGAGATAGAATTGGTCAGGTTGTAAATGATGCAGGTGAGATTTAACTTATTAGACACAGAGCTGGGATTTGAGCAGTAACTCTGCTTTTTGTCCACTGATCTTATCTTAGGTGTCTGTCAAGCCACTTAATCTTTCTGCTTTTCTATGTCTTCTGGTTTTAATTAGAAAAATGCCTGACTTGAACTTTTCACCAAAGCTGCAGTCACACACAGTACATAGACTGGATTCTTTGCAAGAATCTACTGCTTTTGTAGCTGTGTCAATGACTGAAGAATGTCAGTGTCATGTATACTATTTACTGACGCCTTGGTATGTTCCAAATGGGAGGCATGAACTTAATGCCAGTTATCAGTGTTCTTTTGGGGCAGATCGAAAGGTGTCAGGAATTTTTCCCACGGCTTCATCTCAGATTTAAAGTTGTGTGTTTACCTGGTAGTTTTCCTCATCTCTTACCACTCTTTTGAAGCTTTATGTTTCTCCAAACGCATTGAGCCATTTTTATAGACTTACGTGCTTTGTGAAACTTTAAGAAGCTTGTTACTTTGTTTATCTTTAAAAAGTTTTTATATAATAGATGTTGTCTGTAAATGCTGCTGTTGATGTTGCTCATTATGCATTCTGCTTTTCTGTTAACTTGAATTCAACTTGGACAAAAGTTAGGTCATGCTTTTTCTTCCAACTGTTTAAGATCTGTGGGTGGAATGCTTGCTGAGTAGTATGAGTGGTGAGAGGACAAGAACTCTGTTTTGCTGACATCCCTTATCTTACTTTTCATCCCGTTCCCATGCAAAACTAAACTACATCTTCCCCCACTGCACCTCTGGAATTCCCAGAGCTCAAAAGCCATGAACAGCCCTGGTTTATTACCTGGAGATTTCATCAGCTCAGTCATACCAGTCTTGTCTGTCAAGGGAACCCTTCAGTACTGGCTCTCCTGGTGCTCATGGTTTGTGAGGAAAGACAGGTTGGTTGGGGGGAACTTGAAAGCTGTTTTTATCTGGGGTCACCAACAACTATGAAATAATTGAGAACAAAAATGTTTGCCAGGAATTTGAAATAAAGTGCTGTTTTGTGTAACAGAGAGCTCCAGAGGATTTTAAAATCAAAATATTTTTAAATTGAGTATTTGTTCCATAAGTTCTGTGCTATCCCTAGTACTGGGAGAGGGAAAAGATAATGTTAATAGGGGGAGGAATGATAACATAAATAATGTAAATGCATGCACTTGGAATATGGACTTTTTAAAAATTTCTGGATTGCTGTCTATGGAGTAGCAAGGTCAGCCTTACAAGAGAGAGGGACAGTAAATACAGGGCCTTATGGAAGCAGAACTGAACTTTGTGGAAGCCAGCGGTGTTTTAGTAAAAAACCTGACCCTGCCTAACCCACAATTTACATAATCTTCTCATGGATAATGGAGTGTTAATTATATTCCAGTTGCTGTACGTGCAAAGTTTTAGGCAAAAGCTTCCTGGTGGTTTAAGATGAAAGACAGAAATTATGAGAACGGATGCTCTCTGAGTAGCTTTTTATCTTGGAATATTCCTTAATTACACGTGCATGAAATTTGATATGGAGGTTGCAAAATAAGATGGTTTTGTTCTTACTATAATGAAGAAAACAAGGTGTTGTGTAAACCAATCCAAGGGCTGTGGGATTGAATAATAGTAATAGTGGGATTGAACTAAGCTGTTTAGACTTTTGGAGTGTAAAATAAGATTTAAAAGGGCTATATCGCTCTCTACAGAGTATTTTAAGCAAAATTAAGAAATCTGTCTGGAATGCAAAAATCATTAAGGAGTGTCAGTGACTTTGGAGAGAGATTATTCGTGTTGATCCAGCTACAAGATTAGAGATGCATTGTGATAGTTGATTTTACTCAGTAATCCACTCTAGTTTATTAAAAAAATGAATATTTATGGCCACTTGCTGAATATTTGTGGATGTAAATATGAAATACATAATGCTGTTCCTGGTATGGGTGCTGATTAACAAGAAAGTCTAATGCTGCTAAAATGTTAGAAAATCAGTCATCAAATAAAATGAGTGCTCTGAGTGTTCAAGGCTGACCTCTGAAGTTTCAAAATAAAGCTCAGCTGACAAAAGTAGTAGTAGTATAAACATTTGAGCATGTCCCTTTATGTGTATGTTGAGGCTATAAAATTTTTGGATTAAAACTCTTTCCCATGTGATCTGTCTGAAAGTATTGACATGCCTTTGAGTGTTTGCTTAAACTTCTGAAGGACCTTTTAGGGACTGAAACTGGGCAAAATCCGTCGTGAGCTGTGTGTTCGGAAGCAGAGGTGCTGTCTGTGCGGGGTGAGGGGGCCGGGCCGTAGTGCAGGGTGGGCCGGTGCTTCCTGGGGTGCCAGACTGGGCTTGGTGGGGAGATGGAACCTAAGGCAGGGGATTCTGAGCCGCTGTGCCCGTGTGAGCAGCACAGGCTGCCTGCCCCGAGTGCTGCTCACAGCCCGGCCGAGCCGGGGCCATGGCAGGAGAGCATTTCAGTCTTGGTGCAGTGCTCCATGCCCTGGCACTGTTGGAAAGGAGGGAGGAAGGGAGCAGCTGGCAGCAATCTGTGCTGCTTGCTGAGTAAATTGGCCTGCAGTGTGTTGCCAGAGTGTTTCTGGGGCTGGTGCTGCAGGCTGGTTTAGTTGCCTGAAAGTTTAGCATTCTTAACTCGCAGCGAATTTTATTTGAAGTTCTGCTTGCCCACTGAACTGCCTCTGCAAAGAGCTGAAAGGCTTTGGACTGTCTGGAACTCTTAATCAGAGTACTCGTGAGAAACCTGCAGGTGAAACACCAAATAAAACTGAAATGTTTGACAATACAATGGGGGAAGGAATTTAATCTGTAAACCTTAATGCTGAACAAGCAATCTGGATATATTCTGTATTAGAAAGAATTAAAAAAACTGGTTAAATCAAATTGATAGTTGCAAGATAAAACCTTCCAGGAATTTGAAGCAGAGACTTCCACAAACAAACTGACAAGTATGAATGTTTTGAGTCTTTGTCTTCTTATGTAATAGGGTCAATAAGCCCATGCACAGTACATTAAAATCCTTCTACATAGCACTCTACTGAATGTACAGTTAGGATGGGTATTGAAATAATTTCTTTGTTATGAAGATTTTTGGGAAGTGCCTTCTTTCTCCTGAGAATAAAAGAACAAAATATTTAATCTCAAATGCTTACCTTCTTGTATTTTTGAGACACTGAGTAAATAGAAGAATTGATAAGCTGTGTCTCTGGAGGTAGAAATTCTCCCCAGCCTTCCAGCCTGCAAGGTTTTATATTCACAAGTGCGTATGGCAGTGTTGTCAAAAACTGAGGATAAACCAGAGTGAAAAGCAGAACTAGTGTTTTGATCTAGTGGCATCTTTAGATGAACAAAAAAATTGATTGGAGAGTTTGGAAAAGTTATTGGTAGGAGTGATGCTTGGAGCTTGAGCAGAGGAGCAGCTCCATTTGTAGGTCAGTACTTAAAGCCATAAGAAGATCAGGGTGATACAAATAATGTGTACTTCTAACACTGCCTTTGTAAAGATAAGGGGTTTTAACCCTCCAATTCTCTAGCAAACCTTAATGGCGTTAACTATAGACACCGTTTGCATGATATTGAGATGAAATCTTCATCCTTTGAAGCTCACTGTTGGAGCTTTCTCATGGCTTAGTTATTTGAAACCTGTGATTTTGTAGAAGAGGATTTACTTAATTTAAAAAATGGACAGGCTCATCTGTTGCTTCCGTGCTGCTGTGGTCTGCAAACATGCATAGGTGACATCCTAGCAACTGGGTAGCTGTAAATCCTGAATAGGGATCCGTTCCTTCTCTGTGTGTGTGTGCGTGTGTAAATGGGTAAATGGTATATTTCTAAGGAAGCTCGTGTGCATATGAATGGTAACCCTCCTGAGGAGTTGACAAAAAACAGGAAGGGACATTTTTGCCACTTGGTAGCTGTTGAAGACAATAGCGACTGTTAGTTATTGTTAATAAAAATATTAACATGATCATTTGAAATCTGAACAAAAAGTACAGTTGCAAAGACGCAAGGAGTAGTTAGTGAAGGTAATGCTTATTCATCTATTTTCTTCAAAGTTCACCTTGTATGGGGCCCTCCATTTCTTCACAAATAAAGAAATAAACAGGAGGGATTATTTTCTGATAAGTATTTTAATTAGTAAATTCGTTAGGTAGGCATTTCGGTCTTGGGGTTTTTTCAAGTGTTGGAAAAAAGAGAACTACTTTGCTGTGATTAAAAACTTCCAGTGAGCCATTCAGCTGGTGCTCACCCAGCACAAGCACTTCTGTTACTGTGAGCTTGTGTTGCTTCTCCGGTGCTGGTCTGTGCTGGCTGCTCTAGCACACACTAGATTAAAACTCCGAAGGTGGCTTTGACATCAGGCAGGTTTGGAGCACCTGGCTGACTTACCCTCGTGGATGCGTGTCCGTGAGATAGCCGATACTCTGAGACCATGAGAAGCGGGTATAAATGCTGCCTTTCAAGTTTTAGGCAATGTCTGAGATGCCTGAGCCAAGAATGTCTCGGGATCACCTTACCCCGGCAGTAAAGGGACAAACCAGCACGCCGAGGTGAACACCCAACCTTGTTGCTGAGCTACCGGGGCTAAGCCCAGCCTTTGTGACACCTACTCAGCCAGCAGTTATTAAGAGCAGCAGGAGATGTCATTAGCTGGGAGCATCCCTTTCATTGGGGAAAGGGGGGGAGGGGGGCAGGGGCCGTGTGATTCATGTCGGAGGGATCAGAAGATGCTTATATCCAGTGTGACAAAACCAGGAGAGGTCCTGCCCTATATATATATATATGTGTATATATATATATATATATATGTATATATATATATATATGTATATATATGTATATATATATATGTATATATATATATATATGTATATATATGTGTATATATATATATATATATATATATATATAAAAAACATATATGATCTGTTTCATTTATGTTTTCCTGTTGTTGATTCTACTGCTGTAGGATGTTTGCTGTTGCTTCCTAGAGAGAATAGTAAACTCTGTAAATCAAGTAGTCGGGTTTTACTGAACTGCAAACCCTTGAGAAGTTTAATTTGTGCCCCGAAGGGAGGACCAGCCACTGACTGGACTGATTGTGAGTGGGGTTGTTAATAGTTCATCAGTAACCATTAAACCGTTTGAAAATATTTGTCCTTTGAGTGTAACCTGAGCTCTGCTGTAAGGGAAAGAAAGGAGAGGGGAGGGAAAAAGCGTGGGACAGGATAAAAATGTCACTTTCACAGAACCACAGAATATTCTGAGTTGGAAGGAACCCACAAGTATCATTGAGTCTCAATGGCCCATACGGGGATTGAACCCACAATCTTGATGTTATTAGCACCAACGTTGCCATTAGAAAGTTAGGGAAACTTTTCACAAGAAAATGTGATAAAAGTGTATCTTTGCTCTTTGAAAACACTTGAGATCGCAGTTTTATTGGATACAAAGAAATTAGTTTTGATTAATAAAAGTTGACTGGTCACAAAGCATTAATATTTTTGGTTGCTGTTTGTTTAAGGAGGAAGGACTTTAGTAAGTAAAGCATGTTGTGACACTTCTGCTGACTTGCACCAAATACAGCTGCTGGTGATTTAAGTCGTGTGCAAACTAGTACATAATTAATTCCACGTTGACAGCCCTGGTGATTTAAGTCAGAAAACAACCAGAAGTCCTACAGATCCTTCCACAGCTGCTCCACTGCTTCTTCAGGGACTCTATCCCACATTAGTTATTCTGGGTCCAGTTAATGTTCGAGTCCTCTGCTGAGATTTCTGAACACACTGTGAAACTAATTTTACACTGCAGAAATTGAAGTTTTTGCTCGTGGGTAGTCTGAGGTAGTATGCGTAGTATTCCAGGCTGGAGTCAAAGTGCCTCTGTCACCCGCAGGGAATTCGGCTGAGATAACTGGGTAATTGCACTTTTTAAAGATGACCTATAGAGGAACCGAGAAGGGGAGATTTCCCACTAGTTTTAGACAAGCTACTAAAAGCTTCATGCAACACAGAGTGTTTTTCTAGATTTGCTGTTGCAGGTGCTGAATTGATTTCACTTGTATTATTATATTAATGTTTAAGTAGAAGATATCCTGTGTTGAGAAAAAATATCAACAGTTCAATGTCTTGGTCTTTCGAGACTGAGCCTACAGACTCAGTTAACGAAAGAAAAGTGTGGGTTTGTATGTATAGATGGTTAGCCTTAAGGTTTCTGTTTAAATTGATGTTTAATAAATCTGTTATTGCCTGAGAAATATTTTTTTCCTGAGACCAACAGAAAACACTTTGAATGAATTTGATGAGGTTGATGTTTGGTATTTGCATTGTACAACATTTTGTAGATACTGTGTGTTTCTGAAATTCCCTGCTGGCCCAGGTGCCTTCCATTCCTGCTATTCTCCCCAGTAGCTGGAAAGAAATAACTGTGACAATTTGCTTAGACAGGCTCAGTTTTCATACTTTTTTTGATATTTTTGCTTTGAGCTGTGATATGTTGGTTTGATTTAACTGCTACATCAAGTTAACCAATGATGGTGATTGCAAAGTTGAATATAAAATACCTGAAGATCAGGGTAGAAGAAGGTGGCAAAAATTACGGCTTATAACTTTACCTCCTGTTATAAACGAATGTGAATCAAATTGATAAAAA
>VZSR01003282.1:11842881-11863946 GCA_013398615.1 Brachypodius melanocephalos | reverse complement strand
TGTACTAAATCCTGTTATCTTTTCAGAAAAAAGCGAAAGGCCAGCTCCTGTTTGAGCAAATCATGTATCATCTGGACCTTATAGAAAGTGACTACTTTGGATTAAGGTTCATGGATTCAGCACAAGTGGCAGTAAGTAGTTATGCTCTTTTTAAGCAACAGTCTAAAAGTTAAATCCTAATATTTACAAAAATGCTATGAGAAACCTGTCTTTTGTGAATTAGGTTTTGTGCAGAAGCTCTGTGGTGTGTGATTTTCTGTGTCCCCAAGTTTAATTCCACCTCCAGTTCTCTAACATATGACCATGCTGTTATGTCTTCCTTTCTTGTTTTCACATGATCCTGTCACACCTGCTGTTGTCACTAGGCAGGCTGGTCCAGTTGGACCCCAGAGCCTGGTGTATCATTTAGAAACTCTTGGTGCTGATGATGCAGAGAGGAAGGAGCCAAACTAGAGTGTGTGCTTGGCCCTTTTGTTGTGTGCTGTACACAGAGGAGGTTTTCCTATGCAAATGTAATCAGCTTTCTTGTCAGCAAAAGTCACCTTGTTAATAATGTCTGCTTGCAAGAGGGGGTATACCTTTAATTTGTTCAAATCAGTTGTGGCTCAGACCTGCAACTGTAATTTTTTAGGAGGCTATGGGTGTATTTGTATGTGTCAATTTGAGTGAATGGTTCTTCCAAGCCCAAGTTTGTTGGTGTTTCACAGTGTGTTTCTAAGAATGTAACAGGTTTTCAAATCAGAAGCGGAGCACTGTCAGATGTAACCACAGTTCTTTCACTTGTGGGCTATGCAGTTTTATATTGATATTTCTTATAGTCAAGTATTTAATCCTGCCACCAAGGGTAGCTGCAAGTTAAGTGAGCCTTTAGGCAAGGAATGTTTTTTTCTTTGTCCTGCATCTTTGGAACTTAAACTTGTATTCATTTAGCCCAGCATCCCCGGGTAGAATGAGATCTGTCTTTTTCTGCTGCATATGTCAATCTTATTTGCTAGATTTATAACCTAATTGTTTTTGTGTTTCAAGGCCACTTGAGAATTATTTCATGCTTAGGATGGGAGAGGAGAACCACAAACAGTTGAGCTAAATAAATTGTTCAAGGTCAGCATACAAAAATGGAGGCAGTGACTTATATTCCTTAAATTTCTGTGAAGGTCTGTATCCAGAACAGTTTGAAGGTGATCTCTTAATTGTTGCAGCTTTGTACAAAGGCAAAAAAAAATTCCACAAACTTGAACCTTTGAAAGAAGCTGACAACTTTGGACAGAGTGCTCCTCCCCAAAGCACTTATAACCTGATGGCTTGTTTCCAAAATTATTGTGATTGAATTTTATGCTTAGCATGTAATTGTAAAGAACTCACTCCTCAGAGAAAATCGTTGGTGTTCGGCATCTGAAGCAAACTTCATGGCCCAGTGGGATTAGCTGCTGCTGGTCTGTAGTTCCCAGTAGTGAAAGTGGTCTTAAACCCCTTGCAGAACAGAGACATTTAACACTAAGGTGAAGAAGACCATTACACTAACAGGTGAATGGCATTCAGAACCATGCATACCAACAGAAATGAGAAAACAGCCTATTGCATACTGTTTTATATTTCTCAAAATCATGTTAGCTGTGCTCAGCATGTGCAGTCCAGGATGCTGAGTACTGATAGTGAAGGACTCTATTGCATTTATCTTTTTGCTTCAGAAAAACAACAGTCTGTATGGTTAAGGTCTCCTAACTCAATTTCTGCCATGTGTTTCACTGGCTTCTGATGTATTTCACTGTCTCTAGGATCTCATAAGAATTCACAGTGGATTGTTTTAACTGGTAGAATTATCTATATGATAATTTTTTTTCTTCCTGATCTGCTAGCAAATAAAGCCATTTCATCTTGAAATGTGTTAATAAGAGTTAATATTTTCTGCCACAGCAGTGTCTCATGCCTTGCTTTTGTCTAGCAAATTATTACTGCCAGTGCAGAGAGCACCTGATTGAATATTTGATACTGCACAATCTGCCTGGTACAGGGGATTTCAAACTTGGTTTGCTTCCTTTTCTTAACTGTGTGTGACTGAAAAGCAGCAGAGTAGAGATAACCATCTGTTTAAACTGGACCTTAATGATGAACTACATATAATGAAGCAGAAAAGATTGCATTTTGCCAGAAGAGCTGAATGCAACAGCCAGAGATAATTAATTGCTTTAAGAAATGAAGAACTGTTGCGATAGCAGCCATTCCTGCAAAAGGAGCTGGCAAGTTCTAGCAGAAACCCAATCTGCAGCTGGAAACAAAGAACAGAGACTAATCAAGTGACTTGTCCAAGATTATTCAGGAGACCTGTTAAATAAACAGTGTGAGAATCCAGTCCCTTACTGTACACAGAATTGTCCACTGGCTATGAAGGAGATAATCTTTCTGTTACCCAATTTAAATCTAAGAATATTGCCATACTTGCTAGTTACTTTTACTGATACAAACTAGCAACACGTAGTTATACAAAAGTTTTAGAAATCCCACACTTGTTTTAACTACCAGTAAGTTTTCAGTAGATTACTCTGAAGGACTGAAGGATTGCTTTTTTTTCATTCCTTTCTGCTGATGAAGTGATCACAAGTTGGGTGTTAAAGATTTCCTGAGTTATGGAGGAAGCCCAGATAAGAGAAACTCTCCTGATATTTTGGATTTTAGTATTCAAGTAATAGCTTCTTTAAAGACGTTCTTGAAACAATTAGTGAAGTGAAAAGAATTGTTGTTTTCATTTGATTTCTGTGTTCACTCTAATCTGCTGTTTAGGAAAAGACCAGTTTTAGCCTCAAAATCTTACTTAACAAACCTCATTTGCCCAAACTTCTTGCAGTGTTGCTGGGTCAGGATTTGAGGGGGTTTTGTATGTGTTTTTAATTAATTAATTAATGTGTTAATTTCTGCAGCAGCAAACTGTTTAAGTAAGGACTTCCAGTACTCTGCACAGTCTGTTGTTTGTATTGTCTTCTGTTTAGCAAACTTTATCTCTGATTTTCAGCATTAGACTGTGCTGTGCAAACCTTTATCAAAAGTAAACTTCTTTTCCAGGTCCACTTGAATTCCATTTTAATCACTTGGAATAAATCTCAAGTCTTTTGACGTCTGTGTCTGTCCATTCATGTGTTGGTTTTGGGGCTGGTTTTTTTTCGTTTCATTCCCACCCCCACTTAAAAGCAGTTCTGTTTCCCTTTTCCCTTGCACACCCTCACCATTGAGCAGAGCTCCTGTGGGCAGCAGCGGTCAGAGCCCAGCAGAGTGAAACGCTATCCGTGCCTGTCATGGGCCTGCCTCTCTGTTGCCTTCCCATGGAATGTGGAGGAGATGAGAGAAAACAGGAGGGAGATGAAACGGGGGCACAGCCAGCCCTGGAGCCTAGAAGGGGCTCTCCTTGCCATTCCTGTATCTAAATCACCTGCAAGCCTCCAGCTGGGTAGTTTCTATATTTTTTTTGGTGGAGGACGGAGTAAGTAAACTCTTACAGCAAGTAAGTTTACAGAATCGGAAAAAAGGTTATATTATTTCCTTGAAGAAAAAAAAAATTGCTCAACTCCCATTTCGCTGGCAGTGTAAGCAAAATTTATGTAAATATTTGCTTCATTCCTTCTTAAGCTTCCAGCTTTATTTTAAAAATGTATTAGATACATTTCAGATAGCTCTCTGTAGTTACTTAGTTTGAATAGGCAATGAGAGCATTCTCAGCTGTGTGCACAGCAGCAGCAGATGGTTTAAGCATTCTCATCTGCAGCTAATACAGCAATCAGTCACAGCCCAGCTGTGTTACAGGCTCACTTCAGCTCTCTGCAGAAGGCGGGGCTGTTCTGGAGGCAGGAATGTGTTTGCACTTGGCAGTGCAACCTGAAAATACTGGTTCTTTTTCATACCCTTGTTACTCTTCTGTCCTCCCTGGGGCTCACTGTGAACTTCATGTCACACAGTTTAACAAAAGGAGCGTTGCTAAGTATATAATTCATCTGTATTAGTTACAAGGTGACATTTGGGATTGATCTGATGAGGTGTTGTTCCCTGAGCATGGTGAACCATGCATGACGTGGTGTGTCAGGTAGTTGGCTCTGGCTGTTGAGTCAATGAAATTATGTTGGTCAGGGTGCCGTGTTTCCTGTTTAGGTGTCACCTCCTCTGGAGGAGGGAGCTGTGGGCCATACACAGCACTTGGAAGGAGGTCTGTCCCACTAGGTGTGTGTTGGATTTCCAGCTTTAACTTCTGGTGTAAACTCTTCAGCAGTACAGTTATGTGCAATTATTTTGGGGAGCATAGTGTGTATGTGTAGGTGTTTCAGTCTGCCAAGTATAGCTTTTATCACATGCTGTTGTACACAGTGTCACGCCATTATTTTGGCTTCTTGTCCAGTATATAGCTTATAATTAACATTAGTAGGTGAGGCAGTAACTTGTCCTGCCATGTGACAGTTGCTAAAATGTCACTTGTGAATAGATTTTTGAGAATTAGGTAGAGCTGACTCTGATGTTGGGACACAGACAGCTCTGGTGTTACTGCACTTGAGTCATCTGACAAAAATGCCTTAAAGCCAACAATATTTATTTTGTCTCTCCTCTTCCTGTCCCAAGTAAACATCACAGAGGGCTGAGTTCCAGAGTCTTCAGCTATGATTTATGTTTCTCTGGCACATTGTCACTGGCTGACCTACTAATGTGTGAATTAAGTGTTTGTCTGGACAGGATGAAAATCTAGTGAAGTGGTTTGTTAGTATGTTTTTTTTTTTTCTTTTAAGTAGGCAGTGCTGTCTTGAAGGTTTGGTTTAAATAAGGTACTGTTTCTGTTGTTCAAAACTGACATTTTGCATTACAAACTTGGAGCAAAAGCATCTTCAGCGAGCACAGAAAGAGCTATGAATTGTGAAAGTTTTGAATTAGATTCTTTTAACAAACTACTTGTTATTCCAAGATAGTCTTCACTAACAATTCCTTTTTTTGTTCTTCCCGGGAGATTTCTTTATTGATTCAATGAAATTAATTTATTTTTCAGCATTGGCTGGACAACACAAAAAGCATTAAAAAGCAAGTTAAAAGTAAGTGTTCTTTCCATTTTCTCTTGGGACATTGTATTCAGCACATAGGAAGCACAGCCAGTTGAAATGGGTGGTGGGGGCCAATATCCTGTGAGGGGGTGAGGGTGGCAAGTGACAGAAGCCCTGTGCGGTGCTACTGATTATTTAGTGGCATCTTGCCTCTGTAGCTCTTACTACTTTATTCTAATGTTCTTAATTAAACATGTTATGGGCTCATTAATTATAGTTAAAGTGGAGTCAAGGCAACTGAAGATGTTCTAGTGTTGTAGAGCATTATCCTGGCTATAGGAAAACCTGTCTTGGAGCCTCATGCATGGGGCAGTCCTGCATGCTTGAATCTGTGTCCAGTCTACCAAGTCCTCACCTGCTGTGCAAGGTGTGGTCTGGTTGTTGCAGTGATGGGTGCTTGGGTAAGATGTTGTTTAGCAGCTTCCTTGCTCTGCACTGTGGGAAGTCTTCAGGGATTTGTGATGTTGTTTTAATACAAGAGAATTTTTGGAAGCAGTCAGAGGGAGAAAATTCCTCCTGTCAAATGCAAGAATCAGCAGAGCGATGCAAATTTTTAAAGAACTGTTAATCCACCCTTTTGCTGAATTAACTCTTTGGTTTCCAGAAGAGGTGATTCTTCCATAGAAGGGTCTCTTAAATTCCCATAAAGTATGTTTAAACTTCTGTGGGATAGAAGGGCCTGAGTTTTCAGCAGTGAGTATTTCCCAGAGCCCCGGGAAGGTGTTGCAGAGACCAAAAGGGTGCTTGAAGGTTTAGTCAACTGTAGAGCCAAGATGCACAGCTTTTTTGGTGATGGATAGAGTCCTTAAATATAGGGATTAACCTAGATTCATGTGCTCTTGGCAGGAAGAATCAAGTTAATGTTATATGACCATTGGGTTGACTTGAAACACATAAAACTATTTTGTGTGCACAGTTAAATGTCCCTTCACCCTGATGTTCTTCACGGATTTCTCTGGCATAAAGGAATTGCTGCCTTAAAACCTTGTGTAGAACACAGCCAACCAATTTCAGTCAAGTTTTGTGATGTGATTCTGTGTAATAAATAAATAACCTGTCTCATCCAATAACTGTTACTGCTCTCTTGAATGAATTCTGCTTTGCAGTTGGCCCTCCTTATTGTCTGCATTTTCGTGTAAAGTTTTACTCATCAGAGCCCAACAATCTACGTGAAGAGTTAACAAGGTAAGGGGCATTCTGTGTTTGAGAGGGGGACCCAAATGAGACCAGGGAAATGTTTTCTGTGGTATTTATTTAAACAATTCTGATGTTTTGGAGAATTCTTTAGACCTGCTTGCTTATTTGGCTTTTTGTAAATGTAGTTTATTTTTTTGTAAAGTGGCTATTTTGTGTATGGAAATAAATGTGCTATGACAAGATCTCTGTTTAAAAAGATCTAAATATTTATATATTACTTAATGCACCGTTTTTCATTAGGCAGTTTTGGCAACTGATCTGAGTAGCTTATACGCTATGAACAGAGATTTTCTCTGAAGAGAACAGACATCATTCCTCTGTCTTTATTTTTCTTAAGCTGTTAGTTTCAACTGCATGCAATCATCCTGTCTCCAGGGAGAAAAGCATTGAATTGCAAGTTAGAGGTTCTCTATGTGAAAAGAGAAGTTAGCATTTCATTGCATGTGTGGTCTTCAAAAAGCTTGTGGAAAGTAGTATTTTACTGCCATGTAGAGCTGAGTTGACACTACTATAGGTGTAGGTTTGTGGTATCAGGTGAGCTGTCGTTCCTCCTGATGAAAGCATTTCGCAAATCCGTTCATAGAACTGCATTTCCGATTGGGCTGAGACTACGAGGGGTGCTTTGCAAAAGAGCACGACCTACCATCTGTCAGGAATATAAATCTGTTGTAAAAGGCAACATTTCCTTGTGTTGTAACCACTGCTGGTGATCTCTTTTGGAGAGTAAACAAAGTTATGTTTTTGTGATAGCTGTAGACATTTCATACCTCAGCCATTTGTAAGGGTGCAAAGTGCATTTGTTTGTTGTTCAGGTTTATGTCTGTATGGATCTTCAATCTGCACTTTAGCCAAATCCCTTGGAGTGCTAGCAGGAAGATTATAGTAGCATTACCCCTTTAGCCATATGTACCCTATGTAGCTTCATATTTACATGTGGTAACATAATGTGGTAACTGCTGCTTTTTAATGCTTTCCTGCTGATTTGGGAAGAATGTTTTACCCACCTGTTCATGTTCCTGAATAGACAATTTAACTCCCTTTAAAACCAGCAACTGTATACACAATTCACACCTATATCTGTATCTACCACTATGGAACATTTTTATCCATTTTGACTTGAGTTCTGCCAGTCAGACCTTGCCGTGCAGGTTTTAGCAGGGCAAACCTAAAACCTGGGGGCTTTTAAATAGTCTGCCTGCTTAGCTAATCTCCCAGAACAGGAGAGCAGCAAGTTGTCTTTCTGTCTTGAGATTGTGACACCCTAAAGTAGCAGAAGCAGTGGGAAGCAGAGTCTTGCTGTGGGTTAGAGATGTCACTGGCAGGGGCTTTCCCAGTGTTCCACCTTTAAACAGCAGGACACCCAGCTGGAGGTACTTTCCAGCTTGCACAGGTGCTTCTTGCTCATGGTCTCAGCCAGCGCTCATGTAACTCAGCATGGGAACTGCTTGAATTGTTTGGAAGCCTTATGTAGCTGATAAGCACAGACTGGTCACACCCACTACACACTGGAAACCTGTGTTCATACTCATATCTGGGGTCAGTACCAACCAAATTTATTCCCCATGCAGAGGCTAGTGTTCAAAAGGTTTTGGATAATAAATGATTTGGCAAAGTATTTGTGGACTTCTGTGGAGCCTGTAGGAAAAACACCTGCACCTGTTTTGTGTCTGTGTATGAAAGTGTGAGGAGACACAGGCACATGTTGAAGCAGAAGTTGTGTGTAAGGCATCTGGGAAGCTGTGCTAGAATTCAGACTGGATACCATGGTGGATGCCAGTGTTTTATACATGATGAAACCTCTTCTCTTGCTAAAAGAAAGCTGTGTACCATAATGGAGTAAGGGGGTTGCTTTTCAGGGGTATTGGATCAGAAGAATTGGTATTGCACATCAAAGGGATTTATATTCAATATTTGTCCCATTTCTAAGCAAAAAGAGTAGAGAATGCGCAAGGCAGTGAAGGAAGGCTGGCTCTGCAGAGTAAACAAGTTTAAAAGGCTGCAGCCTGCTGTTTATTTTCAGTCACTTAGCAGTCAGCATTCCAGGTTAGATTTTAACTAAGCAATCCATAGTAGAAACTTTTTTTTTTTTTTGCAAGACTTAAAAATAACCATTCTTTTATGAGATTGGTATGTGTATGAATAATGAAGGAAATGCAGAAGATACAAGTTGTTCTTTGCTCAAGAATCAGAAGAGAATAAAAGTATATTTACTTGGGTATCCTATTTATTTTTCCATGCAACACTGTAGTTCAGTTTTTGACACCTTGTACTTTCGGGTTTGCTTCACTTGAAATGCCTGAAAAACACACAGACCCAACTGACAAAGCCTTGAAAGGTCTCAGTGCAGTTTCTTTCATCTTGAAAACCCATGTTAAGAGTAGAAAACATTTTTCTTTGTCAGGCTCCAACTTACTCCTGTTGACACATTAGCAGTATTACTCAATGACTTATTTCTTATTTAATCTTACAGGTATTTATTTGTTCTGCAGCTGAAACTGGATATTCTTAGTGGAAAGTAAGCAGCCTTTTAAACTATTACAGTGTATTTAGCATAGAGTTTATTACATTTATATTTGGAAATTAGTAAGTTTTGCTTAGTAATGTAATTTTTTTTTCTCTAAAATGCTATTTTTCTGTGCATGAATATCAGGATAGGAATGCTAAAATAATGTAGTGCTTATCTCCTGATAATTTTCTGAAAATCTACCAATACATTTAATTTTCTTATTCCAGACATTTGCAGTTTCTTACTGTCAGTTACATAAGTCATCTGCTAATAGTGTCAGTTCAGGTTTTAACAATGCATTTGTCTTTTGACAGATTGGAATGTCCTTTTGACACTGCCGTCCAGTTGGCAGCTTATAACATGCAAGGTGAGTCGGTGCAAGAAGGGAAGGGTGAAGTTCCACAAACGGTTTTGTGTAGGCTCTTATTAACTGTTCTAAAAAGTCTGTCCTTTTTATGTCCACAAAATAGACTCTGCCCAGACATTAGTGATCCAGTGTGAAATGCAGATCTTTTTGATTGTACTTGTGCTGAGAGTATGTACAGAAAATTACTCAATTCCTCAGGAAACAGAACAAGGAGGTTCTGAACATAAACAGCTTTGCCCTAAAGTTGTTTTCTCAGGTGCTTATGTGCAAATCTGTCCACTTTCAGAGAAGATAGGAGATTTTCTCTGATGTAGTAACACAGCTCACTTCTTTTTCGTCATATAGTTTCTGTCAAGTGTTGTCTTTGTTGTCCAAAGGTACAAAATTGCTTTTCTTTGCTCTGTGTTTAAAATACCAGCTTTCGACTTCATCTTATTCATAGGAACATCTTAATGCTCCATGTCTCGTGCTTGTACTCGAGCATTCCTGGTTGAACTGCACTTGTTGGTATTTCAGATCCTTCTTCAGCCACAAGATGTGACATGCTCTTTTTTTCTCAGCTATATAGCACTGTGCTTGGATCATCTGAGAGTTTATTAATCAGTTGTCTAACTTTTGGTTCCAGATGAGAATGTGTTGTTTGGATGAGGGTATGATGTTAATAAATGTGGAGTTTCCCATGGTTTCAAGCAGAGGAGCTCACAAAAGAAAGAGGAGGAGAGGCTTGAAATTTTAAAAATGCCTGCTAGAGTAGGCTTTTGGGTTCTTATTGAAGGATATAAATGTATGGATATATGGCCTTATTCAGTCCAAGGGGTTTGAGCCACATAAATTCTCCACACAACATTCATCCTATGAATCTGTTGTACTTACTATGCATGAGGTAGGACTAAGTCACTGAAATTTGTTCTCTTACAGGTATTTTTCAAAACACTTTATTCTTTTCATGCTGGAAGTGCTAATGGCCCTAAATTGTGTGTAGGTATAAGAGTTGGGATTAAAATGTGAAGTCACCTGCCTTTTTAACCTGCTCTTTTGTGTGGAAGGAAAGCAGTTAGAATACATTCCACAGTTAAAAATATTAGCATTGTTAGAGCCTTAAGATACAGGTGCAGTAAATAAGATTTTGGAAGAACAAAGTGATCTAATTAGGCCATATATCCACTGCTTTTTGTGGTGATCTTTTCTTTCCTTTCTCTGCAGTGAGGCCTGTAGCAAGACTTTAATCTTACTGTCTGACAGCTGTGTACTTTTATTTAAATCAGCTGGAACCTAAGCTGGCTTTGACAGCATTCCTTTCAACAGAGGCAGGCATTTTAGTGGGAGTAAATTATTATAGAACTACAGGCTTCCTCAGTCAGCATTTAAAAAAAAGAAAAAAGAGGGAGTGAAAAGACTGTTATTATGCTTGCAGCATTCGGAATCCAAGAAATGGAGTTTTATATCATGTGACATTTCTCCACCTGTGGAATACTAGCATTTGTTTGACTTTTCCAGGTCTTCCCAGTGATGTCTCTATTTTTCTCTACATAAACATCTGTAATTTCGTTTTTCAGACAGAACAGTTATTGGCCTGCATCAGACTTCCAAAGTCCCAAGTTACAAAATTATTCCCATTTTTTTGACTGTGATCAAAACGTTAAGAAGCAACTTGAAATTATAGGAAGAGCCAGTGCTTAGTGACTCTGAAAATCAGTACATCTTTGTAAAGGTTTCTAATTGCCAGTTTCAGCATTTTAGATATTTATCTGTCTTTAAAACCGAACTTGTTAGCGTCTGTGGGAGATGGGGTTGTGTTTTTGCTGTGGCACACCCCTTGGCTGGTATGTTCCAGTATGTTTTTTACATAGCATCTCTTGATGCCCCTCTGAGCATGCAGCAGCATGCAGTCGAGCCATTTGACCCACCCAGGAGGGCATTTTTTGTGTCCTTAGATGAAAAGAAGAGCAACATGATTGTAAGAAGAGCTGCATGATTGTGCCCTGACACAGTAATTTAGCAGGACAGGGCCATACAGAGTAATAAAACCAGAAACTGACTTGTGGAATGGACAAATAGTTTCATGAAAAGTGTCAGAACTGGTTTTGCTTTTTATAAATCTCAAGAGATGGTGGTTTAATTCTTTAAGGCAAAATTCCATTGTAACTTTAGTCAGCTATTATCTCAGTAGATATTTCCATGATAAAAATGTTGAAAACTCTCTGCAAGAAAGAAAAAAGGTGAGTTTCAAGGATGGTGATAAATTCCCTTTATAGGAGGCTTTTTAAGGAATATGTCAGTAATACTTTGTAAACATTAATACAAAGCTTTTGTGCAGATAATACAACCATTTGTTCAGTGTCCATAATTTCTCTGTTAGAGGAGACCTGGAGGAGAAGAAGGAACACAAAAGGAAATTCAGTATTTTAGACTAACTAGAAAAGTGTGCAGAAATTCCTCTGTATGCAGAAATATCCACTGTGTATATTGCGAGCAGTGCCTAACAGTGTTGTTCTTTTGTAGCTGAGCTTGGAGACTATGATCCTGCTGAACATGTCCCTGAGCTGGTGTCTGAGTTCAGGTTTGTTCCTACTCAGACCGAAGAGATGGAATTAGCTGTTTTTGAGAAGTGGAAGGAATGCAGGTACTAGATCTTCCAGTGAATGCTACCCAGCTGTTTGCACTGATTTTTCTGTGAAGAGAATCTGTTAAAAAGATAGTGCTGACTACTTCTTGGCCTTGTTCAGAAATAGAATTTTAATATGGTTCTGACCTTTTTTGTAAAAGAATATCATGTGAAAAATGAAGCTTTTCAAAGGTCTGAGTAAAATGGTGAGATACAAAATCTTAAAACACAATAGTTTTGCAGCAGCATTTTCAGATTAAAACTTTAAAAAGTGAGTTTGATCTTCATTAAAGTGAACAAGTGTCACCAGTGTTTACATTTTTCACAAACTTTAAGGAAGTTCTTCTCCTCTTTCCTCATATACCAGCTTTTCCTTTCTGTGTTTTTCAGGCATCTGCCTAACAGCAAAAATTTTATTTCAGGGGGCAAACACCAGCACAGGCTGAAACTAACTACTTAAACAAAGCTAAGTGGCTGGAAATGTATGGTGTAGACATGCACATAGTCAAGGTATGTTTAACCACAGCATGGTGACCTTTGGAAATGATAATGTTAGTTTTGTGTTGCATTTCAACACTGGTTCTGCTTTAAGGGGAGAAGAAAAGGAATATTGTTCTCATACAATCTATAGTAAGTGATCTGGCTTTGTGTCAACATTCCACTCTTTGGTAGAAGATTTCTGGAAGGTATAACTTGAGTCCAAGCATATCTGCACCATGTTAAATGTATGATTGATGTGGAGGTATGTACTACATTTTGTATTTAGGAGTTTCATGAAAAGTCATAGTAATTTAAATTTGTTGGGTTGTAGTGAGCTACCAGCCGAAGAACTACAAATAAGCATTGATCTCCCGTGGAGACTAAAGTGCAGCAAATGCATAAGGATGTCTTTATTACACAGACACATCAAGAAACTTTAATTTTCCTCTTTAGTTCAGCCTTATTGAAAGGTTGCAAACAAGAAAAATCCATTGCACAAAATCATCAAAACACAGGAGTTTTGTTGTATAAGATAGCAGATATGTGTATAATTATAATACTGGCCAAACAAACTACATGAATCCCTCTAGTAAATTGGATAGAAGGTCAAACACCAAAATGAATATAATTTTTTTTTTGTGCCAATTAGGCAAGAGATGGCAATGATTACAGCCTGGGACTAACACCTACAGGAGTTCTTGTGTTTGAAGGAGACACAAAGATTGGTTTGTTTTTCTGGTAAGCTCTCTGATTGTACACTAAAATCTGGTTTTCATTTTGGAATTTTTGTTTCTTTTATGATAGCAAAAATAATTGTTTGGGTTGTAAGAACACCATGAATATGAGGTACTTTCTCAGTAAGTTACTGGAAGTTGGATATAACCTGCACCTTCTGTTCATCTGGCAGGCCAAAGATAACAAGGCTTGATTTCAAGAAGAACAAACTCACTCTGGTTGTTGTTGAAGATGATGAACAGGTAGATAAATATCTTTTTAGTTAAATCTCAGTCTTGATTATATAGTACTAGTTTACATACTCCTAATATTTCCTTAAAGTTTGAGAATTAATGTGGATGCCTGAAAATTTTTTGATTGGGACTTGTTGGGGGAGGAGGGAAATGAAGGGACTTGAGTAAAAGATTAACTTTTATGTCATCTATTTTTTAAAAAGAGAATACCTGGTGAAACTAAAGCAGATACTTTGGAAACAGTGCGCATTGTGCAAGAAAGTTTAAAAGTAAAACCCCACATACCACATTTAGTAGAATGAATTACTTAAGCAGGTTTCAGAATTATTCCTATGCAGAAGAAATTGCATATACCTGAGACAATTAAAAAGTGAGCATTGGTAATTTGAGAAGATTAGATTTGGAAGTGAAACCATGTTAGCCTCATCAACAAGTACCTTCCTGTTGTAGCAGTATCCTTAATTTGTAGTTACTCAGAGGGGATTCCAGCCCTTTTCAACTTTAGGCAATATAGCAGTTGTTTGTGATAGCTTCTGAAAAGGTTGACTTTTCTGCCTAAAACATTTTTAAAAAATATATATTAGGAATCATAAAAACCAAATTTTATTTGGCTTGTGTGGAATTTTACCTTTGACTCATTCAGGTGCCTTGTAAGTTATCAGTGTGCTTTGTGTGCTTTAAGGGAAAGGAGCAGGAGCACACTTTTGTCTTTAGACTGGATCATCCCAAAGCCTGCAAACACTTGTGGAAATGTGCGGTGGAGCACCACGCCTTCTTCCGCCTCCGAGGGCCTGTCCAGAAAAGCTCCAGTCGGTCTGGCTTCATTCGCTTGGGATCTCGCTTCCGATACAGGTCAGGGTCACCATTTGGCACCTACCTCCTGTCATTCCTTCCTCTTCCTGGTTGCTGGGTTTCAGTCCTATTATCGACTTTCTCTGTGACTTTTGGCAATATTACTTAAGCTTTATCCTCTTCCAGAATTTTCAGCTTCTTCCAAAACTCGTGTTTTGGGACCACAGAAATATGCAAAGGGCAAGCATGCTTTTATCATTAACTTAATATTTTAAAAGTCGTTGCTTCTGCCATTTATTGGGGAAATGGGGTGAAGAAGAGAATGTTTCTAAAACTCCTAACCTCTTTTATGAAAGGTCTTTTGAGGTGTGAAGTTTGGGATGTTTTATTAGAACTAACATGACTAACATGAGATAGTAAGCTATGAGTTTAAAATAGAAATGTGATGGTTCTATGAGCACTATCTCTATTCCATCACTAAAAATAAGTGACTTATTTTACTACTTTGCACTTTTACATGGCATTTTTAGTGGGAAAACAGAATATCAAACCACAAAGACCAACAAAGCCAGGAGATCAGCATCATTTGAAAGAAGGCCCAGCAAGAGATACTCAAGACGAACGCTACAAATGAAAGGTAAAAGAACTTCCATTCTGAGGAGTATAATCCATTGTGAGGATCAGGTAATAATCTCCTTTTAAAAATCTGAGTAGGAATTCTGTCGTTGTTTGCCCTTATTTTGAATTTTCAAAATTAGGTTTTCTTTGATTCATTTAAGAGACCTCGTGTATTTGTCAGAAAAAGCTTGTGTCCAAACCAGCTTGCCTGGCAGGTAAAACATCCATGAAAATTACACAGTAGGTCTTGGTATGAGGATGGAAAACTTGGGCCAAGGAAACAGTGATATATTAATGATTGTATTTTAAATTTATCAATTGAGTTTAAAAGTTTTGTCATTGAGATTTTTCTCATTGTTGTTAGAAGCTGCACTTCACTGTCATTATCTGACAGCATGTGATACCTTGTGTTACCTTCCTTCTGACTCCCACTCATGCACAGGTCAAGTGTGACAGCCATGTCTGCCTTCAGATACCTTCTTTAAATCTGGCTTTGGTGTGCTCTTCAGATTTATTTTATTTTCCGATTTAGATTTTGGTTTTCACATATACATGAGATGTGTGCAACTTCTGGTCTTTTGGTTCAACTTTCGCTCTTTTGGTTGCCTACTTTTAGGCAGTGCTAGGCTATTTTTATTAATCATATATTTAATATTTAACTGGTAACCTCATTATAAATTAAATTTTAATTAATGCTTTATATTTTTGCAGCATACACTGCTAAACTGGAAGAAACAAGGTAAGATGCATTCCGGTATTTGAATTTCTGTCTTTGATGTTTAGCACCTGCACTTGAGCACTTGTCTGCAGTAGGAGGATACAGTGTTGGCCTCTTAACTATGGTTTTGCCATGGGTATTGTTTGCTTTATATTAAAGTTAGTGTTCAAAGTAAAGCTTCTGTGTTGCTGTCACACACACAGTTTTACCAGACTTGCTTACTAGCTAGCAAAGAAGTTTGTTTATTACTAGTTATGATTCTTGCTGGATGTGAGCTGTAGTTCCTGTGCTGCCATGTAAAGAGATCAGGTAGTCGTGTGTGAGGAGCTCTTTTACCTGAAGTCTGCCTGCTCCAGCTGTGTGACTGAAATACCTTGTTCAGTGAAGGTCAAAAACAGGAAAACAAAGTAAAATGAATATTTTTGAAGTAAGTTGATGGGTTTATATTCTCTCTTACATTTATTTTTATGCATGATCAACATTGAAAGGGAAGTCTTTTGGTTCTATCTTTATCTAACAGAAGTCTTCCTGGATGTGTAGGTTCATACTTGCTGTTGCAATGTAAATTACTCATATATCTGAATCATGTAATTTTCATACCCTTCCTTAAGGGAAGAGAGGAAACCAGGTTAAGAGGAACTGCCTGGTAGTGAAGAAACTTAGGTCACTCAGTTCTGGTTTCTGTCCTTTGCCCTAATAACTTGTGAACACTGTGGTGATCAGTGGCAACCAAATTATTTTTAAAAAACTAGATATTCATATATATTAAGCACCATGGTGAGATGGGTAAGGAATGCCAAAATAGCATTTCAAAACAACAGGCTTAACACAGCCCAACATTTTCTGTCTGTAGTAGCAGGGCTGATTCTTGCATGAGGGTGGGAGAAGTCTAGAAGTGTGGGGACAAGGCTGCAGTGTGTCTTCCTGTTTTGTTTTTTCTTTCTATACAATGAGAAAGTACTCTTCAAAACTGGGTGTCAGTAAGAACCTCTGCGTGCAAAATGTGACTGTTTGATTAATTAGTGCTCTTGTCATGCTGTGTTGTCGTGCCCTTCTCCAAGTTTCAGGTTGCTTAGGTCATTCTGAGAGTGGGAAGAGAAACTTCAGGTGCAGTTTCTCCTCCTGATAAGACTGCGGTCTCCTGATCTGCACTTAGGTGTGGCACTGTTGTGTCTCCACAGCAAGCTATGCCACTTCTGAAACTCTACACTCCAGTGCTGCTAATTGAAATGCATCATGAAAGATGTATGTTGTTCCCTTCTTTTGTGTTAACCCAGCACAGGGGAATGTGCTAGTAAGAAGGCATTCCTTAATACTTCTGTTAATTCTGGGGTAGCCTCCACATTCTCTCAACAGAGAAAGGGTGAAGGGAGAAACAGGCAAGGAACAGCTTGTTCAGTGTTGACATCATGGTGCTTTAAGTAAAATAGTTCTAAAGAGTCACTGAAGTAAATACAGAAATCTATTTGAATTGTCAGCTTGCCAGGTTAGATAGCTGTTGTCCAGACCATAAATCAGAAAAGTAACAGGTTGTAGGAGATGGGAACCTTTTTTAAAAGTTTAGAAGCTTGGGGAGAATGTTTGTTTGCATGAAATCTATAATTCTTCTAAATCTTTCAAAAATGTGAAATGTCTCTTGCAGGTTCAGAAACCATCAAGAATAGGGTTATGGGTCTTATTTAATTCCTCAAACATAGTAAATATTTAATAACATAAAATTATTATTAATGCTGTACTGATTTGCTGTGCATGTAAATTTGAATAGCTGCTTTTAGTCCATTAGAGGTTGTATGCAGAAGAAACTCTCATTTTTCCGATAAACTTTTGTGATGTGAAATGTCAAATCAGGAGGGTTCTAGTTACAGAACAACCATCTACAGCATGTAGATGTGAACTTTTGACAATGTCACATTTTGCTGGCTGTTTTAACTAAAATTTTATAACTTTTGCTTTGGAAGTGTCACATCTTACTGCTGAATCAGGAAGACTTTTTAAGCCAAAATGGTTTAGGAAAGGAATAGTTAAAAACAGATAAAGTACAGTTTGAACAAAATAAAAATAACTTGATACCCTTAGTTACCTAGAATGAGACAACTGACCTAAAGCAAAAGTTTTTAAGGATTTTATGAAAATAGATTAATACTTTGGAAATATCTTAGATTCTGTTTCTTTCTGAAAGTCTTTACAGTTCTACCAGCCGGCAAAAGCAGTTTGTTGATCTGATTCAGTTTTAAATTCTTCTTGTCTTTCAGTGCTGCAAACAATGCTATTATCAGCCAAACGAATGGATCACAAGTAAGGACTCTTTTTCATTCTTTCTAAAGGCAATTTTCATGTGTCTCAACAGATTTGAAGATTTTGTTATTTGCTCTTGAAATCCAGTGATTGACCTGTAATTGAATGTTACAGTTAACTATTAACTGTGTAGAGTGCTGGAAAAGATTGGGCACAGATATCCAGTGCTAGGGAAGGGAAGAAAATGGCCTTGCTTTAGTTCTGTGCTTAACTATTGATATGTTTTGTTCACTTTAATGTGTCATCACATCATTAATGTGTGTATAAGAACTTGTTTATATTCTGTGTCCAAAGAGCTGGAATGCCAAGCCAAGCCTACCTGTCCTAACAGCAGTTCCTTCTGCGCCAGTCTTAGTGGAAATAGAAAACCTCCCAAGGAGCCCAGGAGCCAGCCAGCAAGATAAGAAGTGGTATGTTCAGCTTTGCTGGGAAATGGATTCTGCTTACTTGCGCATGATTCAAGTAGCTTTTCCTTTATCTGTACTTAAATAAGCTGCCATCCTTGTATCTCTAATGTAAGTTGACAATCAAGTTAGGGATGATGCAGCTGATTTCTTCCTATGAATTGTGTGTGGAAAGGTGAGGACAACAGGCTTATAGTCACTGCCAAAAGTGTTGGAGAGAGTTGGGTTCTTCTTGTTTGCCATAAACTTTTAACCCTTTGCTTGGTGTCATGGGCCCAAGGACTTAGCTTGATCCTTAGCATAATACAGAACCTTGTAAACTGATTTGCTTGTGAATTGTCTTTTGAACCTTCTGAAACAGGCAAGCTGACTTTTCTCATGAGCTTGGGTAGAATGGGAGCTTGAGGAAAATGATACAAGCTGAAAATAAGAGCTTTGATTTCATGTAATCAGAGTATTTGTTTATGAATTAGATGCATCTCAAAATGAAGAGGATTTGTTTGAAGATAGATAAATGTACATGTCATTTATCTTAAACTAATTCTATATTGCAAAGCTATTTTCAAACCAAAACTGCATATATCAACTCAGTATTTTTGCACAGGTCATCTTAATTTCTTTGGCTTCTCAGTGCCTATGGCTTATCTAAGAAGGGAAATTCTGGCTTCTGCCAGACTCATCAGGAGCAGTCATGGTGGAATGGAGTGACACCAAAGCTCTTATCCTAAGCAGTTTCAGCCCTCAAGAGAAAGGGTCTTTCTCCCGTTGTCAGGCATATGAATCTGTTTTGCTTCAGTGTCTCTTACAAGTAGATGATACCGTTTCTAACGATGCTGTGCCAAATGTACTTTAATTTTGTAAATTGTATTCATTTAAAGATTTTTAATACTATCAATTTTGAATGATAGAAGGGATGGTAATTCTGCTTTGAGTTGCATTTTGTTGACATTTCAATCAGAACATATGATCAATGCTGTTTTTCTTTCTTTTGCCCTTGATTTATCTAGTATCTGAAATCTGTGCTTGTCTATGGTGGGATCCTGTTGATCGCTCGATTCCTTCCGTGGTGGTGGGTGAAAGGTGGTGGCATCTTTATTCTTCAGCATTCTCAATATGGTTTTATTTTTATTCTTTTGGCCTAATTGCAAGATGACTGCTAGACACCTGTATTTCCTTTGGTGGAAATGTTTGACTTGGCTCCAGATCAACTTCTTTTGGGTACCTGATTTGTGCTAATGTTCCTGCTCATGTTTGCAAGGCTGCTGCTGCTTACTGAAACCCCACTGCTTTGGTTCCAAAGCAGAGAGAGCTCTATAGCCGCTCAGTTTTGGGTTTATTATGCCTGTTTTTAGGATTGAGAACTTGAGCCTCTCTGTCTTAACATTGTCCAGGAATCTCAGCTTACATGCCAGCTGCTGCAGGATATAGTGTTTGTATAGAAGAGTGGGAGTGAATGCAAAATACACCTGCATGAAACCCAAAACAGTGTGTCCTAAAGAAAACAAGTTCTTGGCAACTGATGCATTTTAATTGAGAGTGCAGTGCTTCTACTGTGTCTGTGTTATGTTTGTTTGAGCCATTGTTACTGAAAGTAGCTGTCTTCTGGTTTTAATGTGTTCACTGGAAACAGTACTGCCTGTAATAAAGGGCAAATCCAGCTGTAGGAAAAAGACAACAGTTTGGAGCTGAGTCAGGAGCTGAGCTGCATTCTGGTTTCCTAGATGGGAAGTGGGGTTAGGTTAATGTAATTGCCAGAACATACATATTTATTGCTGTGGGCTGTGACTTGGCTATTGTGCCTGCAAGGGTGTCTTGCTGCTAACAAGATCTCCTTTCAACTGCTACTGTCTTTAATTGGCCTGTTTCTGCATGAATTATCTTTGCTTTCTGTCAGAAAAATAGTCTTCTTTTAGAGAGAGCTTGCCAAAGACTGTTGAGAACACCAAAATCTTCTGGACTGTGGGTTTTGTAGATAGTTGGATTGAAGGGGTTTAGAAGTAAGGTCCCGACCTCCTGGGTTTCTGTACTCTGCTTGGCAGATGCCTGTATTGGCTACTTTGCAACTTAGATCCCTTCCTAATGTCAGTGTTTCCTTTAATTTAGAATGTTAATGCTGCAGCTGCCAACAGCAATTTTGCCAGATTGTATAAAGTACTTTGCCAGATACAAAGGATTTTAGTATTCCTGGATTTGTGTGGGGGTTTTTTGGGGTTTTTTTTTTAAGCTTCATTCCTGTAAAATTGTCAGTACAGGAAAGCTGTACTGGTCTGCAGGATCTGAAAATTATCTGCAATATTAGTTGCAAGTCTGGAAAACCTAAAACACGATCAGTGTCTTTCGAAGTTTAGTCTTTCCCCAAGAAGCTCTTTTTTTGCTAAATTAGGACAGCAGATAAAGATGTAATATTTACTTCCTCACTGTGGGATAAGTAAGGATTTTTTTTTTTTTTTGCTAGTGGTTGTAGCTTTCCCTTAACCACATACTTGAGAGAAATGGTAAAATTAGAGAATGAACTGATGGGATTGGAGCCCTCGGTATTCACGGGTCACTTCCTCAGCGTATTTCACAAAAACCAAAATTGTGAATTTACACATGGGTGACCTTTGTATAAATCCTGTCTCTTTTCTAAAGGAGGACTGTCCCCAAATGTTAATCATTTACCACTGTTGTGAATCCTGCATGCTTTTCTGCTTGCCTGCCTTAACACGTGTGATCTTCCAACTCAGCTGTCTGCCTGGCTGTTCTGGAACATGCGAAGGTGGAATTTGAGCTGAAGGCCATCTGACCTCTCTGTGTGAACAGCAACAATCCTTCCACTTCGTTTAGGTTTGGCTCATTCAGTCGAATCTTTTACATGAAAGTGAAGCAGTACCTTTGTTGGAGGAATTTCCTCACTTCAGGAGTCTATGAAGAGCCTTGTTTCCAAGCAGGTCTTGATACGTGACTGTACCTCCTATCAAAAGGTAGACATTTCATTTTATTCTGAGTCGTGTCATGTCGTGTGTCGTGTGTCGTGTTGTGTCACGTGTCATGTATCATGTGTAATGTC
>VZSR01003282.1:11704208-11842781 GCA_013398615.1 Brachypodius melanocephalos | reverse complement strand
TGTGTCACGTGTCGCGTGTCATGTGTCACATCTCACCTGTCATGTGTCATGTCACGTGTCACGTGTCATGTGTTACATGTCACGTGTCACGTATCATGTCATCTGTCGTGTATCCCATGTCATGTGTCACGTGTCATGTCACATGTCAGGTGTCATGTCTCATGTCATGTGTTACATGTCATGTGTCACGTGTCATGTGTCACGTGTCACATGTCGTGTGTCATGTCACATCCTACGTGTCATTGTCATGTGTTACGTGTCACAGGTCATGTGTCACATGTCACGTGTCACATGTCATGTCTTGTTTCACGTGTCATGTGTTATGTGTCCCTTGTCATGTGTCACATGTCTTTGTCATGTCATTTTCTCCTCAAACATACCGGTGGAGCACCCTAGTTCTACACAGGCAACAATTTACAGATCATTGTCCATTTTTAAAGTATTTTAAGATTTTTCTGTTTTCAGTTAATTGCTTCTTCCTGCTGCTTTGTAGGTATTTGTGCCTAAAGCTGTCCAGTTTCCTAGCTAGGGGCTCCTGCATAACAATAATATTCAAAACCCTTTCTAAAGTGATGAGTTTTCTCCCTTGCTCCTGTTTCTAGTATTTGGAGGGCTTTATACCAACTGTGGCAAAGCCTGGCCATAACTGTACATGGCATTTCTGTAGGTTTGATTTTAGGAATTCTAAATTTAAAATTTACGAATTATTATACCTTCATAAGCAGAATTAGAAAGTGAGGTCTTAGTTGGTGTTGTGACCTTTTGTAAAATGGTTCTTTTCCAACTGAATTATGTTAGTGCGAGTTACAGCTGCAGGCAGCTTCTTCAGTACTAATAATCCCTTAGTCACCTAAATTGTGGATGATTCGTTTCTCTACTGTTTGCTCCTGCACAGTAATGCTCATTTTCTCTGAGTTTCTATTTTATTCTCGCTCTCTCTCTCTTTTTTTAAAAAAAAATTTGCTTTAGAATCTGCACTTTGCGGTCACTTTGAAAACTGGTCTTGCTTATAGATGTTTGTTTCAGGTGTACATTTAGAGCTGCCACTTAAACTTGTTTTCTGCAAATAGAATGTGCTGTATTCTTGAGTTCTGGTCCTCCATCACATTATTTTCTCCCACCTGTAAAATGCACATGATTCTTGCTTAGTTCTGTGAAGTATTTTGAAATATTAAGTGCTTTTCATTTGGGAAGTGTAAGCAACATATACATGAGAGAGCTTAACTTGTCAATTCAGACTTGCACCAAAACGCGCACGGTGCTGTGCAGAAAGGGGTTTATTTGGCAGCGTCATCGTGTGCCCGTGTATTTGCATGCCTCTTCCCTTCAGTATTCACCTTCCGAGAATGCCCCTTTTCCTTGTCTTTTCGCATCAATCTTCTTGTCCTCACCTCTTTGCTTTGCTTTCCCACCCTCTTCCTCCTCCGTGCCGGTTGACTAATTCTCCCCCTCCCGCTCCCCACCGCTCCAGGCCCCCCGACGCCGCCGGCCGCTGTCACCGTGGTGGAGCCGCGTGGGAGGCGTGGGCCCCGCCGAGGAGCCGCGGCGCGGACGGACCGTGCCCCGCGTTCATCCACGAGCGCAACGCCAGGAACGCGGGGCTGCACGGCGCTGCTGCTGCCGGCGCTGGGCCAGCCACCATGACCAGCCTGTGACTCTGCAGCCCTGACTGCTTCCCGGCACAGGCTGGGAAATGACCTCCTGAGCTCCCCCTGGGATAAGGACAACGGACCCGAAGCTGAATATAGAGGGGCAAAAGCTTTTATTGCAAAGGCCTTGTAGATTGTGCTGTTGGTATTGAGGCCTTAAAGAAAAACAACTTATAGACCAGAAACCACACATCAGCCTTACTTTAAAAACAGTATATATTTATCTATATGTGCGTATAGATAGGTATATTTTTTAAATTGTGTTAAAGTTTTTCTTAATGACCAAAGGATTCATTTTTTTAGCTGGATGTGAGAGTCATGCAGGAAGTCACCTTTGTTATACAACTACATATGCATCTAGTGGCTTGTAATGTGGTTTCAAAAACCTGAAAGAAATAGAGGATGTAACTGCCCCTCCTTTTGAACCATGATCATGTAAAAATATCTAAGATACATGGTTGATCTGAAAACTAACCTTTTTTATTTTTACTCAATAAGACATCTTCTGAGGAATATTGTTTGGAAATGGTATAGAATTATTTTCAATTTTTAAATAATAAATTTTATCGGAACTGTCAAAAAGGCAAAGAGTAATTTTTTATTATTATGACTTTTTGCTTTTTCCAAAATTTTCTTTCTTTTTCACTTCTCTCGTCCAGTTGAAAAGAAACAGATTTCCTGACAAACACCAGCCCTACCATATGATTCACAAGGTTAATTGTTAAGCCAGAGGTTAATGGCTCATGAAGCTCCAGCTTCATGGCTCTCTGGTATTCTTGGGGGTCTTTAACAATATGAAGAACAAATCTTTACCCTTGAACACACTGTGTTTTCTGAAGTTTGTTGCTTTTAAATTGGAATATTCTTTTCCTATCAAAAAGAAAGGAGGAAAAGTTGTAACAGAGGACTTTTAAAGTTAATTTATATTAAGCTTTTAGGATAAAGAAGTTGTTTGAATGATTTTCAAATTATTTCATTATGTTTCAAATTGCCACAGAACCCAGAAATAAAAAAACATTTTCAGATATCCTGACCTGAAGAACCAAGAAGTAAGTGTCAGCCAGGAAAAAACTTAATATTGGCTGAGATATTTGGCCTCCTCACCTCCGCATATGATGGGGAGAAAGAGTTTACTACTGAAAGATGAGTCTCTGTTTTACAACTCTGCTTAAGAAAATAGTGTGAGCAAGCTGTCAACTAAAGATCCGTGACACTTACCAAGCTGATTGGAACAATCTCTTGTGCTCTTTTTAGTTTTAGGTTTTGAATGCTGGATGTTGTAAACTTCTGGAGTGAAACAAACCCATTTGTTTCTTTCTTATTTATAAAATTGTATGAGAATATGCAAACAAAAATAAGTTGTTTAACTTTACAATATCATATAACGTTTGTGTAGTTGAGAGAGAAGAAACTGCTAATTTGAATGGAGGAATTTGGAATAGTTTTGTATTTAAAATGCAAGGACACTGCTGCAATAACAAATCACTGTTTTATTGCAGAGTTTTAAGTTCAGATGTGTTTTTGTCGAGCTCAGGCCAGTGCAAGTAGTGGCTGAGTCCTTGGGTGTCAGAGAAGTTTTGTGCAGATGTTGCAGAATTAAAAGGTAGTTGAGGCTGGAGGATGCCTCTGGAGATCAGGCATGATCTTACCCACGGTAAGAGCAGGG
Source organism: Brachypodius melanocephalos (assembly GCA_013398615.1). Taxonomy (NCBI): domain Eukaryota; kingdom Metazoa; phylum Chordata; class Aves; order Passeriformes; family Pycnonotidae; genus Brachypodius; species Brachypodius melanocephalos. Next base: position 11,839,466 of record VZSR01003282.1, on the reverse strand, counting down.
TTGAGTAGAGCAGGTTGTTTAGGACCATACCAGCCAGGTTTTGAGTATCTCTGAGAATGGAGACTTTACACCCTCCAGAGAACTGTTTCACCAACCCCACAGGAAGAAAAGGCAGCTTTTTTTCTTGTGCTTAGGGTTATGGTTTAGAGTTGAATTTTCTGTATTTCAATTTATGGCCATTGCCTCTTGTCCTTTCTTTGGGCCCCCTTGAGAAGAATTTGACTGTTGTCTTTACTCCCTCCATCAGGTTTTTATACACATTGGTGAGATCCTCCTGAGCTTTGTCCTCTCCAGGCTAAACAGTCCCAGCTCTCAGGCTCACCTCCTAGCTCAGGTGCTCCAGACCCTGTGTTGGTCTTGTGGCCCTCTGCTGCACTCCTTCCAGTATATCCATGTGTCTCTTGTCCTGGGAAGCCCAGAGCTGGGCACAGCACCCCAGGGTGTCTCCCTAGTGCTGAGTAAACAGTTGGTGATCCTGCTGATGGTCATGGACTGCTCTGGAATTCACAGTCAGTTTAATAATCAAAGCAGTGGCTCAGGTTTTTGTAGCAGATATTTTCTATGACAGATACAGGATGGGGAAGCATCCTGAAACCCATCTGCCTTTAGAACTGGTTCATTTCAGTATGATACGTGTTGCATGCTTTTGCCATGTGGCTTTGACTCTTGCATACATCCTGAAGGTCCATTTTCCTCTGTGCTGGGATTATCTTGGTATGACTTCATGACTTGGGGAGAATTATTATCCTGGTCTGATGGCTCTCAACAGCAGGCAGAGAAATTTTATCACGCTGGTACCAGCATCACGAAGCCACATTTTTACGGGGACACGTCATGTCCTCTATGGATTGCAATGAGGAAGCACATGGATGTTTTTCTGTGGTGACAGATCTTTGCTTAATATGCCCGAAGATTCTGCAGCCAGCACATTTTCCTCAGCATGTTTTCTTTCCTTTCCTGTAGTTGTTGACTTGTATATGTATATTATGCTATGTCAGTATTTGGAATTATCTTCAAACAAATGGGAGACAGCAGAATTCTTGGAATATAGGACTTACTTGATTAGAAACTCAGTGTGTGTGTGTGCTGTCTCCATTTGTAGGATCGTGCATTCTCAGGACTTTCCCTTTTGCTTTCCTCACTTGGAAAAGGGAGCTTCTTTCTTTATTTTTCTTTTTTTTTTCTGGTGGGTTTTTTGTTGTTGTTTTTTTAATATTCTGCATTTTTGTTTAGGCAAAAACAATTTGAAAATGCTCAAATTCACTACTCTTCTTACCTTCACATACAACACTCGTTGCCCCAAAGCCAAAAAAATGAACAAAGAATTTCATGCTGTTGTCCTACCTTGCAAAGTCCGTGTGAGAGATTATTCTATGTCACTACCAGTCTGAAAAAATACATGAGCTTGCATGGTTCTTCATGCTGTTGGAAATCAGATTGTTTTGAAAACAATCTCTTTTGTAGGACTTGGTTACTGTATTTTGAAGGTTGTATTTCACAAACTAGCATGAGGTATTGCTGTGCTTTTCAGCTAGGAAGTTAAAACCCACACCACTTTTAACTGAGAGCTTTCTCAGTCATGTTATGTATTGAATGCTGTGTGGTACATATTTACAGCAATACATGGGCCAGGCAAAGAGAAGGGGCAATGCAGAAGCTACTCCCTTAACTGTGTGAGCTCCCTGAGCATGTAATGACTTATTAATGGGTTGGCAAACCTTCACATGCACTACAACCCTTCATTATTCATATATCCATCATTATTTATGTGGTTTGAACTCCTGATATCTTTTATCAGCATTTCCCAGAGTAATTCTTAAAATATGATGGTAGAAGTTGATTTGAAGACATAAAGCCCAGCACTTACTACTGTGCAAAGTTCAAAATACCCCTTTGTGTGTGGGTAAATGCAGGTATATGGGATTCAGTCTCACTTTTCTTGTTGCCTTAATTGGAAGAGCATCTCTTCCTGTTTGTTAGTTCTAGCAATTAAATCTCTGTATCCATCATTCCCTCTCTGCAAGACTTTGTGCTGTTTGCTTTTTCCCATTAGTGGTGCAGAGGGAGACTGCACAGGAGGTTGAAAAATTTCCCTGTTATTTGCTAGTAGCTTCTTATTCCACTGCTTTAAGAGAATCAAGGCAGTGACCTCAATTTGCCTTACAGCAATTAATTGACTCACAATAATTTGTACATTATTAGCACTAGAACAGTGATATCCTGTAATCTATTTCAGAGGTATATATTTAACATTAAAAGGATTCTTTGTGTGCTTGAGCTGGAGGGCAAAGAGTTTTTCTTGGAGCCTCTATAGTGACAACATGGCATTGCTTCCATGTTCCAGGGGCTGGAGAGAGGCATCAGGCACTAACCTGGTAGTGGTAGGGGAGAAGCTGGTCTAACTTCTCTTGTCTGTGCTTAAGGGTAGGTTCTGTTCTTTTGTGGTGGATATAGGTTTGATACCATTGTTCTCCTGTTTGGGACAGGATTTGCAAAAGGGATTGATAGATTTTTCTTTTTAAATCAATATTGCAGCCGAACTATATGAGTGATTGTTGATCAAACTGGGCAGCAGTAAAGCTGCAGTTGTGTGCACAGGCTATCTGATTAACCATTGCATTGTGCAGCAGTGGTTTCTGTGTTAGTTTGCTGTTAGGATAGCTTTAGCTGTTCCCAAGCTCTAGAGAAATGTATGAGATTCCTGACTGCTTGCACAACATAAGCATAATATTTTTTGTTTTATAATTGTTTCTCCTTGTTCATTGAAAATACAGCTCATAGGGCAAAATTAAAAGGAGACATTTCCATCAGAAACCAAAGGAGGTGAAACAAGTGATCCTGGCAGGGTACAGAATACATGCTGTGGTTCTCTTAAAACACTGACTGCTAAGGTTTCATTCATGGCTCTGCCTAAGTTAACAAAACTGAAACTGCTTCTAGGTACCTTAAGTATTCAGTGCAGTCTTGTGCAGTGCACCCTTCTACCCTGTTCTTGTTTCCAATGTTGGGTGAAGTGCTGCACAAACAGCTTTGTGTGATACCAACTTCCCTCCCAACTAACTTCTCTTTTTCTCTTGTAAAAATCCTAAAAGGTACCTTGACTTTGTTAGAAAAAGTTCAAATGTTTGTTCTAAAACGTGTAATTTCATGGATAAATCTTCCCTCCTTCTCTCTGAACTTTTTCCACTGCTGTGTGATGACACAGCAGGCAACATGGACCTGTTCTGTTATGAAGTCACTTGTACAGACATGAAATGTTCCCTTATTCATGTATGTTAAGCTCATTGAATGCCGATATCTGTTAGATACCTGAAACAGTTTTTCTAGATTGTGGCTGGTCAGCAGAAGACAGCTTGAAAAAAAGAGATTGCATGTGTTAAAGCTTGTTCTTGTTACAGGAAGAGTGGTAACATGATTGTGCATCTCTCTGCCCATTTTTCTGCCTTTGCAGCACACCTCTTGTTGATTTACTAGACAGCACAGAGTTGCCAGAAACTTGTGTGGATGATGCTGTGGGCCGTCCAGTTGTTGGCTTGGCAACAGGAGATTCAGAAGAGGCTGTTAATTGCCCTCCTCCTGCTACGAAGGAAACTGCTGCAGAAAAAGCAGACTCTGATCGTAAGCAAACTGACAGATTTTTCCCTATTATGATGTGTGAGATCAAGATTAAATAATTAGGTTGATATGAGATTTTCCTTACGAAAAACGTGAACTATTTTAGGAAGCTGCCTTAGATTATATGCATGAAGACAATTTTACCCGTTACTAGAACAAGGACAGAGATACAAGGGAAAAGTCAGTTCTTCATTGGATGTGACTTTGTCCACAAATATAGTAAAGTGCCACCATCTAAGCAATTAACTCTCCTTTTGCTCACTCACTGTGAGGATGGCTGGGCAGAGGAGCTCCCAGGAGCGCAATGCTGTGATTTGATGGACACAGTCCGCAGGCTTGGAATTTGCACCGGAGCTTGAGCAAGTAGATTCCCCCATCCCTGTGCTATTTTGCACAACTTCAGAATTATGTAGTTGGTATTCAGGAATAATGCAAGTTACAAGTCAAGTAACTCCACGGTAACATTTAGGAAGATGATATATTTTTTGTCTTTTTCAGCATTTGAAGATGCATTCCTAAAACTGAAACAGCTGGAGACAGAGCACAGCAGCCCCATGCTGACTGAGCGTCCCAACGTAAACATAAACGTGCAGGTACTTGGCCTTCATTCCCCCTGCTATGGTCCTGGATTTTGTTCAGATCATTCTGAAAAGTCTTCCACTTGCCTTGATCTGTTTGCAAGACTTCTAAGGCTATGACTCAGTAATACTGGGGGATAGTAAGGGAAATACAAATGCTTTATGACATATAAACCTGTGTGTGACAGGGCAGTGAGATAAAGATGGGGGCAGAAGTGCATATATGCAGACTGCAGCCTGGTGAGATTTTCTAAAATCAGTGGGAGTAAAAGGCATAAATGCTTGAAATGTTTCTCAGTTGTCTTTTATCTGTAGGTTACTACTTGCATGGTGTTGGATGGTTCACCCTCTTTTTGGAAGGGCTGAGCTGCTTTCCTGGCACTTTTCAGTTCTGAGAAGGTTGTTCTGACGTTTTGTTTTGAGTCAAGTTTGCTGATGATCCATCCCTCCTGTTAAGTAACCAGTTTGTACCTGCTCTCTGATGCAGGTGTCAGTACTCTGTGTTTACACAAAGGGCAGTGATGTGGTTTGATTTACTGCTCTTAAATCCCTCTGAGCAAGTCAGGCTGCACTTCATGGGCAGCTGAGCCAAAGTACAAGCCTGAGTACTCTGAACAGGATGAGAGTTCTCTTCTGCCTCCTTCTTCTTCACTCTTTCTTCCCCAGCTTCCCTCTCCCATCTCTCACCACCAGGAATCATTGCAGGTTTCAGTGAAAAAATGTGTCTACAAACTGGCAGGCAATTTTTTTCCTGCCTTTGTTTTGAACTTTTTGTTGAGGTGCTGGATTTCTTTAGGTTTTTAGTTTGCTCTTTAAGTTGGTAAATAGTGAGTTAAATAGGTTCAGGGAAAGGGTCAAAGAAATGCTGGGGCCATAGTGAAAATAAGTAGTGTTGCTAGAAGGGATGAGGAGGCTGTGATCCTCCCTTACAACAGCAGTGAACTTTGATGGATTCCCTGGTTATCAGACAACTGCCCCCAGACAGGATATTATTCTGGGGTTTTTTTAGTGATCTTTAAAAAATGAAATTTAGTTTTCCATTACTCTGCTTTCTCTGATGCAAAAGCTTTGGGAGATTTTTGTGTTTTGGGCAAGCAGAGAGAGTGAAACATCTAGCAGTGTTATCTCTGTTAAGGCTACCCTCCCTTGCAGGGAGGCACGAGGATTTATCTAACTTTGAGTGAAGCAGCTATGATTTTTCTTGCTCCCCCAATAGTAACAGAACCAGGTGCCAGGAGAGGTGTTTAGCAGTTTGTATTTGACCTAAGCCCGCTCTAAAGCGTTTGTTTTCCACCTCCATGTGAGAGAAAGCTGCTGCTGCGGGTGGTGCTGCAGGCTGCTTGGCTCATGTCCCCTTTAAGGGCTGCTGTCAGGGCTGCCTGGTGCACCTCTCTGCTTGGTGAGTGCATTACAAAGATTACCGAGTCTCTAAGGAGATTAGTCAGTAGACTGTAGGTCCTGTTGTGCTGAAACACTGCTTCTACATAAGCTAAAGCAAATGAATACAGTTTATTTAAGAATATTTTAGCCTGTTGAGCTCCACTTTAGTTCAGACAGAGAGGAGAAAAGTATTTAATTGGCTCATTGAGGAGAATGGACCGAAGCTGTTTCAGTGGTTTTTAAATCGTGGCTGATTTATAATAAGCAAGCTGAGATTCCTGTAATGAGCTAATCTAACAAACAGCTCCCAATACAGAACAGTCACAGTCACCCAGCTGCTGTCACATGAGGTGCTGAATAACTTTAGAGGTTGGAGATACTGGGGGGACAGTAACCTGATTAGAGAGCAAGAACATTTGCATAACAGAGAATTATGGATCAACAGTGTGCCAGTAGATGGGTAAAACACAGTTCAGCTTTCAAGAAGGGAGTGCAAATTATATTAGGAAAATGTAAGAGTAGATCATTGGAAGTTTTTTTTAGTGTAGAAGAGATAGTATAAAACTCACCTGCCTGTGATGTAGCTTACCAAGTAGTCACTTGAGAGTGTTTGTTTGAAAAAGATAGACAAAGATTAGAGACTCTCTGCATACTTGAAATTCCCAATACTTCAGATTGCAAAGACATGTAGGTTACAGTAGCACCAAATGAGCACACCCTTCAGAGAGGAAGGTTAATGGTTTGGAAGAATGACCTAAAAGTCACTATTAAAAATACTTTCTTTCCTGCATTTGAAGGCTACTTTAGAAAACATAGAAGCTTTCATTTATAGTGTTTGTTATAAAATATACCCATGGGCTCTTCTCCTGTACTTACTTTCCTTCTTAATCTATTAGTAAAATAAGTGCTTGTGGTATCCTCTTCTGGCAGAATTGCATGGGCCTGCAATACATCCACTCAAACCTTGCAGTAAGTTGAGATCCTGGAGCTTGCTATTATTTCAGAGGGAATGCAGTGTTGCAGCATTCTCTCTGGACGTGTGTGATTATGAATTTCAGCACATGTAGAAACTCTTACAGTACATAAGAGGTTTGGTAAAATGCATTAGAGGAAAGTGTTATCTTTTTACTTCTGACAGCAGAGCTGCATCCTGAACTTCATGACACTGTTACATGCCAACTCACTTAAACTTTGTTAATTAAAAATCTTTAACTGTTTCCCGTCAGGGGACAGAGATGGCCTGACAGTCATCTTTATGTAATTCTATACTTGCAATCAATCAATCCTGATTGATTTCTTTGATAGGGAAATATTTATCTAGCTACCTCTGTTCTTCTGGAGAAAAAGAAGAAGCGAGGGAATGAATGGCTTCATTCTTCTCTGCTGCTCACTGCCAAAATCTGTTGGGATGGAAGAATGTGACTTTGTCCTTTCCCAGCTTTCATTAGTGCAGTGACCAGACCTGACAAAGAGAGCAAATAGCTTTAAATACACCAGTGCTCTGCTTTCATCAGCTTCTGAAGGGAGGTGAACAATAAAGGTTCACCCTGTATGCCCGTGTTCAAAGTCTACTCCCGAGTCAGAAATGCAAGGACACGAGGGTTCGCTTTTTCTGAATTTGTTGTGATCTGTAAATACATGGAAGAGGCTCAAAAATGTGCCTCCATCTTCCTGCACAAAATTATTTTTAGTGGCACCAGGAACACAACTCAGAAGCACAAAGAATTGGGATCACGTGCCTTGTTACTGCCTTTAATCTTTCCTTGCCTTTTTGCATCACTGCCTAGCTCCATGTTTGGACTGAAGAACACAGTACAAGTGTAGTTTGTCTAGTCCATGGAAACAACAAATCTTCCTAATGAGCTAGAATAATGACAAACCCCAGCAGCTTTACCATTTTGTGTGAACAACTGAAATGTCTTGTAAATTAGACTTCTTGAGGCATTAGCAGGTGCTGGATGCTTTTCCCTCTAGCTACATGCTTTTTTCATTTAAAAAACCTGTAAGACATCTATGCTTTTTTCAATTGCAAAATGGGATTGAAAAAAATAGATCATTGATATTGAGGGAACTATTTCCTTGGTGGTATGAAATTTATACTCTATTAAATTAAAATATTCTGTGATAGTACTGAGCTTTTCAAAAGTAGGGAGCCTAATTGTTAATAGACTAGAGTGACCTAATTAAATTGATTGTTCAGGTGAAGGAAGCTGAGAGGAAGTTAAACAATAAAATGGTACTTCAAGCACCAGTGTACTGCTGTGCTCGGTTAAAATGATCAGATTTATTGTATTCAAATAATGCATTCAAAATGCTGTGCAGATACTGTCACATGGCATCTGCTTCAGTGAGGTCCGGTATAAAGACCTAAAGATTATCACAGTTGGCTGCTGCAGCTGTACAAATAACAGTAATTCAGTTGTAATTATTCCTTTTGCAATTCCAGCATCTTTTCTAAAATAAAAATTCCAGCATCTTCTCTAAAATAAAAATACTTAAATGTTTAATAATTGTTAATCTTAATGAATTACTTGAAGGTGCACCTCTTAATACTTCCTGGAAATAGTCATTAGCAGCACTTCATTGTTGGTCCTCATAGCTTTTTATGTTGACAATGACCTTTGGATATTTTGTGAAGTTCATTGCTGACAGGATCAAAATTTGAAAATGGATTCTCCTTTAGATAGTCTCCAAAAGGTGATTCAGAGGGAGACAAAAAAAGGAAATGTTTCTTCCCCTTTCTAAAGACCAAATAACTACAAGTTCTCACCAGCGTCTTCAGGGAATGTAAAAAGCTGAAAAAGGATGGAGAGCTGTGGGGGGACAGGTGTTCACCTCTTTTTAACTCCTCTGCTCTGTGCTCTTTCTCTCTCTTCATTCCTCTGGGCACGCTGCAGTTGGTGCAGGTAGGAGTGCAGCAGGATTGTCCCTGCTCCGGGCTGTCCTGCAGCACTTGCCTCCTGGGAAGAGCCTGCCCTAGACCGTGGCATATGGTGAGGAAAGCAGGACTCTGTCTCCCCCTGCTGAGTCATACCCTCAGAAGGAAGGTCACAGGGTTTAGTTTTCGCTCAGCTAATTAACTTCTGCCACTAATCAAATAGCAATTAGTAGATTGAATACTTAATTAACATTTTATAATTAAGAAATGCAATTCTCATAATGAAATATACTGTAGTGAAAGGTATCTCATTCTTGCTTCTCTTCATTGTGTATCTGGCTGCCAGTTTGCTCTGATATAGTCAGTGGTGGGAGAGGTAGTTAGTAGTACATTAATTAAACTCTTGGTCTAACTTTTAAGTGGATTTTAAATTAAAAATCTTCCCAACTTGCATTTGAGAGTAAATTAACAACTTTTACTTAGGCTCCACTGACATGATATAATAGCTGTTATATTGATCTCCTATCAGTAAACTAGGCTGCAGTTTTAGGATGCATTTAATTTCCTGCACAGCAGTTTGCATATCCACATTTTAGCATTGTGCTTTTTTTACTTTATGTGTTACTGTGACATTACAGCTGAGTTCCAAAATAAAGGAAAAAATTGCTATTTCCTTTTGGTATAAATCTGCTGACTTTCCTCTGGCTTCAGAGCCTTGTTATTTAGAGATGTTGATAAACTTCGGCCCAGACTTGTCCTCCATGTGGAAACGACTTCTGATAAAGATGTTTTCATGTCTAGGATGAAGTGGTGAAGTTGACTGATAAATGTCTTAACAATGCAATCGAGAGCCCAATCATAGCAGCAAAGTGGCTTCCAGCAGATCTCAAAAGCAATATCCTGAAGGCCCAGGCAGAAGCAGTGCATAAGGTAAATACTCGACTGAACAGAGCTGTGACGCTCTCCAGTGTTTTATTTCTCTTCAATTGCCTGATGTTGGAGAAGGTTCCTTGCAGATAAGGGTGTTCCAAGAGCCTTGTCCAAGGCAGAGTCAGAAGGCTTTTCAGCCTTTCTTCACAGTGATAATAGTCCCATACTAGAATGGTTGCCCAAGGAGGAATTTCTGTCCTTGATGATACTCAACAGGTAACAGGACAAGACCCTGTGCAAGCCCTGGTTTTGAGAGGTCATTGAGACAGGTAACCTCCAAAGGTTGCCTTCTAATCAAGCCATTATTCTGTCACTAAGACTGCACTTCTTTCATGTTGCAGTAAATTCCTTAGCAAATAATGGTATTTTATTTGGCTTTGTTGGTGAATTTTTTTTATTTCTTCACTGAAATTGTCATATGGAATTGATGTTCTAAGTCCCTGAGCTGTAGATGAACAGCACTGTTTTTGTGCTGGGATAGAGACACTCAGCTCTGCTGTGAATCTCAGAACTGACACAAGATGGAAACAGGTATCAGAAATTTATGTCTCTGTTCATTTCTTCCTCTCAGGTTGGGAAAGATGACAACGTGACAGGTGTCAAGATTTCCAATATTCAAGAGGCTGCTGCCAGGTAGTGAATAGATTTGTAAGAAACGTGTGATGTAGTTACCCCACTACAGAACTGAGAACCTGCAGTTTAGCGTGGTCTGCCAGTGGCTCAGTAGTCTTTGCATTTTACCTTGCATAGGATACCTTAACCTCATGAGTGTAAAGTGGTCTTGAGATGAAAAACAGAGTTTCTAAATAACAAATAAAACTGCTAAGTTTTATTATAGACAAGATAATATAGATGCTCTTTATTGTCCTGTACTTGATGACCATTGTTACAACAACAATTTCAATCAGTAATTATTCTGAAATGTGAGCAGTTTCAGTGTAGGGAGAGGGGATGGGTCTGTTTACAGTAGGTGTTTACTAGTGGAGAAAAAAATAGTATACAAGCTCCTGACAATGGCAATTTCCTGAGAATTACTAAATATGAAATGATTGCAGGGTCTAGTGGGATTGCAGGCATTGAAAAAGTTTAAAAGGTTACAATGTCTAACTTCTTGACCATTTGTGAAGATGAACTTGTGGCAGACCTCAAAGAACAGAAGGGTGATACGGTAAATAAAATGTGCATTAGCAGTCCCAAACTGCTACAACTTGTGTTGTAACAAGTGATTCATGAAGAGCTTTCCATGGAAGGTTGTACCTGTTTTCTGTTTTGTTTGTTTTTTATTGGTCTGTGCCAGGAACATTATCCTGTCAGGCAAATCACAGAGCAGTCCCCCAGCAACCAGTCCGGTATTTCAAGATCCAAGAGAGCTGCTGAGAGCAATCCCTGCTTCAAACGCCTTTGTTCCGTAAGTGATTCTGGAGAAACATGTTTCTGGGGCAAGAGGACCACGTGGAGATCATGATGAAAAGGCCTGAAAAGATGAGGAAGAGTTGCTGAGCATTTAGGCTACATCTAACTAAGCAGGTTTACAGATGCATTTTTAATTACTATTGCAGCAGTTAATCAGTGTAGGCCAGGCCTCGGGGTGAGTATCCTTGCAAGCAGTAAGTGAATCTCTCTCATCTTCTGAAAGGACTGAGATTCCTGACATCCTGCTGCCCCTGGCTCTAAAGAGGAAGATAAGAGGATGACAGGAAAGGCTTCAGGCAAATTAGACACAAGGGCTGAAGAAACTCCTTTGAGGTGGAAGATGTCGATACTGTTGGGTCTATACACAGCTGTAGCTGGAACTGTGAGAGGCAGCAGTAATCTGTGGAGGCAGTTGGAAGGCATTTCCATTAACATACAAACATCAGTCTTTTGTGTGCCTCTGTGGACTGGTGTCAAGATTTTGAGCTATCTGGGAAGGAGCCCTTTTCCATGCTATCCAGGCAGGGTGCTAATGAGAATGTTTTCCCCTTTCAGTAATACCTTGAATGAGGACAATGCTAACTGTAACCACGAGGACCTGCTAATTCCAGCTAATCTGGCTCCAACTGAGGAGGCTGCTGTTTCAAAGGTATCTCCACCTGCCAGCCTGGAAGGTTTCTGTGTCACATTCTGAGCTCCCGATGCCTCCAGGCAAGCCCAGCAGACCTTGTTGCATGCCTCTCATAACTCAGTGAATTCCAGGCGCTGGGGAATGCCAGAGAGTGCTTTCTGAAGCAGGCAGGGACACTGCACAGATCTTTCCAAAGGCCATTTCTGCGTGTCCTTTCTGTAACTCTTATTTTTCTAAACTGTTTTTTCTCACACTGGCAGGGAGCCCCTTACATCCCAATGAGTTTATGCTCCAGTAAGGAGAGTGGAGGGATGAAATTGTGACATAGGCAGTTCCTATGAAAGGAGCCACAGAAGGAAAATTTTAAATTTAGATGCTCATTTGTTATTCTACTTACCTTAAGGTAATTTTAACTGGACTCCATGAAGAGCACCAGTTTAGGGAATAAACTTTGTTTTGTCCCTCTCCAAAAGAAAAGCAGAGTCCAATAGCGCTGGACCTGTGCTGCCTTTACTTGAGGAGACTGACAAGTTGTTCCAGATGACCAAAACACCCTGCCCTGTAGCTGTATTATGTAGTTGATCCCACTGAATAATCATAAATTTCACCGAGTTCAAACACCCCACTCCAGACCTTGCTGAATTTTTGAACGGTGTAGTACCCCACCTTCGCAGAGGGGAAGAGACAGTTTCAGTGCTTGCTGACAGGGCAATTATGTTGTTTCCAGCAAGTTAATGAGAATAAGGGAAATTAAAAGGCTATTAAAAAAGATTAAATGAAAATACTTGAAAAATTAGGCCTGATAAAAAGTGGTGTTCATTAAAGATACTGGTCTATAACTCAGGAAGCCACTAGAGTATTCAGTAGACCTGTGTGGTTACTACTGGGAATTCAATTCAAAACTGATTTATTCCATAGAGCACTCCAGATGACCAGGACGTTTCCTTAACATCACTGACAGAGAATCTAATTGACTTTACAGAAGCCACACCTCGGGTAAATGTATTTCAAACCCAAACTTCTTCCTTTGCACATAACAGTGATTTTTACTCGTGAACTCTTCTCTGGCTTTACTGTCTGTCTGCCAGGCTTGGATCTGCAGCAGTGGAAAGAAGTGATGGACAGGGATCACTGCTCACATGGACTCCAGCTGCAGGGTGGCTGGTGTAGGGGTGTAGACTTTACAGCTTTGCAGGGGAAATGAAGGAACCTGAAGAGTGAACCTGTATGTGTCCCACAGGGTCCTCTAGTATTGTTTTAGTAGAGCTGCAAGTGCCAGCTTGCTTCTCACACTTTTGGGGATACATAAGGGTTCAGTAATACATCATTCAGGAATTATATGGGAAGATGCATGTACATGTCTATATGTCTGTGTGTATATATATACACACATGAATACTTGAAAAGTAAACTTGTAATACTAATCAAGCCTTTTATATAAATAAAAAGCTCTTATAATCTATGCTGGCAAAGTGTAGTTACATTGTATGCAACAAGAGAAAGGAGGAAAGAAGGAGGACGTTTAAACTCTTCACAGTAGTGTGCTCTGGATTAAGGTTGTCCACAAAGCACTAAAAGATGATGAATTCTTTCCTTTGGAAGGGAGCACTGAATTGAAACTGCTCCCAGTGAGTGTCTGGCTCTGTGCTCAGTGGGTGCCACATCTCTACCCAATCACTAGCATGATTCAAAGGCTAACGAGGGGCAGATATCTGAGATTGTTTTGGGGGAGGTGTTGTTTTGGGAAGTAATGCTATTTTGACAACGTTCTTAGCTACCTTCAAACTTTTAATTGAGCTTTTGTTTGCTTTTTGTAGGTGTCTTCTCAGCCCATTGTAACACCGAGGTGGATAGTGCCAGTGAGTTACTTGACCATTTCTTAACAAAGAAAAAAAGCTTTTGACGTGATTAAGAAATGGGAGTTCAAGTTAAATAATAAAATACAATACTTTTTAATAGTTTGAAGGTCTATAAAGTAATGTACCAGACCAAAAATAAAGCAAACTAATTCAGCTGGAGTAAATCAGACAACATACCCTGTTAATAGCTAAAATTCTTTTTTGCTGTATTGTACTGCAGATAAATGCCATAAAATTTCTTAGAGAATTTGTATTTAGTAAAGCCAAGGTCAGAGTTTAATGAATCCTATTTTTGCCATTTATAAGTAAATTTATAAGTAAATCCTATTGAAAAGTTAGCTGGTGTTTGAGTTTCTTGTTTCATTCTTCCCTATTCAGACGGGACTGATTTCCAACGGGCCTTTGGGAAATAATGTTGCCTTATCTTTGAAGGCAGTGAAAGGCAGCACGGAGACCCTGATGTCCTCAGCTGGATTGACACCATCCCAGCACACACCCGAAGTCCTTGCAAGGTGAGGTCTCCTCAGCTCATTCCACAAGTCTGTGTGGACACTCTTACTGCTTCCACTGACACAGTGCCTTGTTTTGCTGTGCTACTAAACTGTAGTTCTGATTCAGTTTATAGCATCTGAAATATTACAGATAAACTGATGTGTGTATATTGTAATTTCAGTTCAGTTTCTTTCCTTATCTGCTCACATGTTCTAATGCTAGACTAAAGTTATGGTACAGAAAAAAATCTGAGAAATATCTTTACAGTGTTTCAGTACCTGCCAGAGGATTGGCGGGGGTGAAGAGGGATGCCCCTCAGTTATTTCCAAGCTATAAAGGTGTCAGAAAACCAAATAGGTAGAAGCCTTTTCCCTTGCTATTCCTTCTGCCATGCTGGTGAGGCACAATGATGGCAGTGACGATCAGGCCTTGCAGTGACCATAAAGAATGGCAGTGGTGCTACTGCTGCATTGTTTAAATTCCATTCAATTTGCTCTTCTGCAGTTCTCCATTAGAAAGGTTTTGTCTGTTGCTCTCATTAAGATACGAGGAGAACAGCCATGAATGCTCTTTGAAGCAATACTCTTCTCCTGTAATCCATCACGACAGACCTTTTGGAGGAGTGTATTTACAGAGCCTTATTTTTTCCCCCCCTTTTAGCCCAGTTACTGAGGATGCTACAATAAGAACGAAGTGTTTACTCACCACTGAGCTCTAGAAGAAGGAGTATCTGAAACTCTCACCTTGTAAAAACTCAAATCTTCTAACATATCTCCAAGGGATCCTTCTAAAAGACTTGCTTGGGATCAAACTGGTGCTGAACGGGAGTCAGACAACCGGCTGGTTTGCCAGGATCCAGGAAGAGACTTCTACATTTATCACAATCTAACTGGAATTGCAGCCTGAACCGGGATGTAAAACCACATGCATATTTGATCTTCTCGTTTGGGAGAAGTGAAATGTGACACCGGACCTAGTTCTGAACTGAGGAAAAGAAAACAGTTGTGTTCTGCTCGTGCTGGGTTAATTGTTCTTTACCCTGAGCTGGCTCTGGTGCTGCTGGAAGGTGTCGCAGAGCTGTGGGGTGTGAGCACGGAGCCCTGATGGCTGTGGAATAATGAACTTCGCAGGGAAGAGGAGAACTTGTGGGGCCACCTCGTGGCCGTGCCCTGCACAGGGCTCTCCATGGTGGTCACTGTCCCATACAGCCAAGGACATTTTCTTCGGTGTGATTATTCCCTCTGGTTTTCCGTCGTTTTACCAACACATACACTCCTTTTTGGCCTTAACCCCCTAAATAATCTTTGCACACCCTACTACAGTACCTGGAAAGCATGAAAGTCTAGTCCATCAGTGACCAGCTATGTAGACTGGATTTGAGCTGCTGCTCATTGCAACCAGGAAAATGCAAATTACCTGCCAAACAGCTTATAGCGTTAGCAGAATACAGGAGAGGTCCCACATTTGACACTGATCATTTAATTTCCTACATGATTCAAATACATGCTTTTTAGACTAGAGATCTGTATGTTTTAAAAGCCAAAGCAATGAAGGTGTGAGTGCAGCTTACTTCAGGAGCTGCTTATTGATTAGTATTGTTGTCTTCTAGGACTAGAAAGGAAAAGAATTTTCTTGTTTCTCTTCATGCTGTTTCTGGGTGTTTTTTCCACTTGCTGTGCTTTAGGAATACTTACCAGGTATTTTTGCAGCATGAGGGTACAACTAGATCTGTTCTTAACACCACTTTGAATCCTGTTCCAAGTGTCATCTAATAATTGTATGTAGAACAAACAGTAGAAAGACCAGGGTGAAAATAGGAAAAAAGGATGAAAAATTCCTGTAAGCAATTCACTTCTCTGTAGAAGGAAGATAAAAGCACACACTCCACAGAGCAGGGGAAGGTCTTTGGGTGCTCAGGTTAAGTCTAGGGTACAGTGCATACAGTTCAGAGATCATTTGAGCTCTGGGCAGCAGTATCATCACATGGACCCTGAGGATATAGCCTGTGAAATAGTAATGCAGATTCAGAGGGAGGAGAAAGATGGTGAATCCCACATCTAACAGGGAAGCACAGATGAAACAACTATGATCTTTCTTTCTGAGGAAGAGGTTTGTATATATGACTGGGGTTGGAGAGCGTTATCTGCATAGTGCTGCTGTTTGTAGATACTGATATGCATGTGGTTCTTAGAAACAAACTTAAATATGAAAATTGATTCAGGAACCTGTATGCATAACTTAATTTCTGCCCATTGGCTGCGTGCATGTGTCTCAATGTAAACAAAGGTTTGGACCAAACCACTATGGGCTGTGCAAATAAGCTGGGCCCAGCAAGGCTGCTGCATTCAGACCAAGGTGTTCATGCTGCTGTTGCTCTCATTCTCTTCTTTGCAAGATGCTGAATGCAAGTTAAGGGAGAAGCCACGTGGATTTTAGATGGCTCTGCTGCCACTTCTCAAAACCCCCAAGGCCTTAACAGAGAAATGTAGGGACTAGAGAAAGCTCATAGGACTGGCATACCAGAGTGATTCTGCAGGCAGTGATTTGCAGCCACTGCCTCAAGAACCAGGATTTCAGGATTGGTGGCAGGTGCTGTTGATGTCCCTCCAGCCAGCACCTGGAGCAGCACACCTTGCTCCCGCCCTGCCGGATGAGCGGAGCCGCTGCCCCGGACCAGGCACAGGGTTCCTGCTCCCAGCCCTTCAGCTCTCTCATTGCTACTTCCAGTTGAGTATTGGCTTTTTTTTAATACTTTTAAGTCTGAGCCTTACTGCTTATTAAAATGTAGCTGATTCGTGATTTGAATATCAAATGTCTTAGTCTGGATTAATAATGCAGTTGCCAGCAAAGTTCCTGCAGGAAAAGGGAAGCAATGGCTGCAACAGTCTGCTTCCTGCACAAAGCCAGGACTGTGTGTGGAAACTTGGCACTTGCTATTCATCTGTTTGCTCAGCAGCTGAGCTGGCATTCGCCAGTTACATGTGTTGGGTTTGTAAATAGACAGAATGCAGTAGCATTTTCTTAGGCATGTTTGATATTTGGCTCTTCCCGTTGGGTTCAGGAGCTCTGTGAACTGTCAGCTTGAATCCCTCCCAAAACTGGAATAACAGAAGTTTACAGTTTTCCAGCACTGCGTGTTGAATAGCATCCTTAGATTCCTCCCAAGCCGTCACAGCAAATAACAAGTAAATAGTGTGTGGTGCGTGTGTCCCCTAAAATCTAAATGGTTCCAAATAACCAACTGTTACTGCACCATGGTCAGGATAGCAGTGGTTGGAGGGGAATGGTATAATTACACACATGCACATACAGAGAAACGTCAAAGGGGTGAGGCTTTCCTCAGTTTTCAGAGGACTAATATTTGACATTTCACATAAAAATGCAAACATTTCAACTGGTAAATTGGGAACCTGCAATATCTAATAGATTTGGGAATGCACCCAAGTCTACCCAGCAATATCTAATACTTGGAGCAAATATTCACTCAATTTATCTTGATGTAGCTTGCCTAGCTAACCAAATCATTGCTTATATAGGGAGCCTGGCAAGACCAAGGTGACAGAGGTTTGTGATCTGAACATCCTGCAGTTTGGCATCACTGCTCTGCTTTGCAGCTAGAGGTACTGTGTTACATGACTGACTAACAGGTAACACAGCATTACTCATCACCTGCATTTTATCAGACACAAATAGGGCTAATAGTTCCTACAGTTAGTGCTATAAAGTATCAGTTAATACCTGTGTGCTACTGAGAAAAAGGATTTTCCTACCATTGCTATTGATTGATTGGCTGTAGGGTCCAAGTATTTTCTTAAAGTCTATTTTTCAGTATTTATTTAAAGAGATTTATAAATAAAACTTTTGTGTGAATCTGGTGTCAGGATGTTGGCAGGTCTGCCCCCCACTTAAAAGTGGTAAGAGTTGACAGGAATGAATGAATGAATGCTAAGTGATTGGATCTAAAAGTAAAAGTGATTTTACTCCAGTCACATTCTGTGGAGTAAAAGGTTTTATAGAAATCTTGGTGTTTGTAGTAGCAGCATCTTAGTCCTCATCTCAGACTAATTAACCTGAGAGAGATGCATTTCAGTCTCACCCATTTAAGACCATCAGAGTCTGCATGTGCTATTTGCATTTACAAGCTTAGAAAATGGGCATTAAAATGTGGGAGTTGAGGCTTTCTTACACCAGAATTGAGGGAATCTCTTCTTTAGTTCAGTGGTAATAGTTTAATATTAGGTAAGTTATATGACATAAATTACCTGCTTACCTGTTAATGAGTCATGGTTAATGAATTAGCTTGAATGTATTCGATTTTATACTTAAATTTTACTCCTGCTTTGTTGAAGACAGACAGCTATGTAAGATAACTTTGGACTATTTTTTGGACACAATTTCGGCAAGAAAATTTGCATCCCTGTTAGAGCAGCCCAGGTGAACAGTGCTGCTATGTGTGGGTCTCTGTACAAACTGTTTGCAGCCTGCTCTCCCTTTGTCTGCACCCTGCTCCTTCCTTCTTATTTCATGAAGCAAAGACGTACTGTTGGGATAAGCATGTCCTTCACAAACAGCACTGGATATATTTTTCACATTGTTAACATATTCTGGTACAATCCAGATCCACTGGTGAAGTGATAGCAGCTCTGTTCCACAGCCAGCTAGCATTTAAAGCTCTATCTGGGCACATAGTGTTTCTGAGTTTAGGAAGTTGTAGTATCTATATACATATATATATATATATGTATATGTAGCTGTTAGACACTGTAATGTCACAGCTTTCAAATGCAGCTGGACAATCATAACTTTTCAACCAAAAAATAGACCAATATATGCCCATGGCCTTTCAGTGACAGAGGTGTGGTCCAGGTGTGTTTGCTGCAGGTGTTGGCAGCACAGACAGGAGTGCAGTGCCCTCCCCACAGTGCATGGCAGAGGCAGAGCTGCACTGGCTCCTGGCAGCGCTGCGGGGAGATGCAGGTGCTCCTTAGAGCCCCTTAGAGCCAGGGCCCGGCTCGGTGTCACCAGTGTTGGTGCTGGCCTGAGGAGCAGGCACTACCGGCACCACTGCCACACCCACAGAGCCGGGAGCCACAGGATTCTTCTGCAGGATTCACCTCCTTTTGATTGTTTGGCTTGAGCACTCTGCTCCATAAACACACACACCCACCCCCTAACTATGTAACTGGACGAACTTATTTTTAAAGTATATAAGAATATTTTTTTAGATAGATTTGTTTTGTTAAAGCCGCACTAACTACTGTATTTTTACTTTTTATATGTAAAGCTTGGCAATAGCTCCCAATGTATAATTTATTTGTTGGGTTTTTTATAAAACAAAAGTGCACCCTCTTGCTTCTGTTTCACAACACTGGTGACATATGAACTGTCTTAGGCACTGCACTGAGATCTGTATTGAAACTGTACTTGGGAACAAGTAGATCTGTAGTCCACTCAACCCAGTCTTGGAATGTTTATGCTATAGTTTTGTCTTAAATACACCATGTCAGTGCAAAAGTCTTGCAGAGTCATCTTTAAGCCCCCTGTGTTACACCAGCACAGCACTAAGGGATGGGTCAGCTGGGGCTTGGGACATTGGCTTGCTGCTCTAAACTTAGCTTGTTGTCAGCTAAAGCATAACTTAGGACAGCACCTAAGCTTGCAGGTAGATGCTAAACAATGAAATGCCTTTTTTCCAACAGAGCTGAGATTGTCCAGGAGGACTGTCAGGTGTCCAGTACCTTTGAAAACCAGTCCCAAGTGTGTGCCCAGAAGGGGAGCCCGAGCTGCCCAGTGTGGTTCCAGTGCAGGCCAGTTAACTGAGCACCCTCACTCCTGTCTCTAGCAAGGGACTGGGCTGTGTTTCTAAGTACAGCAGCACTAATGATTGTTTAAAGGAAACTGTTTACTCCCAAGCCCTGACTTCGGCTAAATGCTAAAGAAGGCAGCAAAGGGCAACCTTTCATTATCTTTGTTTTTCAAAAACTATTTGGAAAGTATCAAAAGGAAGATAAATTATTCCATCCTAATGACTAAGTTCATAGGAAATAATTTCTCTTGTGGCATAACTTATTGTGTAGGTCAAACTGTGATAAATCACTGAATTGTTCTTCAAATCCACTTACAACTCAAAACAATGAAACCTCTAGGTTTTTCTGTTATTAACTGAAAAAGCCTTCTTTGAATATCTGCATTTTAGAAGAAAATATTTCTGCCATTCATACATTTCATACGATGTTCAAAAACCAAACGTCAGTTACAGACAATGAGTTTGTTGAGATGTTTAGCACTGATCAATGTATATTAATTATACAATTTATGATACAACAGTGCATCTTGTGTCTCATATGAGGTTGCCAAAAATGCTGCATCCTTTTGCTTTTCTTCTATGGATTGAATTTCTGTGAGCATATCAGATATGTGCAAGGTTCCCTGCTTTTCAGAGGCATTCTAAACAGCCAACTTCAGTGGCAGCCCCTTCGGTCCCAGCCAAAAATGGTGTGTTTTATTTTGTTTGC
The DNA here is from genome assembly GCA_013398615.1 of Brachypodius melanocephalos. NCBI lineage: Eukaryota > Metazoa > Chordata > Aves > Passeriformes > Pycnonotidae > Brachypodius > Brachypodius melanocephalos. Next base: position 11,819,175 of record VZSR01003282.1, on the reverse strand, counting down.
CACTAGCTGGAGTAATTCCATTCATTATTTCATGCAGGCCACTGCCGAGCTTTCAGATGGCAGCAGCTTTTACTCACTCGCTTGGGCCTGGGATGAATTTTCATTAACTGCTGCAGTTATAGAGAAATAGCATAAGCACATCCACAATGGCTCTTTTCTCCCTCTCTGAAAAGGTGACTGCAGTGGGAAAAGAGGAGTGAGGTGCTCTGAGAACCCTTTCGGTGTAGCTGATAGCACTGGCTGAGGTTTGAAAGGGGATATGACCCAGGAGGTGTCACAGTGTGAGCAAGGATTGTGTCCCTAGTTCTGGACACTGGAGGGTACCTGAAATACAGGCTGTGCATGCCCAGAGTGGACTGAGGTGCACACTCCTGTGGGCATCTGTGGGATGCAGTCACTTCAAATCCCAACCACCTTCCCTTCCAGCTTGAGCTCGCCCTTGTTTTTTTAGAAGACCTGGGAATGGGCCACAGGGGGGGAAAGAGCCTCCAGTGGCTTCAGCAAAGCTGCTGTAGCACAGAGCCCCGCTTCAGGATCAGGGCTCTCTCCGCTTGCACAGCGTTGCCGGGGCCAACTGCGGCTCAGCCTCCCCTGACCCCCTCCCTCCAGCCAGGCCTTTCCCCAGCCCCTGCCCTCTTGTGTCCTGGACAGGGGCAGGGAACTGCGAGGCCCTTAGGGCCGGCTCAGAGGTTTGGCATCTTCTAGGTGAGGCAGTGGGTGTGGTGCTGACCGTGCTGGTGCCCCCACCCGACCTGGCACACAGGCAGAGCCCCGGGGAGGGAACAGGGGAGATGGGCATACTCCAAGCTGCTTTCTCCTGCCCGTGCCAAGCCATTGCCTTTGGGCTGGCTCGTGTCCCGCCTGCGTTGGCTCCGAGTAAATGTTAAACCCTTCGCGGGGCTGCCAAAGGGAAGAGAGTTTGAGGGGGCAGGAAGAAAGGAATGGCAGAGGCTGGATGGCATTTTCCTGGGACTCTTGCACACCCCCAGGATACCGCTACCTGCCAGGAGGCCTTCGCGTGACTTGGAAAAATCACTGGTTTATTGTTGCCCTTTCCAGTTAAATTTCCTTCCCTTGTCAATCCTGGATAAAAGGCTGTATGTTACGGCAGCTCTCAGGATAATGCCAAAACAGACATGTCAGTCAGCACAAGGAAAACAAGCTGCTGATTTAAGATTGCAGTGCTGACTACATGCTCAGCTCAGTTGCTGTATTGATGTCCCTTCCAAACAAACCTCCTCAAACTGGGAAATTCAAAGCCTGGGCAGCCCTCAAAGCCAGCTGAAGTGCAAGGAAATGACCGGGGCTTGCAGAATTGTCTTCCTTGGTCAGAAAGGTAAGTTCTCTGTGCAGTTTGAAAATATAAACACATATTTTAGACTCATAAAGGTGAAAATGAACACACAGTAATAGGAAACAGAGCGGGATTTATTCACATGGCAGTGTACAAATCCTCTCTGTTTCCAGGTAAGGGTCATGGATGGTCCAAATAACTCTTAAGTAGCTTTTTGCAAATCCATCTGTAATTTTTCTATTGAAGTCACATGACAGTTACTTGTGAAGAGATAATGAAAGTATCTGTAAATATGCTTGAAATCTGTAAATGACTTGAAAGTCATTATTCCATGAAACTTTTGAAAAGTGAACTTTTCAAATATTTGAAAGTATTAACTTACACTTTCAGATAATTTCAAATACCAGCAGTCTTACAGACAGCTGATGTTCTGTCAGAAGGTTGGTATTTAGTAACTTCTGTGGAAATAAATGCTTTCAGTGCTGGACAATACTACCTTGCAAAACAAGCACTTTTTCTTTTCAGCAAAGAAAAACCATATATGAACTCAGAATTTACAAGTACAGAGGGGAAATGTGTAGCAAATATTACGTAGGGTGATGAAAGAGAGATGGAGTTGGAAAAGCAGAAGTCCTTTTGTGGCTAAAACAGGAGTTACTAGTCAAAACAGCCCATGCTTTGTGCCACTCTGTCAAGCCCTCCTCTTTCTGTTTTCTCCCCACCCCACTGTGGGAAATCAAACCCTTTCGATTCTGTGTTCAGTCATTAAAGCCAACACTCATTTGGCACATCCTTTGTTCTCATAGATATAATGCCCTTCCTCTGGTCCTTGCTGATGATTTTCAGTAGGCAGTCATTGTTTCACTTCCTCAAGTGAATTCAACACAACCCTTGAATATCTTCTAGAATTCAGTTGCTGATTTGTTTGTTGAATTCCTTTGTCATAGGCCATCTCATGTAGCAAACACATTGTGCAAAGAACACTCAAGAATATAAAATCTTTAAAATCTTAGAGAAGATTCCTCTTAAGACTAATTGAATCTCTCAAATGTGACTGTATTTCTTTCTTATGCCAGTGCAAAATGAGCAAGCTTTGCCCCTGAAGTGGCATCTTGTAAACCAGTATGAGTTACTGCAGTCATGATTTTCAAGGCAGCCATCAGCCATTGCAGTTTGAAAGGGTATGAAGTGACCAGGAGAGAAGTAACAAAAAGAGCAGCATTCCAACAAGCTCTTCTCAGAAATCACAACTTACATGCAAGTTGTGACTTAAATATATGTCGGGTTTTGTTAACATTGTAAAAAATCTGTTCACAGCAAATATGAGAAGGTTTATTTTTTTTTCCCCCCAGCATGCTGATAGGAAGCTGAAGACAGTTGCAAGCAGTTGGTTTTCCACCTACTGCCACGGTGGTGGAAATTTATTCCTTCACTTTGCAAGCAAAGCAATCACAAGCAATCAAACTCCATTTGCCTGAAGGAGATCTCAGAGAAGCTGGACAAAGGTTTGCCCCCGATGAGCAGCAGTGTGTTGGTCCTGCTGATCTCACCCCCCATGGCTGCACACCCATGGTCGGTTCTCTCCTCTTCACCCACAGCCTGAGCAGCAGCAAAAGGCTCTCCTGAACAGGCTGACAGATGGAGAGACTTTTCCTGGGACAAACAGCTCCTATCTCTCTTTGGGCCTAGTCCTGCCTCTGAAGTGGTCTGGAAGGCAGGGAATTCTGCTGGCTCCAGGGACAGGCTGAAGGTTTTCATTTCAATGGCATTGCTGCGCTCCATGGGCTGTGGGCAGAAGTAGCTGCAAAAGCCAGAGTACCTCGGGATGGGCACCAGCTGGTCCTTCTGCTCCCTCTTGCAGTGGCTGGGCAATGTACCAGTGAAATCTGAGGCAGTTTGGAAACCCACACCAATTCCTAAGATGCAGTGATACATTTTAGGAGAAAAGTTTCCCTTTGTGATACTAGTAAGCTTCTTCCATGTCTGGGTATGGAAATGATACTTCCAGAGGTCATCATTAGGGCTGGAATTTGAAATCCCTCCACCAAAAATCAGCATAGAGTCTTTGCAGACTATCGAAGCATGACCTACCACTGGAGGAGGTCCTTGGCTGAAGGTAAGAGAAACCAGCAGTTAAGGGGAGACCAACAAGAAACTTAGCGCTGATTTTAGCTTCTGTTTTCCTTTTGACTCAGAAGGATGACTGCTGAACAGCTGCATTGGGACATCAAAATTACACTGCTGACAGCTGCATCAACACCTTGCCAACAGCTCTCCCGAGCAAAGCCAACCGGAGCCCCAGGGATGGCAACAGCACTGCATCCTGATCTGAACAATCCCTGCAATTACCAAGAGGGCATCGTCTCCCTCTCCACCCGCACACAGTATCAAAGAGTAAGTTTAATTCTCTTTCTCTGCTCTTTTAGTGTAACAAATAGAACAGTCTACCTTGTTCTGATGCTGGACCAGCTGCTGCTTCCAAAGTCCCACCTCCACAAGTCTCTCTGTTCCGTGAGCCCCATCAGCCCCCCAAAGAGGTACATGGCTGTGTGATAAACTGCTGCTGAGTGGCCGTGCCGAGCTCCGGGGCCGCTGCTGTGACAGACACACAACCACTTCCTTGTGTCTGAAACAAAAATACTGAGTTGTAGATGGAACAAATATACCCTGTTTGAGAAAGGATTTACTTCCTGGAGGAGGTAATTATTCAGTTGGAAAATAAGGGTTTCTGCTTTAAGCTTATTATGAGTTAACAGCTTAAATTCTGACACTGAACAAGTGCATTTTAAAAAATCAGTTTTGAAATAAACTTTTAATGAAAATGTCAGATGCTGTGTGACAGATGCCATGGAAATTTTATTTACAGAGCAGTTTTTCCTACAGCTTTGTCAGTTCATTGACTCTGACACAGAAAGATACTTTCCTGGCTGTTGCAGGGGAAAAAATCAGTCAACAAAAACATTAATTCATTAATGTCTATGCTTGTTCTCCCTGTGAGGGAAGGAAAGATGAGATAAACCCATCATTTGTTTCAAAATAGTGACAGAATGGCCATCAGATAACAAGTTAAGCATTTAGGAAATCTCTGGGAATTATCTGGTTTGCAATAATCAGACTGGTAATGAATAGGCTAATAAACTATCTCCTGTCAGGTTTGGCTCCCCATGGTCAGCTGGAGATTTGGGATCAAAAGATGGCATTAATAGCCTGAAATCAGGGTCTCTGCTGTATCTGAAAGTTTTCAGTAATCCTTGAAGAATTTTAGTGAATAGTAAACAAACATTCTCCGTGATTTTCAACGGTAAAACTGGCAAATACTGCAGAACTTACTTCAGCGTAATATTCTAATTAATTTCAGCCAGCAATTAATTGAATTGACACAATTTATCACTAAATGTTGTAGAAGAGAAGCCAAAACTAACAGAGCATTTCTACTGATAAGAATTTTCTTAGCAGAGCAAGCCATGCTCTCCTGCTGCAGTTGTCATTTTACACTAGATCAAAACCTTATCCTGCTTTTTAACTTACCAAAATGGAATTCCCAAAACTCCTGAGAAATGCCTTTGATGCCAAAGTATCCCCCATAGATATACATGCTGGAATGGTACACAACTGCACTGTGACCTCGTCTGTTAGCTGGTGCAGAGCTCTAGAATAGTTCACAAATAAGACAAAAACCTATAAAGTCATATCAGCAGCAATGCCTGTCTTGGGAATACACCTTTCCCACCCCCCCACCCCCAACGACCCTGCAGTCCCAAACTCTTGACTCTTCCATCAATCACAGGTAAGCAAAGTGCTAACTGTGTGACATCTTTAAAAAATTTTGGGGGGTAATTTCAAGGTATAGAACCATTGTGATGTTTCAGTAGCAAAAAATGAGTGATTCTTTGTGTGTAGTGATGCAAAACCAATCTCAAAAGACCAAGCCATAAATGCTTCCACTCAGGTTTCAATTAGAAGTGGCAGTAAATTGGTGAGTCCACATGTTCACACTGAAGAAATGAAAAATGCTGTAGCACTTCACATTCCAAAACGTATTAGCGTGGCTGCCAATCTGTTTTCACAATCCTACTTTTAAAAGCACAGGCTTCACGTATGGTTGCAATATTCCATTTAAAATTAGTTTTCTTGATAAGGATTTCAGAAAAACAGAAGCAGCAGCAGAGGAGAGGACTTAACTTCTTATATAGGACTTAAAATTTAAGAGCAGTATTTTTAAACACTGTTTTGAAGAAGGAAAAAGCCTTACGTTATTGAAAGTGCAAAGAAATAAAGTATAGCCACATGTCTGTGAAGAGATGAGATTGGAACTGTTTGGGGGAACATATTTCAAAGCAATCTGTTTAATCAACAAAGCAACAGGCATTTGATTCACACATTCCCCACTTCCTGGCTCCTTACCTCCGTCTCTGCTGGTTCGTTGCAGCTCTCTGTCCATCTTGCGGAATCTGGGGGATTGAGTTAATAAAGCGCAGTTTAGAGCCCGCACCACAAGAGGACACTCCTCCCACAGCAAGTGTTCAAATTACACAGCTCCTTTTTCAAGGGAGTCTCGTCTTGGTGTTTTCTACTGACAAGGCTGAAGAAATCCCGCTAAGACAGCAGCACTGAGAGACTTGCAGGAGACACAGTTTGAACAGTTTTCCTCTATCCTTATCTGATACAGAATCACACAGGTACCACTCTGTATTCCTGTTTCCTAAAGTTAAATTGCATAATGCAGAAGTAAGCTGTGATTTTCATCATTTTCTGAACTTGTAGGAATCCCAGATTTCCCTATGGATTTATGACTCCTTCTGCTTACCACATACACCTTACTATGGCAGACTTACTCATTTTTGTTCTTTTTCATAGGTCCCTTAAATAGCCCTCAAATAACAGCCAGCAATCACAGTTCTGGGATCACCATGAAGGAGAAGAAATACCAGATAACCCAGCACCAAAGGTACAATGAGAAATCAGTACAGGCTTGCATTACTTAAAGCTATTCTTGCCAAAAGATTTTAAATAATCACTATGAAATAGTTAGACACAAACCCAATTCTGATTAACTCATTTCCAATTTCTAATAATAAGAAATAAGTGAGTAATAAGATGCTTTCTCCTTCAAAATATGTTCTGAGGGCTTTCTTTTTTCCAGCAGGTTGTCTCAGACAACTGGTGGAAAACACAAAAGAAGGATTGAAAAAACCCCAATGACTTAAGGTTACATAGTGAAGTAGCAAAAGAAGCCAGGAAACTTAAATCTTGGTCTGGCACAAGATTTACTGTCTCAAAAATAACTGAGCCTCTCTCTCTCCCCTCCCAATCTGACATCAAAATAACAGCCATTACTGTACACAGGATTTCCAAGGGGAGAATGCATGGTGTATGAGATTGCTATTAGATTCAAATGCTGCACTGTTTTTATCAGAATACACACTTATGAGATCCCAAATGATTGTTCTTAGGAGAAAAAAATCTGTGTTATAAAATATTGATGTTAATTTCCCACTTTCTTATTTAATTATATTTGATTTCTCTTGCTCTAGCTGATGTGTTTCTTCAGTAAAAGTACAAAATGAGATAACTTTACTGATCTACATTCTTCCATAAGAGCTTGGTTTTTAAAATATATGTGGCATAAAAAATAAAAAATAATTAATACATTAATTATCAGGTCTTATGATCAAATACTAATTCAGAAGGAGAAAGGGAGGAATGGAAATTCTGAGACCTTAAAATACATAAAATTTTCCCTTAAAATATTCTCTAATTGAAGTAAGACCCGTGTCTCTGATAGCTTAACAGCCTAATTTTGAGGGAGAAATATGAACACAGTTTTACACGCATTACTTGTTGTAAAGCTTAGGGAAGGCTCTGTTACAAGCAGCAGAAAACAGTTTAGTTCTTACTATTTATTACTGCCTAGGTACTTGGAATGTCCCATGGAAAAGACTGGCTATTGTGTATCATACCAATGTCGTATATCCAGAGAGGAGTTTTTGCTTGTGTGAAAGCAGAATCCACCATCCCACCAAAAATATACAGGCTGCCCTGCAAAATGCACAAATATTTGTCACTTACAGGAAAGCACATAGCATGAAAATAATTTTCAAAATAATTCTTAAAAGCAAAGGTTACTATCAGCAAAATATAGTTAACAATATGATGATCTTTTAACAATTAATCCCAAAACGCCACCAACTTTTAATTATTCTCTCTTTATTCTCTCCCAGTGGAAAGCCCTGAGGAACATTCTGCTGTTTAACAGGGACGGCATTTCAGAACCTCTCGTTCCTTGTCAGCCTGGGGCAGCTTCAGGGCTGGGAATCTGGAGCTTTCTTGAGGCATTGCTCAGGTAATACTGGATTATGCATGTTTATAGAAATATTTCATTGTGATGTAGCTCCTGATATCTTAAATTCTGTCTTCCCCTCACAGGCAGGGCTGTAATTCTTACTTTCCTTCACTCCCCCGTCCCTCTTCTGTGCCAGTTCTGTAGTGAATGTTTTTATGTCGTAGCTGATCATGCAAATGAATTCAGAGCAACTGTTACAACTGCACAGATAAGTCAGAGAATGTGCTGCCAGGGTCTTTATCTGGTATTACTGCTACTTATTGAGCACTGACTGAGGAAACCAGGGGGCTGCTGCAGAGCTGAATTACTGTCACTCTGTTCAGAAAGATTCAGCTACATCCAAAACTGCACCAACACAAAAATGCTTTCTGGGCATAGTATTTCAGTACATAACCTATGGCATTTTGTTGCACTGTAGAGTAGGAAATAAAATGTCAGGATATGGACAATATAATCTAGGTCTAGTACCTTATAAGCCACCATTGAATGTTCTTCCAGTTCTTCTGGAGCATCTCTTGAGCAATCCAACATTTCCCATTCATTTTTCACTATAAACCAAAGCTGAAGTTAAGATAGTGGTGCACTCAACACATAAACAGTAGGGAAAAGGTGAAAAAATGGGCTTTAAATGTGGCTGTGCTGCTTAAAATCAAGTGTTTAGTCATCTTTCCTCTGTTCTTTCAAAAATTAAGTATATGCATTTTTCTATTTAGCAATTTTAAATAGTAATAGTTACATTTAAATATAATAATTGTTACTCCTTGTATTTTTATTGTTACCTACGTCAAAACTCAACAAGTCCTTAAGCATGAACCCCAGCACAATTCTCGTTTATTCCAGCAACAACTGAACAGGAAAAACCGTACATTAAGTCAAAAAATACAAAGGTATGGGTTTGATAGTGCATTGATACTACAAACCTACAAAGTATTATATTCACATGTTCCCTTTGTGCACTTTTATATGTATAACTATTGCTGTGTTAGAGAGTCAGGGAAGCTCATTGATATCCCTTGTTAGAACCAGGATATTTTAAATGACTCAGTATTTCTGGTGGAGAAAAAGAAATACAAAACCAAAAGGAACTTAACTGAAATCAAAACCTTGTGGGACACTGCAGAAGGAGCAAATACCCCCTATCTGCCCAATGAACAAAAAGCAGTTTATCCATCCCCATTTAAAGGAGGATAATCTGCTAAGTACAGAGCATCCTCAGTTTCATGATGACTGGATGCAGAATCGCTTTAACCCCGACATACAAGAGGAGGGGCCGGCTCACCTGTGTGGTACCTCCAGAAGTCCCTGAGCGTGGTGCAGCCGCGCCCTCCGTAGAGATAGACAAAGCCTCTGCAGACAGCACAGGCGTGCTTGTAGCGGTCACACGGACGCGGCTGCGGCGCGCCCGCCGCTCCCCACGCACCGCGGGCTGCAATTCCCTTCATGCTGATAGCCGGGATCTCATCCAAGGAACGACTGGCAAAGGGCAGCCATGCCAGAGGAGGGTCCCAAAATATCAGGGACAGGGCCTAAACCCTGTTTGGGATGCAAAAAGACAAAAGAGGGAAAAAGAAAAGTCTCTACGTTATGATGTTAATGTGTTTTCTTTTCAATCCCATCAAAAGCAACATTGGACAACTTTGTCCATTTTTATTAACTTGAGTAAAGCACCTGAAATTCTGACTCAGATTATTGTATCGGTGAGGTTGGGACAGGAACATTCCTGGAGCTGAAAGTTTTCCAAGGAATATCAGTGAACTGAAATGAAGCTCCAACACGCTACATTTACAATACCAGGGCTCGGACTTTTTTCACAACTAAAAGAGTACTTTAGACAAACCTGTACTAAAAAAACCTTTGGAAAGAGTGACTATTATAGATGGAAGTAATGCATTAGCAGTTGTCCAGAATTTGTTTAGACTTTTATCCTTAAACCTGCTTAAATGAGGATGCATCTGGAAAAAAATTACACCAGCCCTTCCCAGGCCACAAGATGTCACTGTGTTCTGTGAAGACATAAGTACCAGGAAAACATTCTTCTATTAATCCTCTTCAAAACAGTGGCTTATTTTAACATAGATTATTTTTACAAAACACACCCGCAAATCCCTCCAACATTAGACCAAATTTTGGAATTTGTGTTGGTAACGTGTCTGAGGTGGCACGTCACCAAATGAGGTGACAAAGTCCCCCAATTCCAAGACTTTTCAGTGAAAGCCAGATTCCAGCTGCATTGAGGAGCCAGGATGGAAACCAATAGGGAAGAGTCATTTACTTAATGGTAATGTGTAAGTCCAGAGTAAGTTGCACTTACCTTGAGGAAAAACAAAGATTACAGTAAAACAAGCTAGATACAAAAATTAGTTATTTTCATATTAATATGAAAGTATTGTACCTAATTTAATTTATCATCCAATAATATCTACAATTTACCGGTTTTAAGACTGGAGTATATTCAGTGACAAAAAGATGCTAAGAATCTCTTGCAGCATATTCAGGCAAGTTTAACTACTTCAGTTTTGTTGTGGTTTTTTTGTTTGTTTGTTTTAATGCAAACCAGTATTGTAAGCTATTACTGTAGAAACTGAAGTATATTCTTTCTATGTTTTCTCTGAAGGAATACAAAGATGGGTGGCACTTACTAAGGGTGCATTTCTCATGTCCAGGGGATTTAGCAGATATGAAGTAATGACACATTATAGGTGTGTAAATCCATAATGCTTTCTGGCATCCCATTGAAAAAGGAAAAGCAGCTGAAGACATGAAACAGGGATTATCTCCCTAACTCTGCCAAGCTTCTGAGCAACCACAGCCAAATCATTCACTTCCACAGCTAAGTGGGGACACTGACTTCCTTAGTACAACACTTCAAATTTGCTGATGCAGTGCAGTGTAACAATGCCAAGGTATTACTGGTATTGATATAATTTACTCTGAAAAGGGTGACAGGCTACTAATACTTTACAAAGGTAAAACAGGCTTGTCCCCTTGTGGTTTGGGGTTTTTTTCTCAGTTATAGAGCTGGTTATCCTTCTTGCTATGTATTTTTGCTTGTTTTTCTTCCTCCGAGCCTTGCCTCCTATTGTACAAACATTGAGAGACAAGGACAGCCCTGATTTCATATAACAGATTAGCAATAAAGTCCTGTCCAGTTGTTTATCTAGCCCAGCTGAATTCTTGCAAGGCAGGCGAGCAGGATGGGATAACAAAAGGCCAAGCTGGCATGAACTGAATGGGTGTCTCCTCTCAGTCACACCTTTTGAGCATTGGCTGACCCTTGTGAATCTCAGCCATTTGCTCTCAGCTAAAGCATTCCTGGAAGCAGACCTACAATCCCTAGCAATCAGTTAACTGCTCCACTTCAGAGTTGGGGAAATAACCCCACCAAATTATGAATCTTGCTTTTCATCATTGTATTTTAAACTGCAAACTTGACTCCTGGATAGCCTGTCTATGGAACCCAACCCATCAGAGTTCATCTGCTGTCAACCTTAGCAATCCCATTTCCAAAGGAAAGCTGCTCCTCTTCTGAGAACCATGTTACCAAGCCTGGTCCTCTGTGTCATGCATCACTGACCTCAGTTTCAACTTGATACAATATCACTCATCCAAAAGGAAGCCCTGACTTCAGAAAAAAAATCCAAAAAGACAACTCTGAACATTTTTATTCAACTTTTTTTTTTCCCAAAACAGCTGTAGCACACACAAAAATGTCTGCTGCTCTCCAAAGTCTTCTGCCATTCCATTCTAAAAATAGCTCCTGTGCAATCAATCCCAATTGTTAAAGGGCTGGAGGAGCTGAGTGGAGGGCCTGGAGAGCTGCAATTATTGCAGTAACTATAGCACCGAGTGTGTATCAATTAATGGTGCCCCACTACTGTTTCATAATACAAATAATCCAGGAAATGTAGCAAGACAGGAATTACTTCAGGAAATGTAGTTTATATGTTCATTATATAATTATTTATATTTCTGATAGATGTGGTTTCTCAGACAAATGATTTATTTATTTAAAGTATTGCTTAAATCGATCTTCATTAAAACTTTTTTCTATCTCAGCCCCTTATTCATTTCCATCTGTTTTCAATAAACTCAGAAAAGTTTCATTTTCAAAATGATCAAGCTTTTTGGAATATTATGAGATATGAAACCACTCATATGGGGAGGGGCCCAAGTAGGAAATCTTGTTCTGTTTTGAGGCTTTTTGTTAATGACCCAGTTTTCTGAACTCAAGCCTTGAACCTTTCCAGGCAGAACACTGCATTTTCTCACTAGGCAACTTGAAGTTTTACTGCTTTTCAAAAATAATAACATTTCTTCCCATTTGTACTTATCCTAGAAACCTTGGCTCTAGAGGTGGTTTTATTGTAAGTTTTGTTCTAATGGGACTGCCTGCATGAATGAGGAAACTCTGGAGACTTGCAAGGCCCTTACAAAGTTTTAGAAACAAACCCAACTTGTTCAGAATAGAGAAAAAGGCACTTTTTTCAGTATATCATGTTTATTTCCAATGCTTCACTATGTGTGATAAATTTAGTATCCTCTGGTTTGCATTTTTTTTTCCCAAACTCAAGATAACCTGAACTGTTTCTGTGGTGGGTTTTTGGGTTTTTTGGTTTGTTTTAGTTTGGGTTGTTTTTTGGGGGGTGTTTTTTTTTGTTTGTTTTGGGGGGTTTTTGGGGTTTTTTGGGGTTTTTTTTGTTTGTTTGTTTTTTTGGTTTTTTTGTTTTGTTTTTGGGGGTTTTTTTAGGTTTTTTTTTTTTTGGTTGGCTTGTTGGTTTGGGCTTTTTTCAAAATACAGGAAGTAATTTTCAGAGATGCTCAGCTTCAGAGTTTCAACCTGCAAGTGTGAATGGCTCTAGGACCATAGGGTGTCTGTGACAGTTCTGCATTATTAACATTCTGAACTGAAATAAGGGCCTGCCTTTGCCACATGTTGTAAAACATGCAATTACCACATGAGTGAGCTTACAAGTGCAGGAGTCAAGACAAAAGGAAGGGAACAGAAAGAGGTATTGCTTCTTACAGGGAGAATTCGAAGGACAGAAAGGGGGTTTGTAAAATGACAAATCAAAGCAGAAGACATGGCTCCATCCTGATTTCAGGGTTCAGAAGAAAGACAGGTATTTTGAAGTAAAACAGTAACAACCCTGTTGTCTGAATAAAACTTAAGAGCAGAACACTAAAAACTGACAGAAAAACTGAGAGGCTTTTATTTGAGTAACTCTTAGTTGAATTTTAACAAGTTCAGGGCAGTATTTGTAAACATTATCACTGCTATATCTTAGTGCTTCAAAATGCTTTTTGACAAAAAGAGGTATTTTAAAGGGGGCAACTCTTCTGAAACAGCCACATATAATTACAGTTTTCATTTTCTGTAAGGCTCTGAAAGTAACTGCTCCTTCCTGCCACAGCACCGGGGGCATTGGCACCTTCACTGCACAGCAGACGAGAACCTCACTGATCTCTCCCAGAGAAAAGCTCACTGCCTGTTTCTTGAGCTCTGCAGGCAAGATATTGCTTTTCTTTAATTCAGATCACATTAATATTAAAGCTTTAATTTTAGAAGTTCATAATAAATTTATGTCTGCGTATTGTTCCAAAATTAAAATTTGCAAATTGACATTATTAATGTATTGTCTTTTGCTTTTTCTAGAAGCTTTCACCCAGAAATGAAAATCCTTTAGTCATTTGTGTTTTGTAGCACTGTTTCATCTCTGTTACAAAGTCAACTCTTAAGTAGCAATAAATTAACTTATTAAATAAATATAAATATATGCAGCTTTATTTTCTATATGCTAGGTATATTTCTTCTTTTTAAGTACACTAATACAAAAATTCTTGGTTTAGAATAATACAGTAGATATTTCATCTATTTCTCAAATATGGTGGAGGAAGAAGTATTTGGAAAAAAGAAATTTAGTATTGAAAATATTTCTGGGGTTGTTACATTTTTATATCCACTTCTAGCACATAAATCAGGAAATTGCCTTTTCCACTGTATTTAAATATATTTTATGGTACAGATGAAAGTTAATACAATTTTGCCACCTTAGTTTCCTTAGTAAATTAAAATTTCATTTAATGGGGACTTTTTGTTTGGTTTTTGTTTGTTAGTTGTTTGATAGGTTTTTGGTTTTTTTAAAAGAATGGGGCTTTTTTATAAACTAAAAATTAGAATATATACTTTTGATTAGTAGATATCCCGAGGTAATCTGTTAATTACAATTTACATTTGCAATTAATCATTTAACTGCATCTCAATTTTGAATGAAGTTTCTGAGAAAAAGCTTCCATAAATACACACCCATGGGTGGCACAAATATAGCCCCTTATGGATATATAAATCCAGGGCAGCAGCAGCCATGTCTGATCAAAGGTTTATGCTCAAAATCAATGTGTGTTTGTGTTTTATTTATTTATGGTCCTTAATATAGGATATTTACTTCAGGAACCTAATCTGCTTTTCAAATCTTATTTAGGGTGCTGTTGGTGACTCCACCCATAGGGAGAACTCAGTCTCTGTTGTGGGCTCAGCAGCTAAATGGAATGGACACCCTGGCTGTGAAGTGTTGCTGCAGCAAGGCGGCTCTTCAGAAATTACCAGAAACAAACAGGTGATTTTGCATCTTCTAGATATGACAGAGGTAGGAAATACAGTTCCTGGTTCTCAGACTTTATGATAAAAGAAATGAGAAATTCTCACCATGTTTGCAGGGCAGTCTTAAGATGTATTTGGCCTTTTACCCTTTCCTTGGAAGCAATTTGTACTGTCACTGCTGGAGCAGGTCATTTTGGTGCATGGGTCATCACCCTTCCCCCAGAAATAGCAGTCTCAGTGTTCCTAGAAGGCATCATCTAGGGATTTCACAAAAACTAACTAGCCGGATTCTTTCAAGATTCAGTAGGCAGGTGCCCTGGAGATTGAATGTAATAAATCTGTCCTTAGGTGTGACTGAATGCATCTTCTTGACAGCTTGTGACCTGCTGCTGAAGTAACTTCAAAATACTTTATTTCCTAAGAGACACTCTACTCATACTAATTCAGAAAATTTTCTAGGTTAGGAAGAAAGATTCTGGTTGACAAAAGAGTCAGTGGCTGCTCAGCCTGACTACTCTCCTCAAGCACAAATTAAGGTACTAGAGTATATACCTGACAGCTGAGAGTATATCAGTGAAAAGCTATTATCTTCCATTAAAACCAAAAAGCCTGCATTGAATTTTACTTAGTTTTTCTTTATATCCTCTGACTGAGGAAAAGAAGCATCTAATAAAACACTCTGTCACAGTTAAAACTTAATGCCACACTTCATGGAAGACAGACATTGTGTTTTTCTTGTCCCCATGACATTTTGCCCTTGGACAAACATACAGCAATGAGATAAAGAAGACATAGAAGGTTATGAGAATAGCAGAAACTGTAGCTTGAAGAAATATCAAGGAGGAAAGAGAGGGCATTTGGCAATGAGAATAATAAAAAGTTCCAGCTGGCAGATATTGAAACATCCAGATATCCTGTCAGAATCAGTATGAATTTAGATTATTCTGTATGGGAGAAGTCATGAGAGACTTGTGTGAGAAAGACTCAGATGGCACAACTGGAATGACTGTCAGTCATGACTGGAGGAAAAGCTGAGTACAAAAAGATCTTTTATAGGGAAGATGGATTTACACCATCAGGTGAAAGATGTTTGCGTAAAAACACAATATAATTGCATAGCTGGAATAGATTGCATAGAGAGGAATAGCTCCATTGTAGTCTGGAAAGGAAAACAAAGGTGTCAGCTGACAAACAGTAATAATAACTGTGATGGTTCACTATAACCTTGATGCCAATAGTTACTGGGCTGCACCATCAAATGGAAAAAAACCAAACCCACATCATTTCAATATATAAAAGAGACAGAAAGCATATGAGTAACTTTACACACACGCATTGTCGCTCCAAATTCAAATGGAATTACTCATGTGAATAAAACCAGTGATATGCATGAGCCTGCACAATGTAGCCTAGATACCAGAGCAAAAGAAGGACCAACTCTTTTGTCAGAAGCCTGAAAAAATGTTTTGCAAGCTGTTTTCATATTCAGACTCCAAATGACAGGGTCCGTTTTGGAGTGGAGTCCAGCCTTCTGAAAAATTCTCACTCCCAGCTGACATGGTCCAGTATTCATCCCAAGCCAGATGCACTTTGGCTTGGGTTCTGGATGGTTGCATTTCTTTGTTTGTCTTTTGCTCGATAGAAGGCATTTTGTGCTTCATGCTCTTTGACTGTGGAAAAGGGAATGAGCAAAAGCAGGGTGGTGAATCTCCTAAACTGGAAGCAGGCAGCAAGAGCTCTGGCAATTCCTACCACAGACCTCCTGCGCAGCATCGCGGAAGTGGCAGGTCCCTGTCCCCAGCGGTCTCCTAGCTGCTGAGCGCCGACGGCGCTTCTTTCCTTCCATGCGCTTTGTTTCTTTTCGTACCTTTGAGTGAAAGCCACTTTGTGCACAGCTGCACACAGCTGTACCGCAGCCCCGCTGTCCGGCAGCACCGCTTGTTCCCCGGGCTGCTGGGTGTGCATGAGGGTGCTCGGTGCCCTCACCGCCTTCTCCCCCTGGAGCTCGGGCGCTGCTCCCCGGCGGGCCCCGGGCTGGCTCTGGCTGCCGCAGGTGCCCCCGCTCGCGGGCAGGCCTCAGCGCCCTCTCCTCTGAGCCCCAACACGGCTGGGCTTGTCCCCACAGGCACGGGGGCAAGGAAAAGAAAAGAAGGAAAAACAATCTCGTGAGCCGAGATGTGCCAGGGGTACACCCAGCCCGGCCGCGCCCGCTGCCGCCCCTCGGCACCCCCGCCCCAGGCACTAAGCCCAGCGGGGCAGGAGGGAGATCCCCGACCGCAGGAGCGGCGCGCCCATCCCGCCTGGCCGGGAGCCTCCGGCAGCGACCCCCGCTCCCCGGGGCAGCAGCCGGGCTCCCTTGCCCTCCCCCGGCCTTACCCTCCCCTCCCCTGCCGCGGGCGGCGGGGCCGGCGGCGCGCCCGGG
Source organism: Brachypodius melanocephalos (assembly GCA_013398615.1). Classification (NCBI taxonomy): domain Eukaryota; kingdom Metazoa; phylum Chordata; class Aves; order Passeriformes; family Pycnonotidae; genus Brachypodius; species Brachypodius melanocephalos. Next base: position 11,802,518 of record VZSR01003282.1, on the reverse strand, counting down.
GCGGGCGGAGGCGCGGCCGCTGCCCGGAGCCTGCGCGGCGCCGCTGGAGCCGCTCGCCCCGCGCCTGGGGACGCGCTCGGGGCCGAGCGGGCGGGGTCCGAGTCTGGTCCGTGTCCCTGCGCTCGGGGCACGGCAGGACCGGCGGGGAGGCTCAGCCGAGAATGCGCGGAGTGCTGCGGGCTGTGTTACTTGCGGGAGGAACGTCTCGTAGTCATTAACTGCCCTGTTAGTCATGGGAAAAATGTAAAATCTCGTTTCTGACCTGAACGCAGCAAGAAACAAACATCTCTATAACTTTTGGTTTTTGTTTTTTGGTGGGTTTTTTTTGTTTTTTGTTTTTTGGTTTTTTTTTTTTTTCCTGTGGTAGCGGCAGTGGGAAGGGGGAGGACGGAGAGGGGTGTTTGTTGGTGTGCTCCGTTCCAAGCCCTTTCAAGTGAGCGTTTAGCCCAAAGATCCCTTTGCACGCTTTTCACTGAGCCGCAGCCCCGGCGCTTGCTTGGACTTGTGTCCTTGGCTTTCTGTTCAGCTGCCACCGGCTCTCTTTTTCGCCTGTTTCTCGTTTACAGCTACATAAGGCTTCAGAAAACAGGAATGAAACTCCCCCACCCACACGTGCATCTATTTTCCATGCTGACATATTTCCCTGCTTTGAGGCGGAGGCTACTGCTTTTCCCTTAGTATTGCTCCTTAAAAAGAGAAAGAGCATAATTACTTTTTAGGTAGCTGCAAGTGAAGGCCAACACATAGACCCAGTCCATAGCAATGCAAAGCATATGGTCTGGACTATATAAATAATACAAATACATGTGATTTTAATATATTGTGTATAATATATCTGACTGTAGTAGTGATGTGTGCTTCTGAATTTTTTCGTTCTAGAACTCAGGTGTTATTGAGAGGCCAGTCCAGAGCTACAGTGTAGCACTTTCTCCAGCCTTAATTGTGTTCTCCTAGGAATTTTAAAAAACACTAACAACCCAACAACAAAACCCAAACCCCAAAACAAACCCACACACGTTTCATAAAAAGAACTCTGAGATCATTAGCTAACATTTGGAAGTCCCTCAAATTAACATGCGTGAAGGACTGTGGCCAAACTCCCACTGGCTCCCATAAAAGCAGTAATCAGTCCTTCAAGTAAGATTCTCCACAAAATAACACCCAGAAGCCCCTGCAGAAAGGATTGCCAATCTCACCATCTGACTAGATTAAAAACAGCAGTAACAATGTGATAATTGACAGAAGAAACTTCCCTGACAAGGAATGAATCAGTGTTTATTTTTAGCCTTTCCCTCAAAACGCTTTATTTAAATGAAAGATTAGCTAATTATTTCCGTCGTTGTATTGTCCACACTAGAGACAGGAGGTGGCAGATCTGCACTTGTCTTTGGCTCTTCCTTTGAGGTCTGCACCCTGGCAGGGTGGGATTTTGCCAGTTGTCTTTTCATTTCTAGTCTGATCAAATATGAACAGTATGAAGGTTTCACTAAATTTAGACACCCCCCAATCAATTTCTTTTTTTTTTTCCTGAGTAGAAAGCCGCAGCAAAGGTGTCAGAAAATGTAAATTGTGATTGTGTCTGTATCCCACCTTTGCTCCAAAGCTTCTCTTGCCATCATGTCGTTAATCCTGTTGCTGCAACTGCCCACTGCAGCCTTTTGCACTGACAGAGCACTTGCATTCCAAGAAGATAATTTCCTTTCCCTGTGTACAGGAGCCAGCAGTAAAATTTTATCTAGGAGAAAGCAGCTCACTTAAGAAAAGACTGGCAAAATATTTGTTCCATTTTGTTAGACAAATGTGAGGAGACTGTATCAATCCCTTAGACACAAAGTAATATCTGTGTTTCTGTTAATAAGCATTTGGGTTCTGCTTTGTTTTGAAGGGAGGATTTATTTCATCTGAATTCTTTTTCTTCTTTTTTCTGATTTTTTTTTTAAATTTTGAGTGAATTGTGGATTGCAGCATGTGTGTCATAAGTAGAAAATTAATCAAAGTGCTTTGAAAATGTTTGAGGATACTTTTTTTGTTGTTCTTGACTTACCTGCTATGAAATTAAGACACATAAATTACTCATTGTTTCATTCCACCACATATCTATATGATGATTGCTACAAAGCACACAAAGAGCTGATTTACCAGTCTCTCACTTTCCTTCTCTCAAAGCAATTTTACCGCAAAATTCATAAATGAAATCACATTAATTCTACTCCCGGAGAATAAGACTCATTTTTAGCATTTGAGTCTTTATTCTTCAATGCAAAATGTTCGCGTATATTTTCCACACTTGTTAATATTTCATATAATTTTCAGTATGACTACTTCAGCTAGACCAAATCTAGGTAAAATTGTTTCTTTGCACTAACTTAGTATATACTTTGTCATTCTTGAACAGAGCAAAATGTGAAGTACAGGTAAATGATCATAAAAATAATGTGAAATTCTCAGTTTTATGTGCACCCCAGTGATCTCTTTCAGAAGTTAGAGGGAGAAACTCCACTGTTCTTTTGCTCTTGGGAGCAGCCAGAACCTTCAGCATCTAATTTCACATGCTATTGCAAAAGATGTATCAAAATGGATTTTTACCTAGAAAGAAAAGTATTTCCTGTTTCTGTATCTCCTAAAGAGACCTGGCAGGAGCGGCTGCTCATTGGGATGAGTTCTACCATGCAGGTATTAACAGCAATGGTGCCTGCACAACCTCAGATAACTTAATTCCTGTTTAGAAGTAAGATGCCTGTAATGCTAATGGGAGCATTGTATGAAATTATTTAATCTGTGGGCAATCAGGCCAAACAAATCCATGAATCATTCATAATCATTCCTACACATCTGCATTGCAAGAGATAGTTAAGTACAAAGGAAAACGTTACAGATGGGGGGAGGGTGAAACAGAATGAGGTAGATCAGTACAATTGGCATGAAATATATGGGGTTTTAATCAGAATTTATTTTATTTGCTATAGGCCAAGTCCTAAAAATAAGTGTCAGGTGCAGAATTTGAGCTCCTAAGTCTAAAACAGATGGTGGAAAAACCCCAGTGAGCTGTGTCTGACCTTGCAACACACCTAGATTCCCAAACCACGTTTCCTGTTTATACAGAAGTTACATTCTGCTGTATAGAGCCTCTCTATGTACCTAGATCTGCACCAGTTCAACAGGGCTGAGCAGCTTGGCACTCTTTCATATCTCAGCTCAATCAGGAACTAAAAGCTTTGTGTTGCTTTGTTCAGTTCCCCAGAGAGGCTCAGTTCAAGAGGTAATCCTCAAACCCCTCTAAGAGATGCCAGTCAGGCCAAGTCTTCACAATTGCAGCTGTACCTGTTCCCTCTAAAAGACATTCCTGTGATCTACTAGAGCAGGTAAAGCATTTATCCAGGAAGTGGAAGGTCTGAGTTCAGGGCCTGTTCTTTGCAGATCAGAGATACCAGTAGCCATATTGATGTCTGGGTGTGTAAGTATTCACATGAAACCAGCCTCAAAGCTTGATCAGTCACAGTCTCAACTCCATCCCCTGCACGGGGCACTCCAGAGCAGGTGGTGAAGCCCTGTACAAGGATCCTTAAATGAGCACTGATGTGTTCCTCTCAGATCTGACTAATGCCATGCCAGCAAAGGGAACTGAAAAGTAGCTGAGATGCAGCGCTGGGATGGTGGTAGCACCTCTGAATACAGCTATACCGGGGGCCTCCCCCTTCAGCATGATTCTGCTCTTAAGGAAGCAAAAATCCGTGTTCATTGTCTAAACTATTTCAATATGGAAAGCTGATTTTTTTTTTAAGAGATAAGTTAGCAATTTTTAACAGAAATGTTCTTCTTAGTCTAGCAATAGCTGCTCAGGAGTTTGAATTTACAGCTAACAGGTTGGTAGGTATAAGCAGCACTGGCTGCTGATCAACTCTCTGGGAATGCCTTCAGCGAATACAGGTTTGGGAATTACCACTGGATGGCAATCTTGTGCCATAGAGGCTGTAACCACGTGTGATTTTATTTGGCTGCAAACACAGACATTTTTTAAAGACTAGGAACCAAGTCGACTTCTTCCGAATACCATAATAAATTTAGAGTTACTCCATATAAGGTATTTTGTTTAATTTAGTGTTGCACCAGCATAGCTGGGGCAAGAACATGAAGCAGATGTTGAGAAGTGGTATTTTGACTGTTAATTCAGTCAATAAAGTTTTGAACAATTTATGAGACACAAATACAAGAAACAAGAATAAAGGCTCTGGCCAGGAAAGACCAAGAGCACACAGCATCAGTTCTTCTGGGTTGTTACAACCTACGCTAAATTCTAATCACTTACCATTAATGCCTTACAAACCACTGGTTTTACCCTTGAGAATGCTGTATTATATACAGTGTTCTTTAAAGGTACAAGAAAGTTCTACTATGGCTGGCTTAAAACAAGAAGTTACCTTAGTTCTGAAAGTCAACATTTGAAGTCTTTGTTTTAAGGTTTCCAGTCTATGTATTTAAAATGTTTGGAGAGTGTTTCAATAATTTCTAATCTCAAATATTATGCTTTGTATTTTGAAATATTTGAATAATGCCTCATTTTTTTTTTCCCACACAGAATAATCATTCTGCAAAAGTCATTATTTTTTCAGGAAGTATTTAGGCTTTTTAAAAAGGAATCCGTTTTGGACTAAATCTGCATTGTTAAAAAGTGATGATTTTTTTCAGCTCTCTAGTGGAATAGAATCCTATTCATAATAACTCTTCAGTAAAGATAACCCATTTAGTTTAATGTCCTCTATACTTGTTGTGTATCAATGGGGTGTATGGGAGAACACCAGGAAATTTCTGCAAGTACATTTGAACATCAGGGAAACATCTTCCTTAATTTGTGCTTCTGCTCCTTTTCTGTTGGTACAGATGGTGACACCTCTCTCCCATTAAGAGTTTCAGTTCCTCCAACCCAGACTGCACTGTACTCTAAACATTAGGAATATCTGACAAGTTCAAGAACTCCTTCAGTAAAATCATCATCTCTTCACTTTCACCAAAACTATCACAAGAGCTGGTAACCAATTTAAACTGAGGTGTCTTCTATTTCGGGGCTGGTAGCATATCTCTGGTTTTAGCCAGGGAAGGAAGTGCTCAGAATGCTTTATCACAGCCAGCTCTTGTGATTTACTTGGCATAATTGGAAGAAAGAAACTGTAAATATGGGCTAAAGCTTATTCTTGGGAAATGCACAGTTCCATGGACTTGGGATCTTTAATGTATATTTTAGTTATTTCTTGCTGTCACTTCAGTTCTCTATTTGTAATGTAAGAATAATAACCCACAAATTCTGTGATGCTTGACAGAAGAGTTCCTTCCATGGGCTAAACATACTCCAAGGCGAACCTGATGGGGTCAGGGTAAGAATGTTTCAGGATGCCTTTCCTTCCCTCCCTGGTTTTTAATTCTAGATTAAGAATTGACTGTAATGGCTAAGTAACACAGCAACTTGAATCTATTTAGAGAATAGGCTAGAAACTATTGTCTTCTCACCTTTCTGCCCTTCCATCTTCACACTTAATGCTGGGACTTACAGCATTCCTAGTTGACAGCACAGTCTGCAATTCCCCTGTAAAGAACCTGTGTCTCAGCCACTTTGGTTTATGTAACCTTGCCATTCACTGAAGAGCTGATAGTTAATTTAATTTTTAAAATGTATTTTGTGGCTATTCCCCAGGGCTGTGTTCTTGTTTGGGGTTTCTATGTACTAGCTATTGTAGATATTGGTAGTTGAGAGAGATGCTCGCAAGGAAAAGTTACAGGCTCAAGGTAGTACAAGTGGAGAACTGAGAGCCAGGGAAATCAAGTGACTTGCCCAAGGTCATATGCAAGTTTTGCAGCAGTGTTAATCTACCTGATCTGATTATCTAAGGCATGTAGGCATCGATGCATATTTAGGTGCATGTATCAGCCACAGGAATGCTAAAATGGAGAAGTTAGTTTGCGAAAATAAAAGGGAAAAAAAAAGAAGAATAAAAGGCATGGTTGGCACTACTTGAAGACTTTGCAAGAAATTTCTACTTTCCCATTCTTTGAATACTTTGGAAATACATAAACTCTTGAGATCTGCATTTTAAAATGTTGTTTCAAGCTGGAATAGCATCTGTTAAATGCAGTTAAGAAACATCTGTTTTTCCATTCCTGGAACTCTGAGCTCAGGCAGCTGTTTTCCTGTCAGCTCTGCTGTGGAGCAAAATTGGTTCAATAGGTCATTCTGTCCTCTCTATTTTTTAGTTCTCAGTTTCCTATTAAAAAGATGGCCTACAACATGAATAAGCAGGAGGGGAAAGGAGATTCTGTGTAATGTGTGTATTGGCCTGTGAAAAAAAATCCATTTAGCTTCAGACTGAGTTAGATAACTGGTGAGAGCAGAGCTATTAAGCATTGGAAAGAACACCAGGGGTTATGTGGAGCTGTAAGATTTATTAGCCCCCAAATAGTTTATCTTTCATCAGTGGAAATAACAATCTGATACAAATCCCACTGAAAACAAAACAACATTTCACATTGACGGCCACTGGGCTCTGGATTTGACCCTCTCTGGTATTGCTGATAGATGGCCTGATGGAAACTGGTCACCAGTACACAATATATTGGTTGCAACTGTTATTAACTCTGATCTGAACAGCTCCAGACTGGATGCAGCAATCAGAGGGCCAGCAATGGTTGTATATAACCACCTTTTCAACCATCAGTCACTCTAGTGGAGTCAATCTGAGAAGAGCTGAGAGGGAGAATCAGAAGAAAAGTTCAAAGGCCTCCTGTAGAGAAGACCAGAAGCATATTGTGGAGGTTTAAGTTCTTACATTCCCAGCTCTCCATGCTTGGACAAACAAATACATTGTTGAGAACTGCATATTTTTTTCCCCTTCATCTTTTAAGACTAGGATCAAGACTCATAAAGGCATTTAGCTGCTTATGCTCCCCTGAAATTATCAGGCATTAAAAGCATGAATAACATTGAGATTGTGCACCATGATCTGATATTTAATTCACAGTGAAAATCTATATCATTCACTCAGTGGCATTAAAATTAGGTAACAAGTACACTGACTTGGCAGAACCCTCTATATGTATCCTTACTGAAAAATGACAGCACTCCTGTTTTGAAAACAACTGGAAAAGGACATGTTGTGACCTTCTGTCATGAACATTTTGGTGACATAAAAAAGCCAACAGACTATTAGAGTCCTGTTTCTTATATAGATATAATTTGGCATCACTCACATGATTTTAAAAGCAAAACTAATCCAGAGGAAAGTTTTCCTCTTTTTTTTCCTTAGATGTGACCTTTCCCTTCCACTTTGTGAATTTAAAATACCGAGGAAGTGAGTCCTAATCTGAGGGAGAGTTTCCAAAACAGAATTGGAGGTACAGCACTTTCTGTGGCAGGGTCTTGCAAAGTGCTGATGGTATAAATTAACTGATAGGGGTCAGGAAACTTGCAAAAGGCAGATAGGGTACAGGAAGGGAAAAGGGAGTTGTACAACTCCTGGGCAGTTGCAAGCAGCTTCCTGAGGCTATTTACTGGGTGAAACATTTTGTTTCCTCCAGAGCAGTGTTTGACTTTGCTTTTGTCATTGCTGTAAGTCAAATGCTGTTATTTCTGCCATGTCTGGCTTACATTGCCTGGCATTCATAGTCTGATACTGACCTGACCATTGCCTGGGTAGACTGAAGTTATCTAAATCTACATGGTGATATGAACCTTCCAAACCCCAACTAGACTACAGACAAATGTATGCTTTCATTCAATAAGATCTAGTCTGACTGTCAGGAGAGACTATGGCATTCTACTTCATGAATGGCAAAAAAATAATAATGTATATATTGAAAATACTGTTGCCAATGAATAGTTTGGAATGGAATTATGCAATTTACTCTGTGATGCCTGGATTTCTACTCTATTTTCCTCAATGCTATTCTCATCGGCTTTCTTCAGTTTCATCTAATTTTTGTATTTGCCATATATGCACTTCCTTGTGCAAGGGGAGGCTCAGATTGAGTATTAGGAATTTCTTCACTGAATGAGTTGTTAAGTTGGAGCTGGGAAGTGGTGGAGCCACCATCCCTGGAAGTGTTCAAAAAACACGTAGGCATGGCAGTTTTTGATGTGGTTTGGTGGGCACGGTCATACTTGTTTGAAGGCTGCACTTGATGATCTTGGAGGTGTTTTCCAACCTTGATGATTCTTGATTTTGTAATTTGTCTGAACACAGTTCCTGTTATTGTCTGTTTGGAACGCCAGTATCTGGAACTGCTGTGACTTACAGAATCACACTCAGTGGTGTGATTCAAGCGACCAGCACCTATTACAGAAAACTCCTGCATGATGTGAACACAAACGTGCTTCTGCACTGCTTGAGTTCCACCTTCGGCCCGCTTTTCCTCAAGGATTGTCTCCTACCTGGAGCTTTCCTCGTAGGAACGAGGGACATCTAGTGGCTCAACAGAACATAGCCAAGGAAGATGTTCTGCCCCAAAAGGTACATTGTTGTGCAAAGTAGATAGTTCGGTGAAAACTGAGCTAAAGACTGCCTCAGTGGTTGAAATTTTAATTTTAATATATGTGATTGCTTTAGCTAAGAGTCAAATAATCTGTGATGAATTTTATTTTTGTGTTTCTATCTTCTTTGAAAAAGTGGGCTGGCTTTGAAACTTACACAGGTGAAATGTGTTCGGTACCTAATTTCAGGAGGACGGAACATCCTTTTGCATTAGGAGAAGCTGAGATACAGGATATGTGGAAAAGAAACAGAAGGAAATCACACAAGACAGTTTTATATATTTTTTGATCCCCAAAATGAACAAATTTATTTTATGCATGGCAATTCAGGATGTGATTAATTAGACTAGGTGATACCTGATAGCTTTCAATTACAAGAAATAAATGTGAAGAGGAGTTAAATGGAACCTTTTCTTTCTTTACAATGTGTTTCGTATTTTAATATTGAAATAATGAGTTTCTTTAACAAATAACCCCCTCTGAGTCATGTTTTCCTCTTTCCCTTTTGTTCTTGTCCTAACCAGTGACTGCTTGTCATCCCAATAGCTTTCATTATGAGAGATGGAGTGCACTTAAGAGAAACAAAATATCTGCATTGAATTATACACTAGTTTTGTACTGTGAGCCCATTTGTGCTAGGTTTGCCATTCTGTCTTTTTCTAGTCTGTACTAAAACTCTGAATTAATTCTATTATGCTTAGACCAGAGCAGTATTTGACCTCTCAATTTGCAATAACTAAAACTGTGAGACCAATGTCAGGCAGTCAAGGATGTAATCTCTGAATGTGCCTTATTCCCATCCTAACCCCACAAAACAACCAAATTCCATTGATGAAAACAGCTGGAGTATTTTGGTTGGGGCATATAACTAAGGAAGGCAGCCTACATATAAAGAGGGAGGCTTCTCTGCAAATCAGAAGAAATCATTGCCAAATATTAAGACAGATAATCTGCAGAGAGCAACAGGAGGCATTCTGTCTCACCTGAAATGCTGATAAAACCTGGAAGCCACAGGAGTGAGTAGACTGAGAAAAGACAAATGACTTGTTATTTTGCAAAGATGTGTAACTTGTGAACTTTTTTTTAAGAGTAAGGAGTGATGATAAAGAAAATCCTTTGCTAACCGGGAGGATTTTGTCTTCCCTTTCCCCTCTAAACAGACTAAGCTAGAAGCTTGTAGGCATTGGTAGTTCAGCTAAGGAAATCATGAATAAGTAAGCAAAGGGCTCTCCCAGCCCAGCTCCATGTGAGGCCCTCTCGAGACCCTCTGCTAGGGGTCAGGGAGGGATTCTCAGTCTATGTGTGTGCCATTAAAACTATATAGGAACAGTTATTTTAAAGTTGCTCCGATTGCATTAGGAGCTTGGAAACTGTGTTCAGTGGTTCAGGCTGGTGTTGCTGGGGGTTGTTATTGGTTATTGTTTCATCAAGATACACTGGAAGCAGGAAATTTATTAATGTTCTACAGTTAATGAGTAGTGGAGAGGATATGGCAGCAGAATTATCTTATAATCATTAAGATTAATGAAAATATTTTACAGTAAGGTATTAGCAGCCTTTATTTATGTGATTGAATTTGCAGATTTTAAACTCCTAAAGTTTTAAGTCAACCAAAAGGCATAAAGTTATGTTGTTGAGGTCCCATTTATCTCCAGATTTGTTTCAACAATAGCTCATTGTAGAGAGAAGTTGCCATGAAGAGAGCTTTGAAAGGTTTCTGTTTGGATCTCTAGTAAAAGCTACATTTAGGATGTGAACGTGGATATACCACGTTGCTGGAAACATTCAACTAGTATTAGGAAAATGTGAGCTGGAGTTGGTTTAGCTGGTAAATAATTCTTTCTATTTCAGAAACTTCTGGGAAAGAATGGCAAAGCCAAAGTACACCTGACAATATATATGAACTATCCTGATGCAAGTGTGGTCAATGACCAGAATAAAGTAAAAGAAGCAGACTGGCTTTTTAATCAGTATTTATTAAATGAGAGCAACTTAAATCTCTGCTTACCTTTACCACAGTGAGATTCTGGTTATCACATTACCACTTTACTGATTAATAGGACAGTACAAAATGAACCTAGAGTTACATGAGTTTTAGAGTGAATAATTTTCCTTATGAAAAGAGCTAGGAAAAATTAACGGTCCTGTACTGACCTCAGATGAGGTGAAAAGAGCATGTTTTGGGCAAAGATTGGAGTATGCCTTGGACAGATTGTGAGCAGAAAGGGTAAATGGCAGAGTTGAGACTCAGCACCTGACATCCTTCATAACTTAGGTCTGTTACAATGCTGGAAATCAGCCTAGGACTCCTCTGCTCTTACTTCTGTTGATGCTGGAGTGCCAACAGCAGAAAAGCTGTGACTCCTCCACTCAGGCTGCCACTCCCACTGCCCTGGTGCTTTGCCCCTGGCCTGTGCAGGGATGGGTACATATTTACTGACTAACACAGGCACACACAAATTTCCATTGACTAATCTTCCTCTGGCAGGGTGAGTCATCATACAGGAAAGGTTGTTTCTGCTTGTTCTTTGTTTGGATTGAGTCCAGTCAGAGCTCCAAAAAAAGCCAGGCCAGTACCTTCAACACCTATGACCATCTCTGCTCTCCCACAGTAATGGAGGGAAGCTTTGAGAGAGGTCTGTAGCTTCAATATTTCTGAGGGGAAAGATCTTCCTTGGAAACTACTTTGAAAGGAGCTGGCAAAGTTCCTGGTAAGAACTTAGCCTTTTTTCCATCTGTCAAAACAAGGCATAATCCTTCCATGCTTCACAACAATCTTGTGAGAAATCATCAGTTAACGTGTTTACATCACTAAAAGTGATTTCCTGTTATAAATCACCTAGGCTTCGGTTCTTATGAACACAAACTCATCTCACCCTTCTTAAAGATTTTCTCCCTCTTTTCACACATTTATATTCTTCTTTGCATTCTGCTATTGCAAAGTGCAATTGCTGCTAGCATTGCTTTTATACACCTGAGAGCACTTATAAAAATCACACCATTTACCTGAATTAAATAATCAGCAACAGAAAATAATCAATTTCTGTTCTCCTTTTTATCAGTATTGAAAAATGTTTTCTACCTCATATTACTGACTACTAAAATTTCTCACCACTTCTCAACTCCTTGGCATTGTTATGAAGAAGAATATCTGCATATATTTATAAAGCATTTTTTAGTCCAGCAGTCTTTAAGAGAATTACCTGGATTGAGACTGGAATTATCTATAAATAGTGTGCTGTGTAAATATTATGTCTTGCCTATGTTTGCATGCTGCAGGACCTGTAGCTCTTTCTTCAAAAAGGCAACTTTCTCTGGAACAAAACAGCAGCAGACCAAAAGATCAGCACTGTTTTAAATGTGAAGTGTACTATCCAACTGGAATTACACAGGGAGACAAGAGAGCAAAATGCTCTGGAAGCTCCTGCAATCAACTTCATGCCAGAACTGGCGAGATATTTTTAACTATGACACACTCTTGAAGATTTATTTAGGGTTGTAAGAGGTACCCAAATCTGGGGGTGGTGACCACTTCAGTTATGGTCCTGCCTTGTCATCATCCAAGTTCTCCTCCCACACATGACCTTGCCTGACCTGTGAAGCAGCCCTTGCTTTTCTCCCTCACTGCCATGATTCCTTTTACTCCTGCTCATCACTGTCTCTCCTACTATAAATGTAAAATCTCGGATTTTCCTCATTTCCCCGTGCTATAAATCCCTTCCCCCTCTTTCCCAAGCTCAAAACTACTTCTCTATCCAGGTTCTCTACCAGATGCTGTATGTTAGGGTAAGGAAACCTCCCAGCCTTATATATGTACAGAGGAACATGAGTTACAGTTCATATGGACTTCACAGTGAGGGTGGTCAAACCCTTAAACAGGATGCCCAGGGAGACTGGAATGTTCACCCTTGGAGATATTCACACCTGGACCAGGCAAAGTGCTAAGCAACCTGACCTAACTTTGAAGCTGTTTTGAGTGAGTAAAGGATGAGGTTATCTCCAGTGATTCCTTTTAATCAAAATTATTTGATCATTCTAATTAAATCTTGAAGAAAAAGATGAAGAGAGAGAACACACAAGAGTTAAGAAAAATATGGTTTTCTGGCAAGAAGCAAATGGAATACAACAAAACAAAACAGAGCTATGCACAGTTATTCTGCTTTTCATGCTCACACTGAAGTAACTCAGGATTCAGTCAGAGAGATGTTAAAATCTGCAGAGAGCCAAGAAGAGAATGAACACCAACGTGTCTGTGGTTAACCAAGGCTTATTTTATCTGTTTGACCTCAAAGCTTGGTTAGAAATGTGTGTGTTGTCTTCAGAATATTCTCTGGAATATTCCAAGGCACCATCTGTTTTATTTGCAGCAGATTCAGAGTAGGAGCATGATGCAGGCAATACCCACCTCCTCAGAGCTTGGGCTGAGCAATGACCTGGGTGCTGCAGCCAGGTGTTCACTCGAGATTAACTCTCTTGGGGCCTCAGAGGAGTAGGAGCACACCAGAAGTGCCCTTGCCCCCTTCATGGCCAGCAGCAGTTCCAGGTCCCTCATCTTATGAACTCTTTAAAAGTATGGTTTGCAGTCCAGTGTGTGAATACATGAAATGTCCAAATCAAATCCAGGGCTGTGACAAGTCTTTTGGGAAAATCTTTTAGGAAATCTTCTCAAATCCAGGTGATCACCTATATAGGTTTTATAGTACTACTAAAAATCAAGATGAGAGCAGAGCAAGAAAAATTTACATGTAAACTCTATCAAGTTTTTTTAGAAGGACTTCCCGAATACTACAAAATTTAATATATTAATGATCTTAAATCACACTCCTCCAACTCATAAACAATTTGAGAAGTCATTGCCCCCAGATCCTTCATTCCAGAGTACAAGTAGTTAAAAAGTCCCCAGAATCTTCATGAAGAAAATGGTTCTGTGCTCTGATTTATTTTACTACTGCTGGTGGTTTATTTGGGAGATGCATCACCACCAGATAAACAAGCATTGATAATACCAGCATCTGTTTAATAAATAATGTATTATGAAGTATTGTTCTTCCCCTATCTTCTTAAATAGAACAAGTTCCTGAAATTGAAAGTCCATTAACAAAAGGCACAAATAGAACAAGAAATCTGGCAGCAAAATATTTCTTCTTTAACAATACAGCTGCAAGAACAACACCCTGTTGTGCAGCTCAGTAGAAGGGTAGTGTCAAATATTGAAACATAATATGCCTGATCCCTAAACTGATTTAATATGATAAGGGTCCTCCAAATCCCAGTCATTAAACTAAAAGCCAATACAGGAGCCTGAAAATTATGATAAATAATAACATATCACTCATGGGTGGCCTTAATGTTGAGTCTGGATGAGTTGCATGAACAAAATCACTAGAAATTTTTAATACAAAAAGAAGAATTTTGAAAGGCAAGCATGGTGACCACCGTAACAGAGAATGTAGCAATTCCTAACACAGCATTAAAATGTTGCTTGCTTTAAATCTGGGCTAAATTTTCCAATGAGTGTGTTTTATGGGATTATATGAGAAACAAAATTATTCTGACAACTTGAAAGAAAAATGAGTGGCTTAGTAGACAAATTGATAAAGCTGGAAAGAACAGAGAAGCTTCCAGGCGTGTAAATGCTGCTTCAGATCTGAAATAAAACCAGAAAACTTCAAAGCTAAATCCAGGTAAAGAACAATTGTGCTGAGTTAGGACATCTGCTTTGCTTCAAATGTTTATTAATTTCTTTTTTAAAAGCTGTAGACAATTACTTGGTAAATAAATTTATAGTAATATATCCCTGCAAATGTATTATTATATCTGAAGCAGACTTGCAATTAGAAAAGGATCTAAGGAGTAAAACTTAACCCTGTAAATCTGCACAAAATCACATTGACTTTACATGAGATGTAAAAACTTGCTTGCTTACATTGCTTTAGAAAATATTAATTGGATTCCTGAATCACTTAGATGCTTTAGAAGATTCTACATTTGCTGAGAAAGGCAATAAACAAGTCAGGATGCTGCCAAGGAGTGGATACACGTGGGTCCCTGTTGCTTACACAGACCCAGCTGTGGCTGCAGACCCAGCTGTGTTGGGGCTGGGTACATTTGCCTCAACAGAGCTGGTAACAAGCTTGAAGCTTGAGCTCTGACACAGGCAGCAGCAAGAACTGCTCTGAAGTGGCTCAGTTGTAATAAGTCTGTTAGGCTAGTCCTGCTAATGATGCAAGCATAGTTTTCTAAGCTTGTAATTTTTATTTATTGAAACTTTTCACTGGAAAGGGTAGGAAAGATGAATTAGAAAAATAATTTTCTCTTATTGGCCATTCAGGATTTTAAAGCTATTACTTTTTAAATTATCTACAACAGTTTCCTTGTTTTTAGAACGAGTGCACGATATCATATCCTGAGCCCTTCCTTTTTCTTGTAATTTTCTGAGGCACTAGGAGGAGTCCAGCTACAGTCATCATGTGAAATGGCCTGCGAATCTGTAGTGGTGCTCCTTCTGCCACCTCCTGCCTGCCTAATTCATACTTCTTGAGAAACTGCTGCTCTACGACTAACAACTCTTTAAGCACAGTGAGTATCAGCTGAGAAAGCAACCAATTATCCAGCTTGTAAAGTTGCATCAGAGAATGATCACTGCTCTGTGTGTTTACATTTATGTGCAGTTTGGGACACAAAAGTAAAAGGAAAACTTGCTGTCAGTATTTGACACTGAAGTGGAGAAGGGAATTCCCTGGCCCAGCTGGGGTGAGAAAAGGAACAGCAGCAACATAGGAGGTTCTCAAGGCACAGAGATTGGATTAAAGATGTGGACCAGGTGTAGAAAAGGTACATGTATTTTGCTAGGCAACATACCTATTTGCTGTGGATGGACAGACAGACAGACAGGAGAAAAACAGCTGCTAAAATGTATATACAAGCAGCTGTGCCCAAGCACATGGTACTGGATTAATGCTGGATGACAAGCACTTCTTGTTTATTCTTAATCTGGTTTCATATAAGGAATGTAGCAGTAATAGCTAGTAATAGGCAAAATAAAAGGAGGATAAAAGAAATAGTTGTCTTCAATAACCTTCAGTCATCCCTAAAGCATGCAGGCCAAGTAAACATTCACAGTGAGTCACTGACTCTTTTTAGTATAACTATAACCTGTGGTGATGTTACTGCTGTGTTTTTCTGTCTTGGTCTGTAGCTCTGAAATGCAGACCTAAAGGCTCTGCTACCATTGGTGGAGGGTCTAAGGTTTTGTATAGATGTCTCTGACATGCTACTTTAGTAGAAACTAGATAAATATATCAATAATATAATTATGATTATGATTTATGATTATATTTAATATATGTATGAGTAAGGTAGTATGATCCATGTTTCATAGCATGAAAAATGTTATAATGAAAGAAAAGAAATGACATGCATTTATATCTACTGAATAAACTTGCAGAACTTATTTATTAACCCTGAAAGTTGCTTTTAAAAGGATAGAGCATCTGAATTTTCCTGTGTCTGTTTTCCTCATAGAACACCAAACACTAACTTCATTCCAAGGCTGTAAAGGACTTATGGCCATGCTTTACATAAAGGCCTCAATCTAGGATTAGACAGAACCAACAGAAAGCAGCAGCGATATTTTTGTGAATACTTAAGATAACAATAACTGTCTTAAAAAAAGTCCTTGGTGATGTGAGCAACTATACAGGAAATGCATAACCTTTGCATATGTCATTGATCACATTACTTAGTGTTTTTAATTTGCTCACTATGGTTTTGATCAACTCCTTCATGAGGTCACAGCATAGTGTTAGTAAAAGCCATTGCTTTTTGTTTTCTGCTAAACTGCACTGTGAGGTAAAAACTCCTCTTTGGTTAAAAAATTGCTGATGTAGTTAGTTTTATGATAGAACAAACCTGACGTTTTCTATAACATGGCTATGATAAGAGCAGCAGGATGCTAAAGATGTGCTGTGTGCTGCTCAGTCTCAGTAGCCTGGAGGTTGCTGTACCAGAGGTGACCATTAGAACACCTCCTCCAGGGTTTTGCCCTCCGCAGTGACCTGTATCAGGTGCTTCTGATCCAGCTGCAGTCCAAAGAGATCAGCTGTCAAACAGGCTTCACAGGTGATGTTTTTACATACCTACCAATTAGTACTTTTACATGTCTTCCAGTTCAAAATTGGCTTGTACTATGCAAGGGATTTGTATTATGTGAGGGATTTGTAACTCTTTTATTTCATAGAATATCACAGTGGATGTTCACGTTTCCATAGAAATGTTTGTTTCTTGAATTCACTGAGACCTTGGTTCCAACAATGTTGTGTGGCCATGAGTTCAGTAAAAATTCTGGTTTAGAAAAACATTGTTTCCTTTCTCTGGATTTAAATTGCTGCCATTCTCTTCCATTAGATGTAAACTTGCTTATACATCATGGAAAAAACTCACCTTAGTATTTCAATTGTGTGATCTACTGAAGAATAATGATATATTTTTATTCCTGCTTATAGTTTGGTCTGTCTAGTTTGTGGCAATGATTTTTTTCAACTTATAAACTTATTTCAAGGACTTCACTCAGAGTTTTAAAATTCTAGAATATGTGATGTAGTCAGGCCAGTAGGTTGGCCACTTGCCCCAGATGAAGCCATGCTGAATATCTCAAATCTCCTCCCTGTCCCACATCTTTTCCTGATTTCCTACACCTGGGTATTGAGAGCTCTTGCAGTCTATGGAAAATGTCTAGGTCTGCCAGTTCTATTCTGCTCCTTTTTCTCTGAGGGCAGTTTATTGGGGGCCCCTTTTGCTAACTCTCTGGAGAGCTGGAATTTTGCTTTACTAGAATTCAGGGGCCTAGCCTTACTCTTCACCTAACCCATATCCCTGGGGACTGCAAACTCCACCAGTGTGTGATCACAGCAGCCCAGGCTGCTGCCAATATTGATGTCACCAATTAGCTCACTTGTGTTGCTGGCCAACAGTTCCTGTAGTTAATTATTTTGTTGTCATGCTTTAGAAAATCCAAAGGAAAGAATGAATGAAATTAAAGAGATGTGTATTTTCCTTTATAGAAACTACCTGATTCTGTTCTTCTATGCTGTCTTCAAAAATAAATTTTCCAGCACCTTGCATTCAAGAAATGTTACTTGCACAGCAAATGTTTAATTAAGTAATCCCACACAGCACTTGTGAGGCAGGCTGCCTCATTTTACAGGTGAGACAGAGAGTAAGGCAGTAAATTAAGTGACTTTCTTAATATCACACAGTGAGTCAGTGCTAATGCTGAAAATAGACTTTATGTCTTCTGGTTCTTTTCCCTGTATTTTAGTTATCAAAGTAGATTTAACTCTAAAGTTGAATGGACTCCTTAGTCTATTAAAATAATTGTTCTCAATTTCATATTGGAGTATTATGTTTTAACCACCTAAGCAATACTGAAATATTTACAAAAGCTTTCCTTACTTAGGACCTTTTCATCTTTCTTGTTTAGATGTTGCTTCAGGTTATCAGCTCAATATGTTTTGTTTACTTTACTATGTTTTGTTTTTTGTGATCCTGAACTTGAAAAATATAATCTAGCAGATCTACACCTAAAAAAAAAAAAAGAGTTCACTTTTAAAATGTCCTTAAAACTCACAGCATCTCCTTCAGTCTAGGTAACTTTTTTCATACTCTCATGAGTATAGGCCCATTCCACTTAATAATACCCATAGCTTTAATTAATGGAGCACACTAAAGTTATAGAAAGCAAAAGATAGACTGCTGGTTATGCTGTCATGACTAAATGAAAATGTATCCTGAAGCACAAAAGAGCAAGAGCATATTGAGAAATATGTGCTTAGAAGTGCAGTAAATTACATGCTGGGTCATCTCTGAATAAGCTGATAGAGAAAGAGATGCGATCCTTGCAGACTTGTTTAAATGAACAGTACCCAAGTTCAGGCTAACAAAATGCTCCAGCAGCTTTAGAGTTTTCCTGGGCACAGTCCACAGGTTTGTTTGTGCTGGTAGAACATATATAAATTTTTCCAATCCTTGCCATGTTACCTGTTTAATAGTGTTCTTCAGCATAGGATAGAGTAAATGGCCCAGAAAATATGTGCATAGGCATAAGACTTAAAGGAAGGAGGAATGGAGAAATAATATTACCATGGCTTTCTCCCTATTAAACCTGAGTACAGACACAGCTGTCTGTTACACAGCCTTATACAATACTTTGTATCATACAGTATTTTTAGTGTGGGTGAGACAAGCAACAAAGGCTGTGGTCAGTTCCAAGATTTTTATAAAGACTTTTGACACATGTAATGAGTAGGGCATTGTGATGTAGGCAGCCTTACAACTTAATTGAAATTTAACAGAATACCTTAAAAATTCAACTGCTTCATTGCTGAATGCAAATAAAGCTCCTAGGTGGCAGAATCAGTCAGTAAGCATTGGCATGCTATATTTATAGAAACAACTCCAAAGTAATTTAACATGTTGTACTTGTAAAGAAGATTTTCACATCTTGCCTACTGAATTAGAGGCTAGACAGAATGTTTCAGGTAAGATGCCAAGGAGAGATGTTCCAAGAAGGACATTTTGCTTCCTCTTTGGGTTCAATACTTCTAGTTTACCATGTAATTTTCCTTTGGGGTTTATCTTCTTAAAATGTTAGCTATGAGCATATTTTGCACTTTGCCACTAGGGCTATGTCATCAGTGATCAGTTGTCCAAGACCCATCAGAGTGCCACTCCAACTTTGCTTTCTGTTTTTGCTAGAGAGTAAGAGGTTTTCCTTAGAGACATCAGAAAATATCCTGATGCCAAGTGATGAGCAGTTTGCACGACAGCACTGTGTCTGTGTACTGCTATCAGGGACAGAGATGCTGCCTTTCAAAGGGTTTTTGAAAGGCAGGCAGGAGTTGTCCGGTACAAATTGGGCAAAGAAGAGAATTTTGTGACTTTTATAGACTTTGAAACCAAACCCAAGAAAGCAATGCAAATAACTGGGGGGTTTTTTGTTTAGTTTTGTTTTGTTTTGTGGGGGTTTTTGTTTGGTTTTTGGGGTTTGTTTTGTTTTGCTTTTGTTTTTTTAGCTCCTCATCTATGTCTCCTTTTATCTGTAGTTCCTATTATTAACCCGTTAAGTGTAATGGTAATAGTGTTTGAGAAGCTGAACATTTTAATCAAAATATATGTGAGAAACAGTGTTCAAAATAAGATACCCATGCATTCTATTCCAGATTGGGAATAGGAAAAAAAATCAATGGTCTGTGTGTCTGATCAAAACTAGCCAAACCACTAGAAACTGAATACATGAATATTCAGTTCATGGGTAGAGATTCCTTTTCATTTACAATTCAGCTAATAAGTATGAAGAATGAGTCAGCTTGAGACAAGCAGAAATCACTTGTGGATAATCTGAATGAGAATGGGGGATGCATAACACACTATCACATTTGAGAAGAGTCCTGACAAAACAGGGGCCTTGAATTTTGGATACAAAGAGTTATACTTGCTTCATCTATCATTGAGGAGAACAGATACAAGCCAGCTTCTACGATTAAGTAGATATTGTGCTTTTTTATATAATTAACATTATTTAAGATCCTACTTTCAGAGAAGACCTCAGTGTGTCCTTCCTACCTTAAGTAATCGGATTATTGCTCACTGCTCTCTGGCAGGTCTATTGCAGCCTTGTTCTGTTGATTCAGCACAGAAAGAAAACATTTTAAGAATGTCAGTTCTTCAAGTAGTGGGGATTATAGGCATGGTAACAGTACATGTTTGTGAAAGATATATGCTGCTGGACTTCATTCCCTGTGACAGTAGGAGGGAAACTGAGGTGCGGCCATAGTGCAGCTCTGAAGAGTTCATATAGTTAATGTGTTATTCTTTAGATTTGATTCACAGAATTGAGAAAGCATTTGTGGTAATATGGTGCTTATACTTAAGAGCCAGAAAATGAAAGGGAAAAGAAAGTGAAAAGAAATGCATAATAAGTGAGTTTATTTCCCAAGCTCTTACACTGGTCCAAGCACAGTGAAAGGGGCAAAGCTAAGCAATACAACTTAAAAAAAAAATCCAATATGACTTACCTTAAACTCTACTAATTATAAAATATGGTGTTAGCAATGCAGACAAGGTAGATTTTTTTTTCTAACATTTCTTATTGTGTGTTAACATGTCACCATAAAGGTCCAAGAACCTTGGATAACACAACTTGCAAAATACCCCGAGAATGTTGCTTGCTGGAACTAGGTACAGCAAGACAAGTGCAAGCCAAAACTGTAAATATGGGAATGACCTTCTCTGTTCAATAAAACAAGTGGTTTCTGCTGAAGCTAGTTTTGCTTGAGGACTAATTTGTAGTTCCAAGTGTCTTTCAGTGCTGACAGCTGAAGAAGGTAGCTCAGGGCCAGATTGTAATAATGTTCACTCCTTGATCTAATGGGCGGATGTGTTTAATTAACCTTTGTTTCTGCAGAAGCAGACATTCTGGCAAGCTGTAGGAAGTCTAAAGAAGGGAAATCTAAACTGCACTGAACCTAGGCATATTCTATATATCTAGTACTAGATAAAGAATGTTAATATAGATAAATACTGTTGCCTAGGAGATAGATACATATAAGCAATTTCTGTAAAAGAAATTTAACATGTATTCCCCTGTAGACTACCCCTCATTAATTTCACAAGATCCAGCTTTGGTCCTATGCCCTTAGGACACTTGTCTCTTGTGTCTGGCACAGTTCTTCAATAGGTGGTCACAAAAGCATGTATTTAAAATTGAAATATTCTGCTTAGTATCTCTTGGATGGAGTTAGACCCACCAGCCTCATTGCTTGTTCCATGCCCTCCTGTGACTTCTCCAGACACCAGAGCTTGGAATGACCCTTCCCAGAGCTTCCTGTAAAGTGCAGATCTTAAGGTTTATTGCTAATTCTTCAAAAGGCTTATGGCAAGTCTAATGCAAAGCAGATATCCTTTGCATGAAATTACTGAAGGCATTGGTTTTTGCTTCAAAAACTAAAGCACTGTAGATTACAATCATACAAGCACAGCAAACTCCCTGGCCACAATGTCCCTAATCTTTCATTAAAAAATCACCAACTTTGTAAGAGTGTTTTGAAAGAATGCAAATCAGAGCTTATCTCTGACCTTCATCAGCTCTGCTGCCACAATAGCATCGTTTCCTATCTCCTCCCCTTAACAAGCTACACCCTCCATTCCTCTCACTTCCTTTCCATCCCAAACCTTTTCTGAGAGGCTTTTTAAAGCTCTGCTTTGTCATCTGGTTTTGCTACTACTGTGGTCTAAATGCCAAATTTCTTCAGACCGGGTCATCTTAGTCTCAGTCAGACAAGTTTCTGTTTTCACTTAAAAGGCATCTTATGAGCTTGAATGTTGGAAATTCCTTCTAGCCCTGTAGTCTAACAAACAATGTATATTCCCAGCTGAAAGAAACATTTATGTTGCAGCATTATTCTTACTAAAATTATGCTGCAGCAGCACAGTATCAATCACAATCATAAACAGTACTTTTCCCACCTCAGCACTGTGACACAACTCTTTCCCTCATAATACTGTGCAAAAAAATCTTCATTGTCACAGTACAAAAGGACTAGTGCTAAGGGTGCAGTTAAATTACTAATTTACTAATCCCACGCTTTGTCCACTGGGTTTCTGTTCCAGAATGAAGTGTTGTGACAAACAAATGGGGTAACTAAGGAAAAATCAAACTGGCTACAACTGTCAAGATTATGAGTTCAATATAATTCTTTAGCCTGTTTATACTGGTCTCTATTTGTTTCTAGTAAAGACTGATGACTCCAAAAGCCACAAACTGTGTGTGAACTTCTTGAGTGATGACAATGTCCTTTGTGATGCTGCCCAGTGTCTGAGACTATCCTGACAGGGTTGTGTAGCCCTGCTGTGAGCAGTATCCTATTGCAAAGTGAAAGTTTGCACAAAGACTGAGAATAGGAGTCTTTATGTCCAGATATAAACAGTGATCTCCAAAAGCTCTTAACACTGACCTAACTCAGAGCACAGTCAGTGGATGCAGTCAGACTGACTGACAGATGAATTTGGGAGATTCTAGACCAGAGTGGTTCCAAGTGCAGCCCTCTGGCCCAGTCTGGTCTGTGAGATCTTGTCTTGTCTGAAACAGCTCTTCTATGGAAATCCCAACTAGCAAGCTGCTGCTTCCTCCCAAAGAGAAGCAAAGGAGTGATGGTTATTCTCAGGGTGAGCTGCTGCCTCCTCCCAAAGAGAAGGAAATGGGCAAGGATAGATAGCATCCTGATACAGAGAAGTTGTTGCTGTGCTTCTGTCTGAATGATTTTGAGTGCTTGGACGTGCAAAAGAAACACCTCTAGATAGCCTGCTGCTTATCTCTTTGCTGAGCAGGTAAGAACAGAAGCACCTCTCCACCACTGCTGTTCTAATTTGCTACTTGTTGGGAGGTGGGGAGGAGGGATGGGACACAGAGTAGGGAGCAAGGGACAGTAATTTTCCCCTGCAGCCTGTTGCTCCACCCAGCCTTCTACTCAAGCCTGATTCACTGCCCAGGTATGACGGTGCGAATGGTAGGAGGTGTGAAATCACAGTCCTGAACTGCTATTGTCATCTCAGTCAGGCTATGGGGGGTACCTCTCCAGGTTTTGATCAATGGCAGTTAATTACATTTTTCCTCTTTGGAAGTAGTATATACTTCTTTCTTTTGTTAGCATGTCTGATAATGGCAGGGGATTTTTCTGAAGGTAATCTTGGAACAAAACGGCAGCTCCAGGCACTCTGTAAGAAGCCAAATACAAGGGAAGGGTGGAGCGAAGTTGCTATTTGATAATAGGAATAGTCTACAAGAAAGTTTCCTTATCTCTCTTCAGTGCTTGTTTTTCAGAAAATAACTGTGATGAAAAGGCAGTAACTATTCTTCTCTGAATGTAAAATCTTTCTGATAAGATTTCTGGAAGAACTCACATTCAAAACCATCTTCATTCAAATCCTTCCTAAAATGCATTTCTTCCATAACGTGTTTCTATGCTAATCCACTAGGCGTTGCTATTTACATCTTTAAAAGAAACAGAGTACTTAATCTGGACTGATTGTAGATTAAGAATGACTAAGTATACGAATGTCCCATGGGAAAGCATAGTCTCTGGAAAGAATCTATTGCCTCCTGGCAGTGGTGTTTTATATTGTGGTTTTATTACTTATTGTTGGTTATAATCTCCACAAGGAAGGGTCATTTGTCTTTAAGCATTATTTATGCCTTTTAAGGCATCATTTATGTCTGTAACTTTCTGTAATCACAGAATATTCTGAGTTGGAAGGGACCCATAAGGATCACTGAGTCCAACTTCTAAGTGATTAGGGATCAAACAACGACCTTGTTTTTATTAGCACCATGCTCTGACCAGCTGAGCTAATAGTGAAGATCAAGAAAAAAACAAGAAGTAATTTTACAGTACAAATTAGCTTCATCTCAAATAGCTGTCAAATTCTACTCTGCCATCTCAATGTATGTCCAGATTTGGTGCTAAAGTCACTGGAATGTTATATGGTCACAGCTTTGAAGCAGAGAGGACTGAAGGGGAGAGGCCAGTAATACTGCAGCTAATAGCAGTCATTCCTAGTATCTTAGACTATGCAAACATTAAATAAGGCTTAGTCTGCAAGACAAAGCTGAGTCTGTGCTGCCTTGTGTTATAGGCTGCTAATATAGCTCAGAAGTGCACATCTGCTGTGTAACAGCGTGAAAAGGTTCCCAAACCAGGCACTATTCTAGTAGGGTCACAACTTCATGAAGTTACATTTGGTCATATATTTAGGCTAGTATTTATTTGGGGTTGCATTAAATTCTTGCTCTACAGTAGCATTTTTTCAGTGAAAACTTTAGGAAACTTCTGTGATTTACTCTGTGAAAAATTGCATGGAGAGACTATTTCCTCTGATTCATCACTGGGAAAAATCCATTATTACAGAGGTGAAACGTAATTATGACAGTTAGAATTGAAAGAAAATAACTATAACTGTAGGTATTTTGAACATATGCAAATTTTTGTAGGCATATTGAACACACCCAAATCTGTTGATACAGCATATTTCAAACCCAAAGGTGTCAAAATTATTGCTTTCCAAAATTGTAATTAATCTATAAGTCCAAAATTTTACATTGCTATTATAATTATTGTAACAAAGTTAATTACTGATTGGTCCTTCACAACCAAAATACTCACTACTAGATAAAACGTGATGGCTATTTATACAACAGAGGAGAAGAAAGAAATAAGATATTACTGCATCCACCAGAAAAGTCTGGATCCTCTATTTTTTAACAGCGTGCATTTCTATCTGCTCTGTATTCTGGCAAGGAAGCCCTGCCAGAAGAGGCATAGGATGTTGTAGAGATAGCAAGCTTGGAGCCAGGAAGGAAGGCAATACTTCCTGACACTCGTTAGCAATCTCAGAGGAAGGAGAGCATCCTGCCTAGTCATGCTAAATCAGCTAGAGAGTCCCTACTAACAGCAAATCCCTTACCCATCCTTGTTGAAGCAGAAGGATATTCAGATTTGGTTAGGAAAAAGAAGCCATGATTTTGGATGTGACTGTGCAAAGTACCCATTAAACTTTACTCTCCTATGCTGTGACTTTCTAATTTCCTCAAGGGAGCTGTGGAATGAAGAACCTGAGGGCTTACCTGCCTTTGTTTTTTCTACCTTTATCAAGCAGGCATGGTCAGTTTTCACCTTTTTGTGCCGTGCCTTGGCTTAAATATTTATGCCATGTCCCATTTAAATTCTCGGCTGAGAACTTCCATTCTTTCAGCAGCACAACTACCGCACACCATTTGATAATTTGTGAAATTCAAATATATTTACTGTGAATAAGTAGCAGAGGTTGAATAACAATGATTTGTCTTTATACGCAGAACTTCCATATCCCCTAAGCCAAGGTGAGTTCAGCCTCTTGTTCCCCAGGCAGTTTTTATTGTATTAATGTTTCAAGAACCCACCACAGTAATCACACAGTTTATTATTTTAACTGTTTAGAAGTGGATTTGGTTGTCTTTTTAGACAATTGGTCACAAATGGCAGCTTAAATGGCAGATTTGAAGCTGTCAACCTTATGAGGTGATTCCACACAAAGTTAATATTAGCAACATTAAATTCCAAAAATCCTTGTAAAACATTTGTTAAATAATATCCATTTAAATTGGTATGTGCTCAAACCAGTGTAAATAATAAGTTATACAGACAAGAATACATTTTTTAAAACCAACCAATCAAACAAAAAAAACCTAACACAAAAACCAAAACAAACTATAAAATGCCACAACAAAAACCTTAGGAAAAACACTCAAAGGAGAAAGGCGGTATTAGGCTAATTTCTCAGACTGTTTCATTACTGTTACCATTTATCAAGGACTTTCAAGCCAGTTCTGATATTTTGTCCCTTTGAGTTTGTAACTTTGAGTTTGTTACATTCTCAACTGTCATGTTCTTACCTAAACTATCCCTCTTAAAAGTTTCTTTGTCCACATTATTTCTGGTAGGATTTGAATCAGCAAAGCAGCACATTTCCTGTCCTTGGTGGGATGAACCCATACTGGATGTGAGGAGACTGTGTCAGCACTAACAGGATGCAGACCAGGAAACACTGCATTTTATTAACAGGAACTAGAACAAGAGTGGCAAAGTTTTGGCAGAATTAGAATGAAATGATTGTACATGGAACAGAGTAAGAGCTGGAACGAAAACTTTTTTAATATAACTGGAACAAGGCTGCCAGCAGACTGGTTTGGTAGATTTGGAAAACATCAGGAGGATATGAGAAAAAGGTTCAGCTCAAAACCTAGGGTTTGAAAGAGAGCTCTGGCTGCCTAAATAACTGGAGTTGTGTCTCTGGCAGGCTGGAAAAGTCTACTTTAGTGAGTTGAGAATACAAATGAGTTATGTCCTGGAGCAAGGAGCCATTGACACTCTCTTGAAAAATGAATAGTCAAAAGTTTAGAATTAACAAAAACGGAGTTAGAATAAATACTGGTCAATAAGAATAAAAACTGACTCAAAATCTTCTGGAACACAAAGTATGCTTCTCAGAGAGCTAAAAGTGCACATGGACCAAAATACAAATAGGAAATAACTCTGTGGTGTGGATCTAAAATAAGATCAGGAGTAGCCACAAATGTGGTGCCTTCTAATGTATTGTAGCTCTGTCTGCTGTTCAGCACTTTCTAATCTGGACTAGCATATTTTCATACCTCTTCTAGCAGCAACTTTAGAGTCTCTCCATGATCCAAACATGTGACGCATTTTTGAAATTTGCTAGATGGAGAAGGAATGTGCATCTTAAAAAGATGACAGATGTTTTATTGGTCAGCTTTAAAGGCTGGTCTTCCTGTTAATTATGGCTATATACTGAAAGAAGTGCCTAAGGGGATAGGTGAACAAGGTCCTCCATTAGCCGTCTGAAAAAGCACAAAAACTCTTATTTCTTCTGTAGCCAAAAGAAACCTATATTTAGCTTGAGGGAGATGGAAACCATCTTTTTAGAGAAATAAATTTTACAGCCTTTTTCATTGTTAATTTGTGACCTTGGGATCTGTAAAATCAGGCAGTATCCTCCTTTATAACAGCTGCATTTACAACAACTAACATGGTAAGAGGGCAGCTCTTTTTAATAAAAGCTTTTAGAAGGGAGAAGGTGAAAGTTGCTGGTGAAATTGATGCTGTAGATGCAACAACCAAGGACAAATCATGGCAATCACACCTTGTTTTCACACTTAGGGCTTTTGGGAACTGACAGGAAAGATTATTTTTGATTTATACTCATATCTGAGAAGCAGACCCAATAATTATCAGATAGTTCACCTGTCATGCAACAGTTAAACTACATGTCATAAGGATCTTGTGTGTGGTGTCACCTCATGAGGACAGCTTTAAACCAAGCTGGAAAATTCTGGGGATGGGACAGAGTATTTCCCATACTGTCATCAAGCTGTTGAATAAATCTCATTTGCTTTTAACTAGAATAGACTCCTATATCTGAGGTCTCCTAAGGCCCCCTGGAATCATATTACAATGACTCCTAACTTTCAATGCCGATAATCAATTCTTCTAACACAGGTAAATGTCCTAAGTGAATTTTTTACTCCTGTTTGCAGAATAGTTCCCCAGGTAAATGTCCTAAATGAATTTTTTACTCCTATTTGCAGAATAGTTCCCCATCAGAAGTTTTGATATGTCTTTTTCATGCTGAAATCTTTACTTTGTTCTACTTTTTAATTGCCTTGTTTGCATGACAAGAACTAAGAAATGAAACTTCCATAAGATACATAGAAGCTTAGTGGCAGAAAATCTAGCTATGGCTTAGTGAAACGGAAAACTTTTGTAAAATCACAGCTGTCTCTGGACAAGAAATTATAAGAATTGTGAAGATGAACTCAATTTAATGAAGTATTAAAGGTGAGTCCTGAAGTTTAAGGAAATTTTAACTGCAAGCAGAATAGTGCTGCAACTCTTTCTGCCATGATTCAGATTATATTTAGAAATGGTAGCTTAGACCTATCTCCATTAATATACAACAACGCAAGAAAGTGCAAATCAGCTAAGTGGAAAAGTAATTGAGTTTTACCATCTTTTCTTGAATTGAAAGTTTCCCAAGTTACCCCAAGAAAACCTTTGGAGAGATGTAAGAAAAGCCACAAGGAAACTCTTCCTGAGCTAAGAAGTCAAAGAAGCCCAGCTGATCCAAACAAAGGATTCTTTACATGCTAAAGAGAGGGATTCAGCAGGTGGCCACATTGCTGAGGTTCCGTGAAAGGAAACTGAAAAGGCAGAACTACATCAAGCTGAATCTAGCATGGACGTGACATGACTGTTGCATTTTGCATCTGACATGATGGATATCTGCAGCCACAATGGCCAAATCCATGGTACTCGTGCTTTCCAAAGAGCATGAAGGACTGATTTTTTTTTTTTTTTTTTTTTTTTTTTTTTTTTTTAAAGAACTGAAGGAAGATTCCACATTAATTTTGATGCATTGTGCACTGCTTCCAGTGAATGAAAAAAATAGGATTATGGGCCACCTCTCCACATTGTGACCATTTCTCTAGTGATTAAATCTGTCTCAAATGACATGTAGCATTTTGCAGATGTTTTCACAGACCAGAATTGGTACAGGAATAAAAAGGCAGGGGGAAAACAGACCTTTAACATCTTATGATCTGGTTATAACTCTATTTAAAATGTTAGTGAACTATTGCATAGAAAATGAAAAGCCAGAAAAATGGCAGGAGTTATAAAGGGAATAACTGTAGTTATGTGAGCCAGATCAAACCAATTCATTTTCTGCTACTGAAAATCTGATCAGGAAAAATAGGCTAAAGGTCTGTTGTTGCCTTTCAAGAAATCCAGCTTTAAGATTAAATTCATGCCTGAGTGCAGTGAAGCAATTTTGAAAAGTCAGAGTTTGATTTATTGTTCTCTGAAAGGTTGTATAAAGCTTCTTACTAAAGATCTCAAAGTTACACAAAGGTGGTTTGTATGATTAAAGGCAATCGTATTTCTCAAGGACTTTTAGAAGATGCAGACATAGGTTTATTTTTTACTGTAAATTTTAGGTTTTCATTCTGAATAGATGGAACTTCTTCCATTAATTTGTTCAGCATTTGCATTACAGACACACTGATTCAGCAGTAGTACAGGTGCAGATTTGCAGTAAAGGATACACAGAGATTCTGCTCTCATTTATTAAAATGTCAAAACAAGAAAACAAGATTTGAGAAAGCCAGGAGATGATGCTATTCAATAAACTGTAGTTAGTCAAAAAATGTCCAAAGAAGCCATTCTTTGGCCATTCTGCTCTAGGCAAACCTGAAACACAACTTGCAAGGTCTTAAAACATTGTCCTGTAATGGAAGGGGAAAGCCAGACTAAATTAAAGGAAATACTCACTCTCCCCCAGTAAACAGCTTCTTTTAGGCTGCAAATATGAGATGAATTTGGAATTTCAGTTATTTATTTTGAGGGGATTAGCCTAGGTAGAAGAGTGGGTGGATTTGCTTGTGACTACATAATCCAGTTCTCTTGTGCTACAAATCCAGTGTAGCTTCAATGATTTTGGGCACAAGCAGTATTTCTGACCTTTAAACACTATTCTAGTTGTGCAAAATCACAACAGTTTCAACTTCTAAATTAGAAATTTATATATATCCACATAGATACGTATGTCTCTCTCTCCCCTCACAGGTTCCTTTCTCATTATATTTCCCCTTTGCTTGCTCACATTACACACAGTATCAGAAGCCTCAACTCAGAACTTCCTGGCTCTTGGAAATTTTTTTAGTCTTCATTTTACTGCAGTGCTCCTGTTTTAGTTTTTATATTATTCCAGAAATACATCATAATGAAATAACAAAACTTGAGGATTGAAGTAAAGTTTATGCCGTGGATGTGAACTGAAAGAGTCCTGTACTTATATTTTGGCCAAGGTACATTACTTTTGTAGACTGAGGACCCTACAAACCAGCAGAGCTCCTCCCAAGCTTTTCCAAAGGAATAGGAGATTTACAGTAAGTGGCATCAGAAGACAGAATGTAGTGGGGTTTTTTTTATATTACAATGTATTTTTAATGAGCTAGCAGATTGAATATTGATTAAACCTTTTAACACATTGAATAACAATTTGCTACTAGTGACATAATTAGCTTCTAGCAAATAGTCTTTTCTAAAAAGTTAATCTCTGATTCTTCTGACCGATCCTAAGTTGTGTTACTGTTCACTGAGAAGATAAAAAACAATTCAAAAGCCCAAATGTTACAGGATACAATGCAGGTTATTTTGAAATTGTTTTCCTTAATCCTCTAATGTAAAACATATTGTATCGGTATCAATTTAACATTTTAAAAAAGGAGGGACTCTTTGTAAACTGAATTAGTAGACTTTGTAGACTGTAGACTTATCAACCACAAGCAACCTGTCTTTTCTAAAAAAGAATGCTGTATAAATTAACACATGAACACGCAGCTCAATAATGAAAATTTCTCAAATGCAGCAATATTATCATATGACTGTACTCTGTGCTTAACGAACTCCCTCATTAAGGACAATGTAATGCCATAACAATATGATACTTACATTAATGTGTTCATAGGCACACATGCTTCCTCATAAACTTTACTGGAATAAGTTCCTACAGGTTTATTACTCAGTTTACCCACTTTTTTAAGGCTTTCAACTCTGTATTTAAATACAGGGACTAGCAAACAGTGAAGTGTTATATGGTGTAAATTTAGGGAGTAGTATCTGTAGCAAAGTGCAGCTGAAGAGGAATTTTTGTAGACAAAATTTGTAGCCACTTTTTTCACCATCCAAACCACTTCATACAGAACTTCCAGAAGAGATTTTCCATCCAAGTTCCCATTTAGATCTTCTTTAATTAGACATTTCCCAGTGCAATAGTGCAAATTTATGTTGTAGGTGCAAGAAAAGTCTGATATTTTTTACCAAGTTGTGTCAGTTTATTCTGGAAGGAGTGCTATTCTTGAATAGGTAAATACTGTCATAACAAAAACTGTTACAAAATTCAGTTGCCAAGATCTCTTTGCAAAGTTGTGAGGTGCTTTAGAAAAAAAATCTATTGCCACTTACACGGTGAAGGGGCATCAAAGCTTCCAAACATTTGCAAAAGATGTTGTGATTAAACATGGAAAAGGGAAAACTGCACTTGTAGTGCAGATAGATAATGATAATGAAGATAGTAGACTAAAGTTTAAGGGCTTTCATGGCCAGAATATGTTTACATTCAAAAAAATTATTTGGTTTAATTTTCAGAAAGACATTTTAAACTCAGTCTGTTACATCAACTTAATTAGAGATTGTAGACAGAAATAAATACTTAAAAATAATATAATTTTAATTGAAAAATCTTTTTCTTTCTGAAGTATTGTTCCCACACTGCTAGAATGCTGGCTGCTATAAAAGCCAGTAATTGTCATTATAATATACTTGTCAATAATTTAATCTGGAAAATTTGATTTAAAAATAAGGGGGACAAGATCTGCTAGCATGAATTTTTTCAAGTATGCTCACATCACTTTCCAGCAGCAGCTGTTCAACAAGGTAGCACTGTTCAACTCAGGGAGGTCAATCCTCAACTGTGTTAGCTGCTTATTATTCTGAAAAAAATCTCCTGCCTTATCTATTTTTGTAATAATTCATGTTTTTATCAAGCTGGCTTCAGTGTGATCCATAAGACACTAAGGCAAACTTTCTACTCTACATTTAACAGGAAAAGCTTTCCTTAATGTATCTGCTTCAACAGTACACTTCAGGAAACATGGGCCAGCTGGAGGCAGTCCAGGGGGGAAGGAGAGTGATTGCCAATTAGGAAACATGACCTACAAAAAACAACTGCAAAATCAGGTGTTATTTGAAAGAGGAAAAGAACTATAAATGAAAAAAGTAATGATTTTTGAATATTTACCATACAGGTGCAAAAAAGGGAAAAAAAATCTCATGGCTATGTCCAGTATGCAACTAATTAATATGCTTAATCTGTAGAAAGTGACAGTTAAGGTAAATGTTGTTGGTTTTTTTCTTTTGATAAAGTAGTCCAGTACTTTAAACAAACTGCTATGATAATACCACAATCTTAACAGCATTTTAAAAAATTGCATGCCAAAAATTATATATGTGTAACTGATCTTGGCTTTGGGCCATGGAATGACCTCTTCTAACTCTTCGTAGACCCTTTATTTTCTTTTGATTCTTGGCTATCAAGTTATTTAAAATAAACTTAGCTCCTTCTGTAAAAATTCCAAGATCAGGCCCTAAATCTGTCATGGTGTTGATAATCATGATGATCAGAAGGGTAACACTTGTAAAACTGGAATGTGAAATCCCTTACCTCACAAAATGTCAGTGAGAATCTCCTTAAAAATGACCTTGTGATATGATCCTGACAAATCCCAGCTGTATCTGAAATGGAAAGGTTATTTGACAGTGAACTTTATTTTAGTGTGGTGACTTCTGGCTGTTTGTAACAAAAATAAAGTGAATGGTACAGTCAAAACACCATAATCTCCTACAAGAACAAAACCAGAGTCATATTTCATTTACTATTGCTTGTTTCAGATATATTTTAGTTTATTGCTTTATGATTTTTGAATGCTGAAGTTCATAAATCACAGTGAGGTCAGCCGCATTCTATTAAGTATACAAATAATCTGTATAATGTACTTCTTGTTAGGCTATCCATGCCCAAATAGAAAATCATATTTGACTACATTATTTTTAATTTAGAACAAACTCTGTTTGAGAGTACACTATGTACATGTACCTCTTCTTACACGTTATCTGAGCCTAGACTGACTCTGGCAGCTCAACTCTGCACATACAAAAAACTGTATTTTGGGAACAAAAAGGACATCACAGCATTCTAGATAGAACAGTGGGAGCAGGGAAGGTGGGGGTGTTTCTGTTCCCCAGGCATTCCTCTGCTTCCCCTATGAATACTATCAAAGAATAACCAGGTGTGCAAATGGTGTAGGAAAAGAGCTAAATATCTAGGATTTACATTTTTTTCCCATCACCAGTTTCTGGAACTAACTTAAGTTAATTTCTATTTAGAACTGCTCAGAAGGGAAGCATGAGTCCTAATCTTTGAAAAGAAAAAATATTTACTGTTCAGTCGTCCCACCAGACTTACTGTTGTTTATGACTCTGGCAGTGACACACAGTGCCCTGTTACATTCTTAGTGGGTTAGAAACTAAATATATGCATAAAAAATACTGTCCCCATCTCCAGGAATTTGCAGTTTAAAAGATGTTATGGTGGGATAAAGCAACAGCCAGAGACAAATTTTTCCATCTCTACTGAAATGTTACTTGTTTAGAAAGTGAAAGCACATAGGATAAAATAAATTAAATATAAATGACAATGAAAAGGAATTTTCCCCTCTAAATTGTTCTATAGAATTTTTCTTCCTAAAGTACTGAAGCAAAAAATATATCTGTAACCATGGAGATTATACCAGGCAACATGCATAATAATTCAAAATGTGGCATCACACAAATGTTCTTTGTCATGAGTGGATTACTACAAAGAAGTAGATTTCCCCTAAACAATTTTCAGAAGCAGGGCAGATGTGGTTCATTTTTTGACTCTCTTTCTTGCAAGGGGAAACAGGAAGTGTCATCACTGTGGTATGTGCAGGAGAGTTGTATTGCATTCAGTTTGAAAAGACTCAGCTTCTCAGGTTCTTGGCAGTTTTTAAATCATAGATACAATTTGCTAAAATCCACCACAATGCCCACGTGGCATGAAAGATGGCCATGGAGACAGTTACAGGATAAATAGTAAACAGTGCTAATTAATTTTTGCTTGGGTCTTCTTGTTCACTTGTTTTTAGGACCACATACAAGTGCACAAAATCTACATTAAAAACCATTCCTGTTTAATCCTAGAAATATCACGGATTGGCTAATTTAAGTGTTAGCTGTAAAACAGGATTCCTTCACATTTGGCAATATTTTTTTCTTTGCTTATTCTTTCTCTGCATAGATGGCATCAAATAGCAAATAGCTCCCAGCCTGCCAGCTTCTAGTGCAGGATGAGTATTGATGCGGTTCTGATACAATCTATAAGGCAGTGGGAAAGAATTGCTGTAATCAGGACCTTTCATAATACCTTAATTTCATAATTTCACTTTTCCTCACAAGGAGTTAACTAAAATCTGGTGGTTTGCAGTTAGGAAGAGAAACTGATGATGATGTAAGGATGATGTAAATCCTGTTTACTTACAAACAACATAGAAAATGGTGTTTCCTTGAAAAGAGGAAAAATTCAGAAGATACTTCCTTTTTATGCATTCCTGAAGTACTCAGCTGTTTCTCAGAGCCACACAACTACTTTTTTTTTCTGCCTTTGCAAATTCTTTTTTTCCAATTCCTGCATTTTTTCCCAACCCTGAAATTACAGATTTTAGTAAATCTCTTTCAAATTCCTCCTCCATGTTATTTAGCTTTGGCAATAGGCCATTGTTTCACCTATCACTTTTTCAAGGCTGAAATTTTTTTTGCATTTCTTTTAAGTGACAGGCCTTTTTTATACTCTCCAACTTGAAAATGCAATTCCATTCAGCCATCAGTGGATAGAGCTAGAACATAATTAATTCTTTCCCTTTCTCTTCTGCAGGAGGCCACATAGAAGCCCAGTGTGAAAGCAGGAGTTAGCAGTTTCTTAATGTATTACTTCTGTCCCAGAGGAGCTGAACCCTTGGAAATCAGTGGTAATCATAATTTCCATCATTTCCTAAAGTGGGTGTTATCATGCAAAGCATTTTTTTTTCCAGAAGGAATAATTTTTCCCAACACATTCACTCTTAAATTTAGTCAGTGGAATTCAAACAGGTCAACATTGAAGCCTAGAAAAATTAACCAAATTAAAACAATGAGAAAAGGTATGTTTTCTTTTCTAACTGGCTAGATAGCTGTGTCTGAGTGTGTGATTAGTAACATTAGAGATGGACTGAAAGAATTTGGATTTGGAAACTGATAGACTTGAAGAAATAATCACAGCAAATACAGCAACAGCCATTATTTTCTTTTCCTGAGCAGTGCTCCGAGCTCCATACACATGACAGTATTGCAATTCAATGGTTTAATAAAGCACTCAGCACTCTCAACCCTTATGAGCCAAATCACGGGCATTTCCATTCCTTTGCGTTCCGACTTCAGACTTAATTTCTGCATCCATTGGTAGAATTTGCACTGAAATATGTGATGTATTTAAGACAGAGCCCTTCCGAACTTCTCTTCCCCCTGCACTCAGCACTGGTGAGGCCACACCTCACATCCCGTGTCCCGTTGTGTCCCTCAGGTCAGGAGGTGAGGGAGTGAATGCAGAGAAGTGCAACGAAGCTGATGATGGGTCTGGAGCACAAGTGCTGTGGGGAGCTGCTGAGGGAGCTGGGGATGTTTAGCCTGGAGAAAAGGAGGCTCAGGGGAAACCTTGCTCTCTACAACTTTCCTGACGGGAGCCTGTAGCCAGGTGGGGGCCGGGCTCTTCTCTCAGGCAGTCAGGGACAGGATCAGAGGACACAGCCTCAAGCTGCGCCAGGAGAGGTTTAAGTTGAAAACCAGGAAAAATTTCTTCACGGAAAGGGTGATTAGGCATTGGAATGGGCTGCCCAGGGAGGTGGTGAACTCACCGTCTCTGGAGGTGTTTAAGGAAAGACTGACCCCGGTGCTCAGTGACACGGTCTAATTGATATAGTGGTGTTTAGTCGTAGATTGGACTCGATAATCCCAAAGGTCTTTTCCAACCTAAATGATTCTGTGATTCTTTTGGGTCAAACCGAGCCTACGGGGTTTACAGGCTCAGCCTCCCGGAGAGACTCTACGCAGAGCTCGGGGGCACAGACGGAGGCGGCCGTGGGTGGAGCAGCCCCTCCCTGCCGCTCTCGGCTGCTGCGTTGGCGAACCCGGCCCCTCACACCGCCCAGCTCCGCCCCTCACAGGACGGGACCCACCCCTCACGGCCCCGCCCCGCCGTCAAAGCTGATTGGTTCGGAAGAGCCACGTGACCGGCGGGCGGGCGCGCGCTCGCGGGGAGCCGGGCCGGGCGGGAGCGGCGCCGGCGAGGGCGGAAGTGCGCGGCGGGGGCGCGCGGGCGGCGGCGCTGCCCCCTCAATGAGAGCCGGGGCGCGGCGGCAGCGGGAGCAGCGGGGCTGGGGGGCACAGCCGAGACGGGAGCCGCGCTGGAGCCGCCGTGCAGAACCGGGCCTTAGCCCCCAGGTGAGAGCGGGCAGCGACCTCGGGATCCCCCCACTCCAAGCTCGGGTTTGTGGGGGCCTCAGCCCCGCGCGGCCCCGCGCCCTCGGTGAAGGCAGGCGGGAGTCGCCGAGTGCTGGCCGTAGCCTGGGGATGTGGCTGAGCCCCCCGGTCTCCGTGTCCTGCGGAGAGGGACGGAAGGAAGGAAGGTGCGGGGGTGCCCAATGGTCACCAGCGGTGCGGGGCAGTCCTTCTCTCCCGGGTGCATGGGGCGCGGGGAGCCTCACGGCTTCTACCCGAGGGTTCCTTGGCCGTGGGAGAGCACCGGGGGTGGGCGAAGGGAGAGCGGGGGCAGCCGGTGACCGTCGGGCCTGCGCGGGAGCCGCAGTGGGAGACGAGGCCCCGCTCGTGGATTCGGCCGCTCCTGCGGCTCCCGGTGGTGCTGGCCCGAGGTGGAGCCGGGGGCCGCTGTGGCTCCTATCTACAAGTGGGACGTGGGGGAGGGAAAGGGCGAGGAGGAGCTGGCCTTGAGCGTTAGTGCAGGCTGTCTTGCCTTCCCTTGGTGCCCTCGGATAAGTGATAACGTTTCATCTGTGGGAGATAAACAGAGGGTTTGGGATGCTGTCGGTCTCAGCTGAGCCAGAAGTTCCTGGAGGTTCTTGTTATATCTGGGTAGGTTCTCTCCGTGCCCGTCTTTATCCTCCCTGCAGCCTTACCAGTGTAGATCCTGTAGGAAGAGAAGGGTGGTGCCCGAGCGTGACCTTACCTGGAGAAGGGCAGGGAGCGAGGTGAGACAAAAGCAGCCCAGTCATGTTTCCTGAACAGCTGCTGAAGGCCCAGCTTGGTCATTCTACTGGAAGCCTGTTGAATCGATTCTGTTCTGAGAACAGGAGACTTAGCCTTGTCTATGCCTGGTGGAAGGGAACAAGGAGACTGCACCTGCACAAGGAGCAGTCTTGCTATTTTCAAAGCTGAAGTGTGCAGTCTGAGTAGTTTTGGGGTTTGCCATTTTTTTTAAACTGTTCTAACATTACTTCTCTGGTTCTGAGATCCTTGTTTCTCTTCTGAGGGACAGGGAGGTGCCTGTCTGTTCTCATCCTCAGAGGTACATGATTTTGAGGAAAGGCTGTCTTTTTTTTTAAAATGTCTTAAACACTCCCTGCCCTCCCACCCCCCCATTAAAGTTGTCAGAGTGAGAGTAGGGTCTAACAACTAGGAGCTAGACTTGTGGTTCTTGGAAGTGATTTACTTGAAGGCTGAAAATTAATTTATTACAGAGAATTTAATAGCAACAGCTCAATCTTACTTGACAGTAGTATCTTTGCACTTATTCACATATGGCAGACTTGCTGGAATAATTTTAACTTTGGATTTTTGCTTATGATCAGATAATACCAACTTAACATAGTGGAATATTTTGCATTTATTTCCTCTATTAAATACTTCATTTAGGAATAGAATAGCCTTCAGACTAGTCCTGTAAACAAGTTTCCTGTGTTAGACTTTTAGTAGTAAATTGTTTATTTTCAATTCTTTTGGAGTAAGCCAACTTGATTCTATTTTGCATGCCTGGAAGAAAGTGAAGCTGACCTATTTTTACTAGTGTTATGTGTATACTGCAGAGGAATTTCTAGTCTAAAGATTTAGCTGGAATGCTTTACAAAAGCTCTTAACTGAAAGCTTAATTTGACCAGACAATATCCTTTCTTGGCCATCCTTTAAAACTCTCAAACTTGTCTCTAATTGTCAATGCAGTGGTACTGGAAATCTGGGTAGAAGAGCAGTTGAGGCATTTTGATCAGATCATATCAGTAATGATGGGACACTGCCTGGACAACTTGGATGTGTACACTGAAATCCTGGATGGTTTACAGTTTCTGTGATCTAATGCCTCATTTGGGCTTTAAGATTTTTCAGCTGCCTAATTAATTTTGTACCTACTTGACCAAATGCTGGATAAAATTACTTGCTTCTCTAGGAAGTGCTGGGGTCCAAGCTTCACATGGAACAAAATTGTCCTGTGAAGAGAGCAGAAGTGGCCGGATGAAACAGCAGAACAAGCTCTAGCATCATGATTTGGGAACCTGGTTCATCGCTTGTTCTTGTCCTGTAAACCTGTTCACTTTCCATGCAGTGGATAATTACATGTTAACTCAATCATTTCTTACTAACTAGATTCAAGCTCCATGTGACTGATTAAATGAATTGCTTTCTATTACACAACCAATTCATGTGAATTAATAGCCTCTCTTAGCAGGAGTACTGTGGGGGCCTGTTTCTCATGACAGCTGTGCACGCACTAAGCACCCATGGGAGTGCAAGTGCACAGTGGTATCAAGGCAAACAGTGCCTGAGGTCAGTGGGTGTGTTGTGCCTGTTGCTGTAGCAAGAAGCTTGGGATGGCAGTAGTGGTGTCCAGGGGTTTGGGTGACAGGCAGTGGCTGAGGAGGCTGCAGAAGTAGATAAAGGTAGGTGCTTGCTGCTTTTCACTTCCTGTGTGCCTGATTTCAAGTAACTTTGCATGACTGACTTAAGAGAGGTGCTGATCCTAATTATCAGCCAGATTATATAGCAAATTACATTCTCAAACGCATTCTGTCTTGAGCTGGAAATACTATCCTGCTGATAAAAACCTGCAGGTTTTAGGTTTTCTCTCTTCATCCACCTTTGAGCCCCATGTCTCTGCAAACTGTTCTGCATTACTGTCAAGCAGTGGTGATGAGGTTCCATTGCTTGTTGCCAGCTATTGCTTGGAGCAGCAAAGTCAGCAGTCTTGGTTGTTTCACTCTCCTAGTGGTAACAGCCAATTTTGTGGCTTTTGTTGTATGATACAGTTGATGCTTTCTTCTTGATAAGAGGCTAAAGAACATGTATTTATAAACTACTTAATAGCTGCTAAGCAGCAATCATTTTGTTGGTAGGTCTTTTAGCCCATTAAGTAGAACTAACCAACTTTCCTCCTTGCCTGCCCCAGAAATATCAAGTTGTCTTGTCATTTAAGCAAGATAAGTCTGTATAACTCATGCTTTATCTCTTCATGTTCTTCCAAATACTGCTTTAATACTAATATTAGAGGATCTGTTTTGTCTCTTGTGCTTGAGATGTGCAAATGTGTTTTCAAGACCTGTCAAAATGAAAGTCATGGAGTCAGGTCATGTGAGATTGTTATTTAGGCTGATGTGTAAGTAGCTCCTTGATTCTTTATGGTAACAAAGTGCTTGCTTAGAACTTCAACTCTTTTCTGTGGAACCTTGAGCCCTTGGCCTTCCTTGCTGAAGCTGTTGACAAAGGAATAATGGTTGATTACAAGAATATGAGACTTAAAGGAAATGCAGTCCTGACTAGGAGTCTTTGCTGGATCACAAGTCAAAGACCAAAGAAATCAGTTCTGGGATTATAAGCATTTGTTAAAGTCTTAATCCTGTCAGCTGTTACTTTGTGAATTAGTGATGCTGTCAGTTGAAGTGATTAGTGTGAAATGTTTTAGACCACTAATAATGCAGTGAAACTGGAGTTTTTAATATATTCTTCTTAAATTTGGAATGTGTCAAAACTAATCTGAAGTCAAAGCATAGAACTGGAAAGCTGAGAACATGCTGAGTTAAGCAACTGCTGTGATTTCTCTGTTTTCTAGCTTTCTGTATATATTTTTACCTGTAGTGAAACATTATTTTTCAGAAGAGTGCTAGTGACTTAGACTTAGCCCCTCTTTTGGACATGGTAGATGGACATATTAAAGAATGTTTTCAACTTGGATTTAATATTGATGACTTTTTTTTTCCAAGCTGGTGGTTTGAGTGTTTAACAGAGAAAAGAATCCCACTTTATAGACAAGATTTTATAGAGTACTGTATTATAGGATTATACTTAACATGACAAAGCACTTTAAAAGATTATTTGTAGGAACTACCTGAACCCTGGACTTTATCCTGCAGAGCACACACTAAAGGGCCTTTTTTTTAAAAAAAGTAGGTATTCTTTAAGGTTAGTGCTACCCTGCTCCAGAGGACGCTGTCTTGGGCACCAGTCTAAAGCAGACATTTAACAAGTGAAGTAGTTTTAGATCAAGTTGCATACCAGTTGCCTCAGCTTTCCAGAAAAGAGGTGGTTTTGCTAATTGGGGAAGCTGTTCCCTGATTAAAATGAATTAACTGTAAAGTATGTCATGATCTGTTATACAGCCTTTCCACTAAACAGCTGCTGCAGTAAGAAACTCCTCTCCATGATGATACTCCTTTGCTATTTAGTGTTCTTGGCTTACTGTGAGATCTCATTTTGGGTAGGTAAGGAATTCTCATTAGTGTACTCACCAAGAAGTCTCACTGACTGACTTTTATGGCAGCTTTCTGCTTTTATCTGCCATGTCATAAAGTAGACTAGCCAAGAAATTGAAGGAAATGGTGTTTCAAAAGACAGCACCAGTTTCAAGAACAGATTCCTATCTCTCTTTGCACTTTATCATGTTTCAAAACACAGTTTAGGAATCAATTTGATTTTTTAAACAATTCTGCAGGCATTGGAAATTTCCTTTTAAGTTCGTCTTATAAGGCAAAGTAAATTCAAGGTAGGCTTTATTGGTTGAATCTGTTCTGAAGTTTTAATGGAAAAAAACTAATTTAAAAAATGGTGGTGATACTGTGCATCTTTCTCTTCATTTAGCTTGTAAAACAGGATCAAGCAGTGTTCTTGTCCAACTCCTTTCCTTAAGTATTTGCAATTATCTTTTCATATCATCTAGTATAATAGTATAACAGGGGCCATAGCAGAACATGAACCTCTTGTAAATAAGTATTAGATAACGTTTCTAATTAAGTGTTAGTCATGATGGATTGGCTTTAAGTTTTCTAGCTCTGCTGTACTTCTTGTGCAAGTTGAAAAATGGGCCTTCCCACAGATAAGATTTGTAGTGACTGCATTGCTGGGCACAGACTTGACTTAAAGTTGCTGAGGCTGGAAGACATTTGTAGAGACTGCCTAGTCCAGTCCTGCTGACTGTGCTACTCCTGACCCATAAACTGCCTCCTTATCATCTCTAGGCAGAGCTTTGTGCACTCCAGCTTTTCTCATGGGAGAGACAATTCTCCTGCCTTGTCAGTCTGTCCTAAAGAGCATGTGGCCACCCGTGCAGCAGCACTGTAACCATGAGAGCTATTCCAGTTCATCTCTGTGATCCCAGTGAGGTTCTAACCCCTGCAGCTACACACAGACCCCCAGCGTCTCCAGCTCATTCCCTGTACTGTATTCATTAGTGTATGGAAGCACCCTGTTGTGCTGATTTCCCAGGAAAGGCATGAGCTGTGAGATGAGCTGGCTGTGTATCAGAATAGTAGGTTTTTTTATTCTGGTAAAGTGCTCTGCAGAGATAGGAAATGTCTCCAGGAGCACACAAGAATAAGTGCACAGTTTATATTCTGCACTAGTTCTGTATGTTCATGTGACCTGTCATTTGCTAGGTCATAAAGGGAAGTGTTCTGAACTAAATGTGTCCTAATTCTCTGCGTTGAAGTCAGGTGGTTCTGAGTTAATAGTCTGCCACCCAAACCCAGAGTTACCAAGCATGTTACATTGTGCCGCTCTTCATTCTACAGCACTCCCGAGGCTGTGTTGGAGAGGGCACATTTGGCTGTAGATGCTTTTATAGTGGTAGGCACAGCACTCCATGAGGGAGACCAAGAATAGCACTTCTTCCATAAGTAAAGCTCTCCACAGCCTTTTAGCCTTCTTAACTATAGGCATACTGAAATTGCATAAGACCCTTGTACTGATGTAATAGTCCGGTTCCCATTTGAAGATAGAAATACTGCTTTTGGCTTTGGTATAAACTATATTAATACAGTAGTCTGGAAGTCTGTCTGTTCTTGAAAACATCTGCTCCTAGTCCAGTAGAAAGGCAGCTTCTTGCATGTGCAGAATACCTCGGTATGGTATTCACTCTACCTGATTGGGGAAACTGGAGTAAGGAAATCTGTTTAAAGGTGACTTAATACAGCAGCTGAATTATGGGTACTAAATGTGGCTATTGTTGCTTTGTGTGATGTAAATGCATTGATTGAAAGATGGAGAGAAAGGCTCAGTGCTTGGCACTTGATTGAGGGAGCTTAGTGACTCACAGTACACATTTGTGAAGCCTTCAGTGAAGTGCTTGAAATAGTGGAAGTACTTTCCTAAGCTATAGGAAAATGATCCCCGAGTGCTCCTAGGGAGCTGGGATTCTGTGGTTAAGAGTGAGCTCAGGACGGGGGATTGTTACTTGCCTATCTGCATCTGTGGTCTCAACAGTGGCTTACATTTCCCCAAATGGAGATGTGAGCATCAGATGTGAACTTCAGTTTGCAAGCAAGGAATGTAATTGTATGGGCAGAGATAGTTGCTTCTGGTGGTATTCCCTACATAATATTTGGACTTGTGATTTATCCCAGACATCCAGTTCACTAGGGAAGCATGATCTAGTGAGATACATCCTTTGGGAGAGCAACTGTAGCAGCTTGTGGCCTGTCTGCAGCATCTGGTACCCTCTTTGTGAGACCAATGGGCTGGGTCTGACAGCCCCAGGACGGGGTAACAGTAGTGAGGGCTCCTGCAATTCTGTAGCACACTTCTTGATTGAATTGGGATTTGTTGGAGTTTGTGAAATCAGTGGTACTGGTAACTTTATTATGGATTATGTAGTTACAGCTTTTTCACTGAAGCAACTGTAACCCTGTTGTAGCCTGGTACTGAGGTAAGATTTTGGTTATTTTGAGCTCTAGTGTGCCACTTAGTGTGATCTGAGATGTTTGGCATGGCTGTTGTATTTGTTAGGCTCCTAGAGATCCAGTTTAAAATGGGTATGAGATTAACTATCTGAAGCATGTCACCACTGTCTCTTAGTGGTTTGACAGACTTCATACATGCTGTGTGTCAAAGATAGACATGTTTCTGCATAGATGAGCTTCCAAAGAAATATAGTTGAAATACACTCTGCAAGTCAGTGGCAGTGAGGCTGTTGAACGAGTCTGTTGCCTGAGTGTCACTTTCCTGGTATGAGCCAAATTAACCAGTGTGAACAGTGGTGTCATAATACCCTAAGTAATTAGGCAACTAGACTGTTATCACCACAATGACAAACTCTTAGCATAGTAATACTGATTAATGGTATTAACTCAGTCTTTGTGCTTGTGGAGGATTTCTCTCAGGTTTTCTAGCAAGATCTTGCAGGGTAAAAGCAACGTGGTAGATCCCTGTCTGCTGTAGTCTGTCTGCAGTATGTTTTCTGGGTGTTAATATTAGACTTGGAGGTTTTCTGAAAGCACTTGGAGAGGTCTGGCTAGATATCTCCTTACAGAAGAAGTGGTTTTAGCTGTAATGGCACTACTGTCTTCTGACTTTCACTCAACACTATCTTGCTGAAATAAAGAGTATATTCTATCTGGTGCTACATACACTCTACTAGTTGCTCTATATTGAGTAATATGGAAAAAAATGTGGAGAGTGGTTTCTTAATTTTACATGAAACTATGTAACTATGATGCTCGCATGCTATCTGTGCAACAGTGAGGAAATTTTATAATTGTACTGCCTACATGCAATGGCAATCTCTTGATACTGTTGATACCTGGCTATTAAGAGCCTTAGCTTTATAGCATGACATTGAAACCTTATTTACTTAAGTATAGATATACATGATTTTTTCAGGAGGGGCAGGGAGAGGGTGTGCTCCAGTGCCTTAAAAGCATTGTTTGAGGGATGTCCTTTTTCTTCTCTGAGCTACTGCTCAGAAACAAGCTACTTGGCTATTTTTCTTTCACTCTGATGGAATTCTAAAAATAAACAACCAACCAAAACCAAGCAAACAACAACAACAAATCCCTAAAAAAAACGCTGAACAAGCAAATTCAGATATTTAAGTTCCTTAGGAACAGGGATATATATTTGCCTGTATTTCACTTCAGCATACGATTCGAGTTTTAAAGGGTTGCTTTGAAGTGTTGCTCTTCTGAGCAACTGATCAGACTGATTCTTTCCTGTGACTAAATCTTTGAAGGTTGCAACCTTGTTACAGACTTGATCAGGATTTAGTTCCCGTTTTCCTTAGACATCAAGATAATTCCTAGCAAGGTTATTGGCTTGAGATTACTGGTGATGTGTAAAGTAAGGTGTGTCTATTTGTAATGAGTAATCTAGAATGGTCCTGTACTGAATAATGTGAGAGGGTATATATATAAGAATTTCATCTAGTAAGTAAATGTAAATTAAATGTCATCAGATTTGCTTTCCAAGCTGCACTGATGCATCTCTGAAAACTTGTAAGGAGAGTTGGGCTATGCTTGGCAAGGATGGAGGGAATCATGGAGAATGTATTTTGTACTTAAAACAGATCGCTGTTGTGTTGGTCCAGATCTGAGCAGAGCCTTAAAAGATGGAATTACCCAAGTCTAGCTGTAACCTGAAAGAGCAGCGTGCTAGGCTTTGTAGGTCGCAAGGACAATGATGAGTTAAAAGAACAATGCACCTGGGAGTCTCTTGTTCTTCCTCTTCTACATAACTGTAGGTGCCAAAAATATTTTGTATACTAAGTCCACTCTTCTCAAAATCATTTGCTCTTATGAAACTTCTTTAGTCTAAGTGAAGAGCTGGTGATGGCTTTGCATGCAAATGTGTGGAATAGTGAAAAGTTAGATATGGTATGGAGACCAGCGTCACTAGTAAGAATTCCTAATCCTAA
Source organism: Brachypodius melanocephalos (assembly GCA_013398615.1). Classification (NCBI taxonomy): domain Eukaryota; kingdom Metazoa; phylum Chordata; class Aves; order Passeriformes; family Pycnonotidae; genus Brachypodius; species Brachypodius melanocephalos. Next base: position 11,757,544 of record VZSR01003282.1, on the reverse strand, counting down.
TTGGCTGGTTATCCAGTGGTTGGATGTCTGATGCTATTGATACTGTTAGAATATTTTAATGTGATATCTGTGTCCTCTTCATGCATGCAGAGAGGACTCCTGATCACAACTATGTTACAAATACTGTTTTTATACTCCCTGTGATATTTTCCAGATGAGTAAGTCTTAGTGACTCTCCTGCAGTACAAGTTCATCTCATAGTCTGCAGTCTTTATTATTATGGAAGCTAATACTCAATCTGATTCATTTGATGAAAAACAACTCTGAATTGAAATGGTTCTTCAATCTGTGCCTATCATTTTCCCAGCCTTGTAGGAGAAGAATAATGACCTGGCTTCAGGTTCCAGTTTAACCTTTAACTGCTGTAACACAATGAACTTGCTAGTCCTGGTCTTGCTTCATGTGTCTGTTAGTTAGCAGTGTGTATGTGGCTTCTGCCAGAGCATATTTGTGACAGCCAATGTCTGCAAGGGTACACACAATTCTGGGGTGTTTAGGCAGGATTAGTAACTAATAATAATTGACTGAAACTAGTGTAATGTAACTTGCAGTGTATCAAGTAAATGTATTTATTCTGTGTTTTTCCCTGTAACATTTAGGGATATGGTTGTTGCCACTTTGAACAAGAGTCCAGCCTATATAAAGAGGTTAGATCCCTTCATGTGTACAGATTAAAGCAGTTCCTTGCCTTAAATTCTTGCTTTTCATCCTGATATTAGAAAGTATGAAGTTTTCAAAATCTATTTTGAGTTTCCTGTCCAGTGCTCTTATTGTGGCAACTGCAAGTCTACTAGTAGATCTTGGGAAGAGAAAATGCCTGATTACCAAAAGCAAATCTTAGGCTTGGGTTTCACTCCAGTGCTCAGCCTGGCCATTGCAGCAGGGTGGTGGCTGCCTCTTATCTAAGGAGTGAATCATGAACAGGGTCAGGAAACTGCCCTGTTTCTGCAGCAACATAAGTAAATGTGTGGCTGTTGTAGTTCCACTTCTTTGGCCTTAGTTGTACAAACTGTTTTTCTCCCTTCACATCAGCACTGAGGCATGTGTGGCCTTGCAGATGTGACTGGCAGGCCCAGTGGGCTGTGCTGAACAGCTCTGCTGCAGGAGGAGATGGGTTGGAGCAGCCAGGGACAAGGAAGGAGAGGACTGAGGGATGGGGACTGCAAAACTGCCCCAATGTGCTCTGTAAGACACCTCAAGCTGAATGAATTCCTTGATCCAATTAAATGTGGCCCAGAAAAATCTATAAGCACAACTGAGAAGGTAGAAACATTCAGCTTTACATGGGGAAAGATATGAGGATATCCCAAGCAGGAATTTCTACCAAACCCATCATGGTCTCTGTTTAGCTTGGAAACCATTAACTGGATATATGCCAAGAAGTAAGATATTAGCACAACAAAAGAGGACAGAGTAGCATTTGTAATTTTTCAGCCTGCATATCCTAAAATTTTCACTGGTATTAAATATGCCACTTAATCTCCAATGGGATTTTTTTTCAGTTGAATTACCAGTTGGAACATTTACAGTCCATTGGAAGCTAATGGAATTTCAGTACTTAAATATTTTCTGAGAAACCTCAGATTGGCTGAGGAGCTCTTACAGTTCATAGCTCAGTGAGATTGTTAATTAGTTTTGTGATCCAGGGAATTTCTGTGACTGCATTCTTGTGGGCATATCACAGAACCAAACACTTCAAAGCCTCTAATTCATATTCTGATAAATGAGGATCACTAAAATACTGTTGCAAAACCTTGTTCTTTCTGTGCTTATGATGACATCATATTAAGTCTTTATAATAGGTTGAATACCCAGATTTTCCTTTAAAAGTAGGTATCTGAAGGGTTTAACAAAGCTCCTCTGTCAAGCTATTGGACTAAGGGTTTCTAGAATCCTGTTTTAAAATCCAAAGAATGGCTGCTTTCAGTGGCAGGATAGCAATGAAAAGAAACGTCCAAAGATATCAGCTGCACAGCAAGAGAACAAGGGCTGATCTCAGCAATTTTGAGCTTAGAGCTTTATTTCAGTTTTAAATCTCAGACTGAATGGAAGAACTAGCAGCAATTCCAATTAAAGCCTTTGGAGGGTCTCAAATTCTTTTATTACAACAGCAGAATATTTATTGGTAAACAGGTAGACTTAGTGAAACTTGTCTTTTTTTTTTTTTTCCTTATGTGCTTGCATGGACTGTAGCAAAGCTTCTTTCTTGTGAAGTGACAGGAGCTTTTTCCTTTAAGTGTTCTGCAGCTGTAGTGTCTTAATGCCTGTAAAAAAACCCCAGAGATGCGGAAGTGTGGTCTGGTTTGAAATATGTGTAGTTATTCAGTCACAGTCTTTGAATCTTGCTATTAGGTAAACCAGTCCTGTTTGTAAACTGTGTTCAGAGCAGTTTTACTGTTTAGGTTGAGGAGAGGGTGGAGAAAAAGCAGTTTACTAAGCTGTTTATAAATGATTGCCTTGAAGTGCTCAGTTTCAAGGGACCAGCCAAGAATGACACAACATTGTGCAGGGGGCTTTAGTTAACCTGCAGAAATTGTAATCTCTACGGTTAAGACAAGGGAAGGTTGAAATAGCTGGTGAGTTCAGGGTTAGATATCTTACACTGAAGGTGACGTGGTTTGATTAGTCCTGTGGCCAAGTAGAGATCTTCAGAAGTCTAAATCAAAACAGCTGATTAGTAACTCCTATGGTTTGAATTGTAGATTCTGTGCTTCGTGTGGGCAGTCTGTGGCTGGTGTAACCTTCCTTTCTTGATCTGAAGAGCATCTTTCACCAGCATCACAAAGCTCCTATTGTGCATAAGGCTGTGTGTTACCTATTATAGGATAAATGCAGCATTATCAGGTCAGTGGCTTAATCCTTATCTTTGAAAACAGATGAAACAGGTAATTACTTCTATTTTCTTAAAGAAGAAAGACTGCTAGAAAAAGTTTATTCTCTGACATGGGGTCTATCTAGCAGTTTATTTCAAAGCAGGATGAATGGTAACCAGAAGAAACCACCTCCCCTACCTCACTCCCCCAAATAAACTTTCAGAACATTTGGGGTGTGGTTTTTGTTGTTGGGGTGGGGTTTTTTTTGTTTGGTTGGTTGGTTTTTTACAGCTTATGACACTTAGCATATGAAGTTCAACATGGTGTCATTAAACCTGAGGGTAAAATGACATATGGAAATTAAATAGATTGACTGACTGCCTAATGGACTGCTTCTTGTCCTGTCAGAGGAGGGTGAATCTTGCTGAAAAGTAAACTGTGCCCAAACAAGAAGAGCTGTAGGGGAGAGGAGGCATCTTACCACAGCGTTAGGTGTTTTGTCTGGACACTATTCAGAGTGAGCTCTTCAGCAGATGCAGTAAGACCCTTTGCCTTAAATCTATGCCCCTCAAACTGAAGCGACTTGAGTAATGTTTTAAAGCAACTGCAGTTGTCACAAATTCTTCTAGACACTGCTCCTTTTTTGAGAAGCGGTTGGATTTCCCAAGACTTGTTTTACTGTGAACAAATGAATTAATGTCAGTGTCTTGACTGCTGAAGGATGTTTAATGTACAGAATAGGAAGAAAATTCATCCTTGCCTGCTCAGAGATAACAGAGAAGAGAGTTTCCACTTGTGTTAATAGGGGTTTTTTTTACTTTTTTTTTTTTAACCTAAAGAAACTGTTAGATGTGAGCTTTGAACCATGTTGTGTAAACTGTTTCTTGGGCTGCAGAGGTGGTGATAAAAATAAACAAACAGTTGACTCCAATGCCTTCTCTTGTTGTTTTATTAGAATATTCCTATTATAATCTTACCATGCCCCTTTCTGAACCAGTGATGTGCTGTTAGCCTGTTGTTCTGTAAGCACTGGTACTTCTGCACTGATACTGACTGTTAATCCTGTGGCACACTGCTCCAGCCTTGCCTTGTCCTCTGTTCTTGCCTCTGCACTGCTTGGCTTTTCTGGGCTGTAGGGGGCCACGCTCCCTCTGGTGCCACCAAAGAAGAGCTGCTTTGTGTGAAGCTTCTGAACCTCACTGAGTGCACACTGCACAGGGTCTGTGTTGTGAGCATACTGCTGCATTCACAGGGTTCATGTAGTCCTGATCCTCTGAAATACTCAAGTGGCACTTGGAACAGCTCTGCATGGAAGATCAACTGCCTAGGCCATGAAGAGCTTTAGATGCAATCAAACTGTAAATTTTTATGCTGTTGGATGGGTTTTGTTTAATGTTATACTTTGATTATCAATCAGGTAATACAGTAAGGCTGACCTTGAAGTTTCTACAGGCCACTGTTGGGGTGGAATAGAGAAGGAAGGGTTTAAATGCTCTTTCCACTTACCTGTATGATGAACTGAATCAAGCTTGTCAGTGTTTTTCCTAGCAGACAGCAATTCATTTACCATGACCATGTAAAGATGTGGTATTTGTATTGACAGGACAGAGAAGTCTTTTCTCTTGGCTATTAGTAAATTATGCCTTTATTGCTGTTCATAGCACAGCACATAGGACTTAGTGCTGCTGCCTATTACATATTCCTAAGTTTGTGATGCCAGAAAAATGTCTAATTCGAAAACCTGGTGTTAGATAGCACAACAGTTACAACAATGGTCGGATATCTGATAAAACAATACTCACAGGTTAAAACCAGTCACAATTATACTGAAAAGTAGCTACGGGTCACACTCCAGAAAGTAGCTTATCTACTACTGTGAAAGCCAGACTACTCTTGAACTAAGACAAAACAGCATTCTCTACAATTTAAGAGCAAACTGTGTTATTTCTCGAACGCTTAAAGTCCCTGAACCATCTCATTGTGTGGCCAATCTGTAGCTCTTGTTTCTTGGGTGTTTATGTCCAAGCAAACTGAATTCTAGTTTACCATCTGTAGACCGTGTGGACAATAGGCAAAGCAACAGCTTCTGGAGTTCAGATGCTACCTGTTGTGTTCTTTTCACATTCCTTTGGCAGGGAAATACTCTCTTCCCCTCTTGCCTCTCTGGTGACTAAGAGTTAAAAATCAATGTCTGCCGATGGCTGAATTCACTGTCCCTAATAAATGTGTGTTTGTGCTGTACAGGGAGAACCTAAGGAGAAGTAGGAATTGTCACGCCCCATTTCTGTACTAAGGAGTGTCCAGGATGAGGGAGCTGATGTATAACATAATAGAGAAGATTACCAGAGGAAAATATCTGTCTTCATTTACCAGTGTTTATCCCAGAATGAGCACTTAGAGATGATTAATTTGCATTGCTGTGCTAAATGTGTGTAGCAAACAGGTGTGAGTAAAAAACTGCATGGAAAAATACTGCTGCTCAGATGTTTGAAAATGCTGCCCTGAGGGCACTTCTTGATTATTGGCATGTTTGTTCTTGTATGCATGAGTCAATGAGTAGTTAGTTTGATTTGTTGCTTTTCAGAACATCAAGTCATGACAAGGAAAAAAAATAGTCACTCTCAGTGTACTCCAAGGGCAATTGTCCAGACTGGTCATGGAATTGTCAGTCTCAAGACACAGGGCACATAGACTGGATTGCTTGGAGCAAACTGCTTTCAGGGGGAGGTTTGGACTGGATGGTATCCAAAGGTCTCTTTCCAATAAATAATCCTGCGGTGTGCTTGTAGACTGATGATCCTTTAGTCTCTTGTTAATTTTGTTTAGGGCAGCTGGTTGTATTGAAGCTTTTTCCAATGTACTACTCAGTAACTTCTACTGTTGGCCTTGTGCTTCCATACGGTAGCACTTGATGAAGTGGCAGTTGCAGTGTTTTTCTGGAGTAATTGTGTCCAGGTAAATTTGAGACTCCTGGAAGGTCCATTGTTTCTGGAATAAAGTGTGCTGCTATAAATCAAGGCTGGTACAGCCACTTTCTGTAGCAGTGTTTTCTGAATGGTCTGCTGGTCTCCTTACAGCTCTCTGCCAGAATATGAACAGCTGGTGTCCTTTGTGGTGCTCTGAGACACAAGAGTCTCTATCCTGCCATCTCCCATGTACACATCATGTGTCTGAAATATTCATATTTGGATTTTTTTCTATGTGGGAATCCTGACTGGTGACATCTTTGTTTCACTTATTTCTGCTTTTATCTTCAGTGTGCTGTCCTTAGAGATGCTGCTGTGCTAATCAGTGGGGCAGCTGCTGCTTGTGCTTCTGCTACAACTACTGTGTCCAGCTACTCTTGAAAAATCCCAACCAACCAGAAAAAGAAGCAGTATTATTTTTAAGAAGCCTGTAGCATTTAATTACTAGGCTTGCATAACACACAAACAGAGGCTTGTTAGCTAGGGCTTGTTTATTGAAGCTTACTCCTTTATAGCTTAGCAACATCAGGAGAAGAATAGGAACTGAGTTTTGGGTTTTTTTTTTTTTTGCAGTAAAGCAGGAATTTTTTTTTCTAAGCAAATTAGATTTGCAGCATCAAAAGGCAGGGAGAGTGTAAAATAAATGCTAATGCCATGTCATAAGACTTTCTGCTGGAAGCTTTTGCAACTTGTTCCTGCCAATTTACTGTGTATCTCTGCTGTTTTCTTAGCCTACATGGGGAGAAGATCAAAAGCCAGATTTATGCCTATGAGCAGATCTAAGGTATAGCTGTATCAACATTAAAGAAATATTTTAGAAAGGTGTAATGCTTTATAAGGAGAACAATAAAAAACACTTAATTTCACATCATTTGAGAAAGAGTGGGGTTTTCTTTAGAAACTGCTCTACACAGTAGTCTTGTAGGCTGGGTTTACAAGTAAGAGTAGCTTGTTAGAAACCTTTGGCACTTTTATTAATCATACTGTTGTCACAAATAGAAGGTATACCTTGTCCTACTCATACTTTGGGCATGGTTTGCATGCCAGTGCATTGGAGTGGCTCATTCTTTGGGGTTGTGGGGCAGGGTTTTAATCTGGTCTTTCTGTACTTGTGAGACACTTCACCTGCATTACACCCTGATGTCACCCATGTCATGGATGGGTGACTTTGCTGCTTCTCTCTGCAGATCTGATTGGTTGCCTGACACTTCGTCTGTGGCAAACGGGACAATGGCTGCCAGCAAAAGCAAGAACCAGAGCTCCTTGGCCCTCCATAAAGTAATTATGGTTGGCAGTGGAGGTGTGGGCAAATCTGCACTCACACTTCAGTTTATGTATGATGAGGTAAGTATGTATGATGAGCTTCAGTTCAGCTTCTGTAAAGCACAAATTCATATGGCTTGCTAAGCCTTTTTTTTCTGTGGGATGGGCATGAGCAAAAGACCTGATGACCCAACTGGCTGGAGCAGGATGGAGAAAGCTGGGAGATGTGCCCTCTGGGAACATCTCTGGCTAGACGTGACAAAATTGATGCTTATTTGTGAAAAAAACAGTCTTCAGAAGTCATTCATAATGTACAGGTGCTTGTGTACAGAAGCTGTTACTACCTGGAGTTGAACTTTAATTTTGTAATTTAGGTCAGTTAAGGCTGAAGTCAGAAGTAAACATTCTAGCTCATTCTGAGCCAGGTGATGAAGAAGGCATGTTGATAGCATGAATTCTTCCATACTGGTGTACAGGAAGCTAGATTAGGCAGCCCACACTAGTATGTCAAAGAATACATGATCCTGTAGTTCAAAAGTTAGCATTTGTCTATAGAGTATCCACACATACTATAGTAGTGTCAGTAACTGAACAGGTGATGTAGTCATTAATGAAAGCCAGCCAGCTTAACTGAGCTTAATTGTTGTGTTCTAAGGCTGAGAGGCTCTTTACCTCTTTACTTCTCTGCTGGATGTGTGCTGTTGAACAAAGTTGAACTGGCAGTGGATTTGTGGATCTGATCAATACTGAATGAACTAAAGTATGTGCCTGTGTAATTATGGAGCAGGCTTTAATGTTCAGCACCTGGATGCTCTCATCTACACCTGCTGAAAGTTCAGATACCTGTACCTGAAGTATATTCAAATGCATTTTCTTAAAGGGGGAGATCTAGATAATGCCAGCAGTTCGCTGCTAACGTATACTGCAACTCTGTTCTTAAATTGTACTGAAGTTGCTGAACAGTGTTCTGTGTAGCAAAACTTAACTAGGCAAATTGGCTTTTTGATGTATTAAGGGCTTTAATAATATGCTTTTAATAGTAAAACTAAAAAAAAGTGGTGTAACTTAGTGGCTGACTGAATTATGAGAAGGTTTTGGGGAATTTAAATGTCACTGAAGTGAAAGAAGGAAGATGGACAAATACTGAGACTGTTTGACAGTAATTCTAAACACTAATCCCTTTCTTGTCAGTTTGTAGAAGACTATGAACCTACCAAGGCTGACAGCTACAGAAAGAAAGTAGTTCTGGATGGTGAAGAAGTTCAGATAGACATTCTGGACACAGCAGGACAGGAGGATTATGCAGCCATCAGAGATAACTATTTCCGCAGTGGCGAGGGGTTTCTTCTTGTCTTTTCAATAACAGAGCATGAATCCTTCACAGCAACAGCAGAGTTTCGGTGAGTAGTTTCTCTCCTAGACAGGGGAAGTTCTCCAGTTCCTGTGTTGCTCTGACAACTCTGCCTAAAAGCTACAGCTCTTTATTCTTTGTCTATTACCATTTGATCAATAAAAGTGACACCTGACCGTTTTGCTTTCAGTAACTGATAACCTAAACCACAGTATTCAGCCTCTGGCTTTAGTTGTCTTCGTGCCTTTAACTTATGAATACATTATGCCATCAGCAACTTCAGGCAAGTAACAGATTCTTGGACTCTTAAAACAGGCATATTCCAGCCAATTTTCAGTCTTAATGGATGTGAAGTTTAATTATCTTAGAACAGTACTTCTGGAATTAAGTCTGTCTTTTGGCCAGGTTTCAGACACAGTATTGCTTACTGCTAGAAGCAGGTGCTCTAAGGAAGGGAAGGATTAGCCTCCACTCTCAGGTATGGATTGGTGCCAAACAAGGGTTGGCAGCCAAACATTGCTATTGTATTCCTAGAAAGACACACAGTAGTAGTAAGCACTTCCATTTTTCTTCTTGGGATTAGTAGTTCTGATGTAAAAGTTGGCACCATATTGACCACAGAAACTGCTTGTGTAGTGTGGGGGGTGAGTAGAAAAGGATTTAAACCGCTGTTCTGGTTTTAGAATCCATGTAGCCACATTCTTCAGGGCAAGTGTTCTAACTCTTTTTGATAATACTTGTTGCCTCAGCAGAAGGTAAACTGGAGATTGCCTGGAACAGCTGTGTAACTTGAAGGAAAACTTCCCAAAACATAGGGGAAGTTTAGGAGCTCCTTATGCTTTTCAGAATAAAAGTTCTTTATCAGTCTGCCTTATGTTCCCTTTGCTTCAGTGGTAGAAGGTTAACAGCTACTAACTGGAAATGGAAATGCTGTAGCTGAGGACACTTATTTCTAGGTTTTTCTTAAAGCTAAGGCAAAATGCCCTTGCACTACAGAGCTTTGGTCCAGTTTCTTAACATACCATACTGTTTCAACAGTAGTGGAAGACAAAATCTTTTACGATAAACATACTGGTCCTTTGTCACATAATACTTATATGACTTTGTTCTGCTTCAGAAGGCTGGCATGGGATATTTAGGCTGACATGCAAGAACCCTCTCCTTGGTCCAGGAAGGAGTGTGGAATAGGTAGTATGAATCACCAGCATCCCAGGCCAAACTGGAGATTGGTATTATTGATCCTTTAGGTGCCAGAATTCTAATGCTATGAGAAAGTCTAATGCTGAACAAACTATAGGCTTGTCTTTAAACCCTAGCTCTCCTGCTGATGCTATGCATTCAGTGTTTGCTTTCAGTGCCTCTGTAATCTGAAAATGTGTGAAGGTGCAGTTAAATGCAACAGCAGATTGTCTGCTTCAGTGTTAATGCTATTTTAGAGTCTCATGTAGTCTCCATACATTGTTCTTTTGTAGATGGAAAATGCAGGCATCTGAAATAGTGTGGTAACTCAGTGAGATGAGAGGGTGTAGCACTGTGCTCACGCCTCATTTAGCTGTTCTTCATAACAAAATGAAGCAATCTGAAAATAGTTTAGGGTGGTAGAGTTCTTCCAGCATCCTAGATGGACAGCACCATGTGTCAGTCCGGTTTCAACTTGTATTTTACCCCAGTAAGAGCACAGACTGAGAACACGCATCATCACTCCATCTCCTTTCCTGGACACCGGTACATCCTCTTAGCATGACAGGTGAATGCTGACAGTTTGAATATCTTCCTGGAATCTTTGAAGGAGGAGGGCTGCTAGCATTTTAGTTCAGAATCACATAGTAACTCTCTCCTTTGGGTAAAGTTTAGATAGCCATTAGGAATGATCTCTGCCAGCTACTCAGGCTGTTTGCAAACTACTGCCTTGGCAAAGACTTGATGTTGCCCAGACCTATATTGAGATGTGATGCAGACTCTCAATTAAAGATGGCAACTGAATGCCAAGGTAGAACTTGGCAAAGATAGAACTTACACTCTTTTCCTCATTCAAATGTGAACTCCTGCTGCCAATTGCTCTTCTGCCTTACTCTTCTTCTTTCCTATAGCCTGATTGCTCACTAACTAAATGGTAAAACTGCCTTCCTGGAAGTGTGAGGCTTTTGGTAGTGTAAAGCCTTAGCAGTACTATGCTAATCTTGGAATAATTTTAAAGTGTGTGCTCTACTGTTGGGAAATACCCAGTTGTAAACTAATAATGTGCAGACCACTTGATCCACTCCACATAAGTGTGGGAGTTTTGTTGCTACTACTAACACAGATATTTTTATTTTAAATACCTAATGCATTAGGGAACAGATCCTGCGTGTGAAGGCTGAAGAGGATAAAATCCCTTTACTGGTAGTGGGAAACAAATCTGACCTGGAGGAGCGCAGACAAGTGCCTGTAGAAGAGGCTCGAAGTAAGGCAGAAGAATGGGGGGTGCAGTATGTAGAAACCTCTGCCAAAACTAGAGCGAATGTAGATAAGGTAAGATAAATGATACCTGCTCAGTTAGATCATCGCTGTTTGTTTAGTAGCTGACTCCTGCTAGGACAAAAGCAAGTCCAGGGTTTTTATTTAAAAAAACACCAAAAACCAATGAACTTACTGGAATGTGTATATTTAAACACATCCCTAGCTTAGGGGAACCTGAGATTTGGAGCAAGTTAATGCTATTGTCTTGTTTTAACTGTTTGTACCTGAACCAATAGTTTTTCAATAGTACTTTGGGTAAATGGTTCTAAGGATTCCCTAAGTATGTTAATTTGTTTATAGGGTGTGTCCTTATAACACCGATAAATAGCAAGCTACGGACACTTAGAAAGTGTTCCCCCTTCCCTATAAAGCTACACGTAGTGCAGTTAATATTAAAAATTTTATTCTTGTTTTCTGCCAAGATGGCTTTGAATTATAAGAAGAACTTTTTGCTGTGTCCCTGTCCTGTTTTGACTTGTTCTTGGTGGTATAGGACAGTTATTCTCATTTTACTGCTGGTTTCTTGCATAAACAGTGGTGGTGTGATGTTCTAGAAGAGAAATGAATTATGACTTTGGAGTGTTTGTCCTGTATAAAGGACAAATCAATTTCAGTCATCCCCTTTATTTTGTTTGTAGTGAAGACTTCTTGAAGAAAAGGGTGCCTTTTCATTTCACCAATTCACAGAAGATGATCTGAAATTACTGTTTGCACCCTAAGGGCTCCAAATGTTTTACTAATATCCATCTGTTTAAAGATTACAAATTTTAAGCAGTTTTTTCTTTGGATAATGAACACTTGCAGCTAGCTATACTCTAAGTTCTTCTAGACAGCTTCCTGTTCTTCTGTATTGGTTCACTAGTGGAAATGCCGTTGGTGCACAAGTTACTGGCAGGAACTCCCCTTATTAAAACTGTAGTATATGGAACTCCTGAACTGAGACTACATAATTCTGATATTGAGTTTGTCACAGGAATCTTTGTCTAGACTTACTTCCACTGTGTTGAGTACAGTGTGGCTCTAGGTCTTTATTTACTGCTGAATACACTGGGTTTTATCTTCTTTCTGGTGGCTGATCTTGTTTAATCTTTCTTTATTTTTCCCTCCTAGGTATTCTTTGATTTAATGAGAGAAATAAGAGCAAAGAAAATGTCAGAAAACAAAGACAAGAATGGCAAGAAAAGCGGCAAGAACAAGAAAAGCTTTAAAGAAAGATGTTGCTTACTGTGATGCTTTGGAACTGTAAATATCTATCTACAGGTGGCATGGATAAAATACCACTAAGGATATAGGGCTGGATTCATGAAAGGAAGTCTGTATTGACTCCCTTATCTTTTGCTTTGCATATCACACCTTCAAAATGTGAAAACAACTTTGCAACCATTTCCGATATCCAACAAAACCTTTGCCTCCTTAAACTGAAATGGGCTCCATCTTCCAACTTTCAAAACTAGAAATAGTTTCAGAACTACAATCCTTCTACTTGGTTACACAATGTACTTTTGTATTAACTTCCTTCTAATGTTTCTCTGTGTTTCTCTTGAACCTCTATTGGCCTTAACAAGCACAGCTGTTCAGGTTCAAACACTTTTTCCCGCTGTTGCTGCCCTCCTTGATGGTGCAAACTGCAGAAAGGCTAGATGACACCTAGTAAAGGGTTTGAGTCTCCATCTTCTCTTAGTTGTCACTGATATTTCTTACACTGAAATCTGCTGACTTCCTTCCCACTCTCCATGTAAGAAATAGCAACTGACAGTTGAGAGTCAACTCAAAACAAACTTTCTTCTGTGTTCTGTTTAGTCAATACAGCATTCATGAATCAAGCCTATGGACTCAATTCAGACTTATTTAGGAAATGCAAAAATTGATATTTAAATACAGGCTAGATGCATTCCCTGCTGGGGTCTGTCTTCTCATCCTTAAATTAGTGGTATGGGGTGAGAAAATGACTGTAAGCCTTTCCTTGAAAGGAATAGTATTATCACCATCTCCCTGAAATGCTGTCCCAGGTTTCTTCCATGTATTGTGTCTCAACTCAATTACACTCTACATCTATCATCTTTCCCTTGTACTGAAATAGTGGAAATAGGTGTTGATTTTATCAGTTATGTTTATATTGGAACACTTGTGATGATAATGTTGGAAAGTGAGAACATCTGCATCTGTCTCGTGTCTTGCTGGAGATGAAAATGTTCAATAAGGGTGGGTCCCATCACACAATCATGACCTGAATTGGTGAGGCATTTATGCTACCTCTCAATGATTAGCTGGTTAGTGAGCTCTACAGTGTCAAAAAGCAAATGAAGTTAAGCAGTTGCCACATCTCTTACTCACTGTTGATTTTATATGTACTGTTGCTGATGCACAGCAACCTAGCACATGATGAGTTTTGCTGTCAGTTATGCAGTGGTGGTCATGTCTGTTCAACAAAAACAGTCTAGAAGTGGAAAAGTCAGTACTTAGCAGGTTCTGTTGTCAGCTGAATGAAATGAACTTTCTGGTGCAGTTTAAATTAAGCGCAGTTGCCAAAAATCACTTCTCTCACTGTGGAAAAGAACTCTATTCTGGTTGTGGAGTTTTGTCAATGAATTATGGCTGTCTTCTGCCTCCAAGGAGTAGAGAAACTTGAAGAGTAACTGTATCTTGCTGGTAACTGGATGCTTAAAACACAGTTGCTTGGTAAAGATAATCTTAAGTGGTTGTTCAATGAAGCTCACTGCAGCACTAAATTAACTAATGGTGTTTCTTCCTGAGATGGAGTAGTGAATACTGTTCAGTACTTAGTGTTGTAATTTGAGGTTGAAAAATATTTTTTCACATGTACTAGATTGCTTTTGTGCATTCCATCTCTGAACACTGAAAAAAGTAAGATGTGATCTATATCAGAACCTCTATTGACCTGGGGTTTCACAGGGACTTAATCACAAACTCATTGTCTTCCATAACTAGTTCATCTTGTCAGGCAACTCATTGGACTGGGGAAACTGTACTAAATAAAAGGTGCTGTAATCTTCATTCTCGTCAGTTAAATTCCTTCTTTGTTACTCTTACCTTGTATGGGCAGAAAGAATAGTTAACCAGCTCTGGAACTGCTTCTCTGTAAACAGTGTAATTAATTGTGAAGCTGGCTTTGTAATACCCAATAGTGTTTTGAAGCAGAAGCTGGAAGCCTGCTGGCTTACAGAACTTGTCACTTGAGCTGTGTCACCTGTGTCTAAAGCCTAAGCACCTAATAGGACACTGGAAGTTTTAATACATCTAACAAAGTTTCCTCTTGAACTTCCATGGATAAAAGTCAATTTCTGACTGTATATTGTGCATACAGCAAATGAATGTCTTCTTCTGGAGGAAGGCAACTCAGTTAGGTTTGGGTTTAGTTGAGACTTAAAGGTTAAGTCCTTAATTAACCTAAAGGATAGACAACAGTTGAGTTCACATTACAAGCTTATCTAGGTCAAGCCCCTCCAAGGTGGGTTGTAAAATGTGTCTAACAAAACTGAACAAACTGTCCTTGCTGTATGAATAATGAATTCAGCAAAGCTCACAATGAGCAGCTCCGCTGTATTGGCTCAAGAGACCTGCATGCCTTGACCTTTGATCTCTAGTCTTAAAGTACCTGACAGTTTTTGATAGGACAGATGAATTTCTTCTCAGAACAGCGAGTCTCTCACTGGTGTTCTTACAGTCCATGTGCTGTTTTCACTCAGGTTATTTTTTTTCTTCCAACTGATAAAGCTATGCCACTGAGGTGGACTTGGAAGGTGCTTGCTGCTTCATGGCTTGATGCTGCATCTCTTCAGTGTTCTGTTCTTGTCACCTGCTCCAGAAAGACTAGGCCTGGAGACTAAATAAAGCAGCTTTTCAGTGTTCCTCTCCTGTACTTGTGACAAACTCAGTCCAACTTGCCATTTACAGCTGAAACCACAATAAACAAAGCAGCTACCTTGCCCACTTTGGAACAGTGGACAGCAAGCTTTCTGACTTGTACCAGGAAGGCAATAAAACTGGTCTCCTGGACTGGAATCCTGTTACCTCCACCTCTTGGTGGACGTGCCTGAATGTCTGCCCTTCTTAATTGGGGCAATATGACGGGGATTCTTGAATGGCTTCCACGTGTACTTCACTGGACATAAATGGACATCAGCATCAGGTGGGTTGAGTGGGGTGAATATAACACGGCACAGCATCCTGTGAGTAGTGTGAATGGAGCTTTGAGTAGCTGGGGATCAGGTACATCAAATAAGGGATGACTTTGGCAGCAGGGGGTGTGTGGCTGCCTGCTGGCCCTGCTGTGTAGCTGAGGAAACTGAAGGCTGAATTGAAGCTGACGTATTCTATCAGCCTTTGCATGTTGGGTAATTAAAAACCAAGACTTCTCTTTGTTGGTATAATGTGCTCTTAAATCATTCTGGAGCATGGCTGTAGGCAGGTAACTGGATATTTGCAGCTGGAGGTCATGCAAGACTTGACTATGCACTTGCACTTAAGCATTCAAGTATTATTCTTGCGCAATGGCTTAACATGAAGTCAGGGAACTGTTTACTGCTACGTGCAATCTTCCATATGTGGCTTAGCTTCAAGTGCTCCAGTTTTCCTTCTGGTTTGAGCAGAGGAAACAAGCCCCTGTTATTACAAGGGCTAAGTCATTATATGAAGAAAGGCAGGTTAAACTCCAGGACTGCAAACGCAGACTTGACTCTTGTAGAGGAGCATCTCTCCAGGTGGGAGTACAGATGCAGCGTGAAGTGTGTTTTCAGTGACTTGTGCCATATGTGTTCTTATACAGACTGATACACCTCTACTGCAATTTGTAGGGGAACACTTGGCTTGATGAGGAGAAGGATGTATGCATATATTTACTGGGCATTAAACTTCAGGAAGATGTTAACCATCTGACGTTCCAGTTGAGTCCTGTCTGGCTTAAGTATAATGCTCAAGAAACTTCAGGTCTAAGGTACAAAACTACAATTTGGAATACAGTAAGAGGTATGCAGGGAGGAAATGCATCTAACTAAATACCCAGATCTTTTTTTAAAGCTTTCCAAAGCATTAACCCAGTTCTTAGGCCTGACAGGTCTACCAATTCTTGCTCAAGAAGAGGATACTCTTATCAGTTCAGCTCAGAGCTTATGTAGACAGAAGCTTTCCTTAATTGCTATAAGCATATGTTGCAGTGTTCACCTCCTGTTGACTTTATAGTTGGGAGAAGGAGGGAAGAGGAACAAAAAAAAAAAGCTATGATTTTCACCGTAATCTCCACACTTCATGGAAATGGCAGGTGTTCCTCTTGGGAGGGGAAGGTGTTATCTCTAACACCAAGTGAGAGGTTTAGTGTAGAGGAAGTGATTGTGATTGCAAGACTTAATGAAACTGCCTCTAAACTATGTATGCTATACTATATAATGTAAATTCTTATTTTTTTTTCTTACATAGCTTCAGAGCTTTGTCTCTAATTTGCACAAACATTTTTAATGTCTGTAAAACTGGTCACTTTTCATTATCATGCTAATACAACTGATTTGTATTACTATTGATAATAAAAAGAAAAAATGAGCCTCATATTTGTTTGTTATTGATTTTTACAGCATTCTAAAAGCATGCCTAATCCCCAAATTCTTGAAAGAGCCAGCCATTGATTTTCAGTGTCTGTAACTAACCTTTCTGTCAAATATGTAACAAGATTATATTTCACACTATGGGAGGAAGAGGAGACTAAGACCCTTATCACTGGCTTTCTGGAAATGGTATGCATGTTTTTCAGGACTGAATTGACATAGTAGTTTGGTTCATTCACTGTTAATTTTCCAGACCTTAATTTGATCAGACAGCTTGTATCAACTATATAAATGACAGAGTTGCTTTGTCTTTTCTTCAGACAAAGTCTTGTGCCTTTGAATAACAGAATAAGCAACACTTTGTGGAAAAACCAGTCCTTAGTCTTTCGAGTGTGCCAGACTCCATTCCCTGTGTAGGTTTGTGGTGAATGAACTGCAGGAGAGAAGCTGAGATGCTTCTGAGGCAGGAGGGCTCAGGACAGACTCACTGTTCTCTAACGCCACTTAATTTGGAATGGCAGAGCAATGGGATTCACAGTAAACTTTCAAGCAGTTTCTGCCACCACTGCTGTACAAGTTGGAAGAGGAACATTCTCTAGCTGATGACTTCTGGCCAAGGACTGCAGCAATTTACATAATCTTGTTTGCATTGTACTTGCTTGGTGTTTGCCCTGTGTTTCTGATTGCCACGGTGGTTTTTGTTGCTCTCCTTCCCAGTGAGGTAACTTTTAAAATATTCTGTGGCAGAGAAAGGGTAGCATGGAATGTGTCGTGTAGGAGGCAGGAGAGAATTCTGAGCACAGTTGTGTTACACAGCTGACCCAAAGCCCAGATTGGCACCTTTTTCTTCAGATATTCTGCAGGTGCTTGTGAGGAACTGACTTGCCTTTGGTTGCAGCAAGATGAAACGGGAGGATGGTGACTCGTATTTGGCTTCTGCTTTTGTGTTTGCCTGTATTCGGCCCCAACCAGAACATTTTACTGTGGTTCTGTGAGCTAAGTGCTGACAATTCCTGTGATGGTACAGGCACCTCTTCCTGAGTACTGCTGGCTCCATCTTGTGGATTTAGGAGTTAGAAGCTCTGCCGTGGAGAGGGGCTGTTCAGCATGCTCAGACGAGCAGACAAGTTGCTGCTATTTATCTGCCACCTGAATTACATGTAGAAATCCACACTAGCTAGATTCTTCTGGTTTTGTTGCTTGGCTGTATTATTCTCTCATGCGGTATGAGACTTTGTTCTAAAATTAAATTTTCCTTTTGCATGCAAATACTAATGTTAAATCTTGCCTAAACATTCTTCTGCACAGCAGAACACCCAATTTCTCATGAGGATGGTGGATTTACGTTTTCTCTGGCATTAAACCAGTTTGCCTTGCAAGTGTAAGTTTGTTCTGCTTGCTGAGCACTGATTTGCATGCCTGAAAGAATACTTATTGTTCTCTGAGAGTGTGTACTACTTCACTAAACGTTTTGTTTCTAAGGGTAACTAAAGATGCTGGGTTTTCTTTGAAATATAAAGCCTTAATTTGGGGGTGGGGCAGAGAATATCCTATTTAATTTTTTTCTCCTGGCCCTTGGTCTTTCCTCCCCCAGACAACTCAGTGTCTGTTATGGGAATAGGATCTACTAGTGATATAGCAGCAAATGGCCCCTTAAGCATTGTAACTCCAAAGGGGATTGGAACTAAAAAGTTGGGATCACATGCTCGGCACTTGCCTTCCTGATAGAGCTGATTAATCTCCAGAGTTTACAGTAAGTTCCCTTCAATGAGCTTTGTTACTTGGCTTTGAGGCAGAATCATGTTTTTGATATAATCACAGTTTATAGAGTTTGTTTTTCAAGCCTAGCGTTTGGAGTATCGGAGGTTTTATGCGTGTTGGTTTCTTAGGCCAAATACCGGAATTCAAGGACAAACTTGTGCACACACGTAGCATTGAGAGACAAGGAAAGTTACTCCCTACTGTTTAATAGTGCTCTGTTTTTATTTTAAAAAGGAAAACACATACAACAAACTGAACCTGCTGTTTGGATGAGTGTTTCAACCTGTGGTCTGTAAGAGTGCTCTGTAACATGATTACTCTCCCCACAAAACGATGGCATTACAATTCTATACCTGTAAACAAGGAAAACAACTGTGGACTGTGGGAAGGAGTAATTATCTGAAAAAATAGCCAAATTCTTCCTTGCTTCTAAATGAAAACCATCATGGCAACATTGCCCAAGGTACCCTGCAGTTTTACGCCTAGAAATTTGGCCCTTCAGTTTTAAGAAGGCTGCTGAAAACTGGAGAGAGATGGTCCTGATCAGACACAGACATCCCTGACAGAAGTGTCCTTTCCCAGAATGACAGGCTTCAGAAATCAAGAACCAAAACTGTTTCTTGCTTGGAAGCTGCTGCTATGAAAATTCAAATCTATTAAGTTTCTGAAAAAATGCCTGCAGGTTGGACTAGGTGTTTGGTTTTCATTTTCTAGTTTGTGCCTTGCAGGTTGGACTAGGTGTTTGGTTTTAATTTTCTAGTTTGTGCCCTGGTCATGGGAGTGGAAGAACCTTTTTCACTCAGGGGTCTCTGTTTTCTTTTCTCTATAGACTGCTTGAGGATTTCAGAGGGTTTCCTAGGTCTGCTTGGGTTCAGGCAGCTTAATAAAACATGAACCCTTCTTTTCCTTTCACTCCTGGTGACTGCACCCCAATTAGGTGCTGAGCAGTGCCACTGTGTGACAGGCACTTGCATCCCCAGCTATGGTTGGCTGCCTCATTCCAGCTCTGAAGACTGCAGGACAACAGAATGAATCACACTATAGGAAGAACAACTACTCATAGAGGGATTATGAGCACTGGGAGAGCTGGACGCTTCAGACTTTGCTAATGAAAGCTGCTTCCTACCTGAAGAACAGCAGAGTATGTGATTCACCTACTTCTGCAGCCAGGTTAGAGCTTTCTAATATGGTACCTTGAGTAAATCTCCTTGAATGATGACAGTAGTGCACTAAACACTTGTGGAGCAGAGGGTAACACTGTGCCTGCTTGAGTTGTTTTGATTTGCCTTTTTTTCCCCCCTTTCCCTCCCTGAACAGTATGGAAGGAGGAGGGCAGGCAGAGCTTCTCCTGCGTGGGAATAAAGGCCACATTTGCAGCTTTGCCTCAGGAGCTTGAAAAACTGTAAGTCAGGCCTCCGAAACTGCATTTGGTTTAGAAATAATGAGATGCTTTAGAAAATGAACTTGGAGTTCTCTTTCACAGTCTTTTTGTTTCCAAGCATTTTGAGTACCCTTGCTTCATGTTTGCAAGCTTTCTTTCTTCAACAATGATGGCAGAAGTACTTTTTTCAATGAAAGTTAAGATGTTCTTATGCTTGCTGATTTCAACACCTGGGGCATAAATTTTAAAGTATTATGGCATTTGGAGAGAAGAGGAGGCAGGACATGCAAACCACTCAACTTTAAGCCCCATTTCTGCTGGGTCACCATCCTTTGCAGTAGGAGTCTGAAGGATTGCAAAAGCCGGAACATAAGGATCCCCTGTTGGTGGTCCCTGTATCTGTCTTGGCAGCTTGCCAGGAGCCCAAGGGATGCACTTAATTTTCTTTATTCATTAGCATATTTTTAATCAAATCCATCAAACCACAATGTTTCCACATGTCTCTCCCATGGCAGATGAACAAAAATAGGTCAGTGCCCAAATGTACCTTTATCACACTGCAGTTCACTCGCCTTCTATAGTTGCAGTTGGAGGACAGCAAATGACTTGTGTTCTGCACCTGGTGAAAACTTGTGATGAAGACTTCGCTTCTCTCCTGAAAGAGGTGAGCACATGGAGTTTGTCCATGACACAAACTGCTTTCCATCCACTGCCCAGTCAGAGGGCAGGAACAGCTGTGTCTGAATCCTCTCCAACTTGAAACTAAGTTTACAGCATTTGTTTAATAGTGAATAATCAAGCAGGTGCAATGTCCAGGGCTGAATTCCTTGGCCCTAATGAAGTTCCAAGACTGCTTACACCTAGTTTAATAACAGGCTTTTTACATTCTTGTCACCTGTAACCTACCTTCATATACCTCATGCTGCCAACCCATCTCTAGCCAGGCAAGGAAAATGTTGCAGTGTTGAGATCATGTTCACACTTGCAGCTGAGACGTGTCTTGCCTTGTTTCTTATCTCTGAATTGTTCATAACAAGAGCTAAGTAAAAATTACTCTTCATGTTTTTTACATGAGCTTTCAAAGTTGGTTCTGGGTGGGGTGAATATTGCATCAACACCAAGTTAAAACTTATCTTTTGTTCTTCTTTTTTGGAAAGAAATGGGGATATAGATTCCAGGGAAATAGTCTTTCCTATGAGACGCAAATCGAGTAAAGTCAAAAGTATTAAATAGATTTGGAATTTTTGAAATGCAAGTCTATGACAAAGGGTTGTGTGCTTTACTTTATTTTCTTTCTTTTTTCCTAAAGTCCTTTCCCGAGACTTCCAATTAAAAAAAAAATGATGAGCACATATCCTAAATGTAGAAATTGGAATGGACTTGTAGCCTGTTCCTAGCTGCAGAAAAGCTAGGGAAATGAAAGGTGAAAAGCTCTGCAGCCCCACCTCTCCTGGTAACTCCTTCCTGCTGACAGCACCATCACCCCAGACAGGCTGCAGCAAGTGGCACATGCACAGAGGAAACTCTGCTGCTGGCAGAGTCTTCCTTTCACTCATCACAGGCTCCTTTGCAGTTCCTCTTGTTTTGGGAAATAACCAAGGGGTGAGGGTAGGAAAGGTGACTTAGCAAGGCTGTTAAATTTGGCTTCCCAGTTAAAGGAGTTGGGCACTTCCTGCTGGGAAGGCCTTTTGCATGTATTTGTGTCAGAAGCCCAAAAGCAGAGTATAACCTCTAAAGGCTGGAAGTCCACAGTGAGAAGATGCAGTTTTCTCTGGTCTGCACCAGGTGGTCTCTGCTAAATTACAAAATATCCCAATCGTGGGGCTGGGGAGCTGTTTACTCCTGCCTTGTTGCATGCCTGTAATCGTTCACAGCAGCAGTCCTAGGTTATGGGCAAATACTCTTACCAATTAATTGTTCCATTCATTCAGCTCTTCCACTTCTGCTCTAAGTACTCTCTTCCTTGACAGCTAGCAACTACTTGGTTACTTTCAATTCTTAATACAGACAGTTAATGGTTTGCCTTGTCTAAATCCACCCTTACTTGCCCCTGTATTCTTTCGTTGTCCTTTAACCACTACTGTTAACAAAGCTCAGCCTTGCTACTTAGATAGAAAATAAGTTCCAGCAGGACTAATTTTGCTACAGGCTTAATTCTGCAAGTTTGTGCCTTGTCACTTTGAGAGGACAGAGTGTCTCTTGGCATATTTACCTCGCAATCTCTCTGCTCTCCTGTAGTGCCTGTTTTGTGGCCAGACCTGGGTCTGTGTAGAATTTATTGTGCAGTGGTTTGGACTCTGGGGGAGCTGCATCTGCTCATGCTTTTTGGAGTGATAGCATGGCAACGACAGTGATGTTTTAGTTTGGGGGAGGCAGGCTTGGAAAAGGTCTTGGGCATCACTGGGGAGTGTTGCAATCCCAGTTCTTGGCAGCCACCACAAAATCTTTGCCTTTTGAAGTGATGTTTCCATGCTTTACCTCAAAATGGCAGCCACCAAAACCAAGAGGCTGCTCCTCTGCCTGAGCAAGCCATGGGCAACACATCCTCTTAAATCTACCTCGCTTGGGGGCTGAGAATCCCTTGGGCTTCACAATTTAGGCTCTCTCTGGGCTTTTTTCCAGGAACACAGCGTGGGTCCGTTCATGCAAGGGAAAGGCAGGGTGGTTGGCAGCACAGCAATGTTTTGTATACACTGTGCTCGGCGCTCAAAAGGCTAGTGCCGAACATGGGGAATTTCACATGGCTCAATTCCCTTCTGCTCCAGGGAATGTGTATGTCTCCTCTCCCAGCAGAGTGTGCTTACCAGGGTATGCTTGCTGCCAGGGAGGGGACTGCCTCCATCCTCTTAAAGCTGGTCTCATGTGAATTAGCTAATTCCAAATGTTTTGGCTAGCAGGGTGAGAAGAAGGGAGGCCTGGGCTTGTGGCTCCCTGTCTATTTACAGAGTTGTGGGTTCCTGCTCCCTTTGGTCATGCACTGACTCAACTGCAGGTTTGGGGAGTGCTCCTGTCCCTGCACCACCCCATGGCCGGCTCCTTCCATGAAGACCTGAGCTGCCTCTCATGCTCCCTGGGACTCCTGTCAGGCAGAAAAGAAGACTGAGCCCAGCTCTTCTTCATGAACCATTGGACGACTGACTAAATTAAGGTATGAATAAAAATAGCCTACGCCTATATCCTCCACCCACCTTAAGCTCTTTTAGAAAGAGGGAAGAAAAAAAAAATTATATTTATTGCTGCATTTTTGGACACCTGATCTGGAAGGTGGGCAGGCTGAAAACACCTGCTGCATTGAGTCCTTAGGGAAGAAAATCAGGGATGTTCATCTAGTCATTGTAAGGGACTGTAGTCCGAGATGGATGCTTCAGGCTTTACAAGGCTTGCAGGCCTTTGGTTTGCCACTAAAGCCAGTGGCAGGCAGCTGGGCATCTTAAATATATCATCATGGAAGTCACTACCACATCAGATGCTCAAGGTTTCTTTGCATTTTGCTATGACACAAGTGATTTTAACATAGAAAGTCAATTAATGTGGGTAGGAATTCAGCATCAGTTAAAACCACACACTTCACAAATTTAAAGTTGCTCTAGTAGAAGTTGAATAAGTGTCTTCTGTCTCCTTGTACTTTGTCCTGACCTGCATGCACAACATGATTTGTACTGGGAGTGACAGGGATTGGACATCCAACAAACGTTTCAAAGTGAAATCTTTGCAACAGCCTTGTTTCTCATGATATTTGTTCCAGTAGTTCACCAAGCTGTGGTCAATTTTACTTAGTTGCTGTCCAGGAAATATAGGTAAATAGCATGCAATCATGCTGATGATACTAAATAAAAGCACCTTTCCAGTGTGACTGCACACCACTGGCAGCTCGAGTGCACATTTTGTGGTAGGGGAAATGCCTGTGACCCGAGGAACACCTGAAGCTGAATGAAGCAAGAGCCCTTAGAAATGCAGCCCGAGCCATCATACCTAATGCTCAGTTTTTATGTCGTTATGAAAAGACTACCTTTAACACACACAAAATATAGGGGTATTGTGATGCCTAAATAACTGATTATCTTAAATTTTCTCTAACCCTGACATCTGCAAAAAGCTGTGGCTCTACAAAATACCATCTATTGCTAATTCTTTATACAGTTCTAGCACCTCTCACCCTGAAGGACCAGACCCCCTGAACTCTGGCCCGTGACTACCTTCCCGTTCGCCCTGAAAGACCACAGCAAATGAGGTTGTCTCAGAGAAGTCCAGCTGTGTGATAGCAGCTGCTGCCTTATGCTCCCCTAAAGGGAAAGTGGGGCCTGTTTTGGGGTGTGATGGGGCCAACTGGATGTAGGTCTTGCATTTTCTCTCAGTGCCCTTCACTGTTCTTGTAGAGGTGGCCCTGCAGAAGAGAGTCCCAAAGGATGCAGCATCTGATGGAGTGAAAATTTGTGCACAATTCAGAGCAAGTACCAGTTTACAATAACCTCTAGTAAAGAGGAATTGTGGAGAATAAAACAACTAATTGGGTCTGTGTCAGGGTGCTTTAGTACCAACAATAAAATTTGGCCGAAAGAATGAAGCTCACACCTTTCTGTTGCACACAAATAAACCAATATTTCCTAGGGATCTTTCACAACCAGTATTGGTGAGGATTTATCACACGTAATGTCCAAACCTGAATGCACCTGGCCCCGGTATGGGATCCTTGGTGATTGTTTTTTGGGGTTTGGGGTTTTTTTTTAATATTCCATTTTCAGCTGGAAATTACTGATGTGACCAAAGTCCGATTCCTTTCAGCAGTTTCTCCCTTCCTCCCCCCACCTTTTCGCACTCCCTGAGGTCTGACCATCTGGAAATCCTCCTCCACCTCTTCATCATGTGTGAATTTCCACCTAGGGCTGAAAGTGTCACTGTACTAAAGTGTGATGCATTAACACATTGAGGCAGAAAGCAGAGGGGAGTTGGGGATTATAACACTTCATGACCCACTCCGCAGTCGCTCTATGATTTAATCATCTTTATCAGCTTGTATCCTTTTCTTTGTATCCCATATTTTCCCTGAATCCTTTATTAAAAAATTTCCATAATTAAAAAACCCCCAACGCTCTACATAAACATGTAGAGTGCAGAATCTTATATTGAGACTAGGATCGACTGAAAAAGGCAAATGTCTCAAGGAAAACATGCCTCACTCAAGCAATCTGGGGGACCTAGATCCCTCTTTCACAATGAAACTGAACAATTATCCATATCTCCTATTGCAAACTTGGGTTTCTTCCTCCCAACAGTCATGCATATGATCTGAAAAATATAAATGTATATCTAAAATATAAGTAGTAATATTGTTATCTTGTGCAGAAATGAAACAAACTCTGCAAACCAGATGCTGTGTTGGTTTATACTTCTGGTAGAGTGGAATGGAAAATTCAGTAGTTTGGAAGTCAGTTAGCTGCCTAGCCTTCTTCTAACTAAATACTGAGGCTTATTATGCTTCAAATAAATATATATATGTATTTTGTGGCTTAGTTGCTGTAATCATCTTGGATGTAATAATGTTACTAGCCTCAGGGCTATATTTATTAAGATTTTAATTTAAAATCTTTCTGTCCTTCAGCATTTAAACAGAGGAAAACCCCATGTGGAGTAGCCAAAAAAAAAGTTCATCCTTTTCTTTTTCATGCATTCCCCTCCCCTAGGCCCTCTCTCTCATCTTTTAAGCAAAAAACCCTAGAACAACACACTTTCCTGTTGCAGCTCTGCACCCTGCTAACACTTCAGTACCTCTGTAGGTTTGTTAGACCAATGTCTGCTCAATATGATCTGTGTGCCTCTGCTCGTGCCATGTCTGAAGCGGTGGTTTGTTTTCTTATCCTGGTATAACAGTATCAGTATATTTCACAGTAATATTTCCACATATTATAATTTATTCTTAATCATGTTCTTGGTAAGTATTTCAACCACAGCTGTAAACACTGAGGGGGCAAGACTATTACTCAGAAATGGCAAAGGGCTGTGGAGATGTTTTAGGGTTATTTGTTAATAAGCTCCCCCACTTCTGAGAAGATGATGGCAGGGAAGTAACAGAACAAGAAGACCTGCTTGTAGCCTGGAGAGTGAAAAAGCTGTCACAGTGTAAGTGCTTTCTCATGTGTTTTGGAAGAATTGGCAGAGGTTAACACCCAAGTCGTACAGCATTTGCAACCCATTTTGTTTTAATCCCACAGCATACTGAGACACTGACTTACTACTGATAGATACTGAGCAGGGCAGAAGGTGATTCAGAAATTTTTGTTAATAACCTTCTCCTGTGCTTTTGTGTGGTAGCACAGGACCTCTCTTGGAGCCAATGTCCGTGCAGCAAATGTGGTGAGTGAAGCAGTGGCTAAATAGCACTGGGTAGATGAGCGTGAGTCATATGGGGCAGCTCTCAGCTGGGATAAACCTATAGAGCTCCACTAACTGTGACAGTGCTACTGCTCTGCCCCAGTGGAAGAGCCTCCTCACTTGAACTGGGGCACTTTGGTGCTCTTACGGGAATGCCTTGATCCTGGCTCTAGCAGAGAGTCAATCATATCACAATCATCTTTCAAATCTCACTCTGACATTCTTTTGCAAACAGCTGAACTGCACAACAGTTTTGGTTTAATATAATAAGATTCATGGAAACAAAACTGTGCAATTTAACTATGAACAGATTGAAAATTACTTTTGACAAACAGCACCAAGGCCATGCTGTTTGTGTCAAGCTCCATGGAAAAAAATGAATTCTTGTATGCCTCTTTTCTTCATTTCAAAGCAACTTACAGAAGACTGAATGCTGTCACCCTAGCTTACAGCTACTGAAAATGGGGTAAAGAGAGATAAATTCAGGCCTAAGCCTAGGATTTCTGGCTACAGCCTGTGCACAGGATGTAGGTATAGACACTTCCTCTACATTGTGCCACTTGCTTATGAAAAAAAAAAGTAGCTTATATTTGTGGAGTGCTACTGATTGTCCATTGTGACATGACTCGAGTACTCCATTTCTCTTATGGCATTGCAAAGCTGCCAGCCATTTTTTGCTTCTGAGCTTCATTTAAAATCGGAGGGAAACATCTCCATCTTGTCACCACTCCCTGATAATCACTGCTTTTCTCAGGACAGCTGATTTTAACATTGCTCCATCCTAAAGTTCATTTTCTAGATCTCTCAGATACATCAATCATGAGTGGAGGGCAGAAGTAAAGCACCCGTGGACTTCTAAATGCACTGCCTCGGTAAGTAGCGTTCAAATTACAAGAAGTCAAATTTTAACTATTTTGTTTACCACTTAAATGCAGATTTTATTATTACCCACTTTGCTACTTTGCAAGCCTTTTAGTGTGAACTTAAACAAACATGAAAATCATGTTCTTTACAATATGTTAAAAGTGCTTATATGTTAAAAGTGCTCACCACAAAGCAGACACTTCTTTGTTGGGCAACCAGCACAGCTTTTTCATGTTCTCTGTGTGTCCTCACCCGCCCCAACCTATTTAGGTCAATATAAGCAACTTCAGAGGAAGTCACTGCCTGGTTATGAGGCTACAGCTTTGGACTGCAGAGGACAGACTGTGCGAGGAAAACAAGAACACTCTGGGCCATCAACAAGGAGCAGAGAACTCTTGAATATCACACAGGACATCCACCCCATGGTGTTTGGTCCCTTTACTCCGGAGACTGCAGCAGACCCCTGAAATCAGCCCTTCTGGCAGGGGGGCACTGCTGTGTGCAGAGACCTGCCTGAGGCAGGGACCTGACTACACTGCACAAGATTCAGCCACACTTCACCTCCTGCAGTGAACCTGGGGATCAGCTGCAAACCTTCCCAGAGGATGGAGGGGTCACTGAAGAGGATCAATCAGTCAGCACAGTGCCCATGAAGCACAGCAAGGAGCTGAGGTGAGGGGAGCGGGACTCCAGCCGCGCTGAAGCAGGTGCAGTGGGAGGAGGAGGCTGAGGCTGTGAGTATATCCCTGCCACCCTGTCCTGCTGTCTCCCTCATGTCCCCCATCCTGCCTGACACTTGTGCTGAAAGCTGGCATTCAGTAGGTGCTCTTCAAAACCTGTTGAGGGCTCTACTGTATTTCTCTGTGACTCATCTTTCAGATTCTCATTGTACCTGCTTTAGATGAAGAGTTCCTAGTTTGGTCAGCTCTTTTCTTTCTGTGTGCTAAATCCCTCTTTTTCCAAGTGCTGTTCAGAATAGGACACTTTCTTTTAGAGAGCAAATCTCTGTTAACAAACAGTTTTCAATTAAAGAAGCATGAGCAGGAGCAAAGAAGCCAGATTAACCTCTTAGTGTTTTTATTTTTTCATGAGTTAGGTCTACCTTTGACAGTTCGGAAAATGTCTAGGTCATTCAGAATGGCATTTACTTACCTGATCTTCAATAGGACTTTTCTTTTATGTAGAATTTTGCTGCTTTTGAAACATCCATTGTCTTTGTCACAGTTATTCAAGAAGTAATTTTGTGTAGTGAGGAATGAGTCTGATTATGGACACATAATTTCATCTGAAGCTAAAGAATGTAACAAATACAAATTCCAGATAGAGCACAGCACTCCCAGCCTGCCTCTGTATCCGTGTGTCTCAGTTTCTCTGTATTTCCTGCAAGATGACAATGGCTACCTTGTAAAAAGCTCTTTCAGATATGAGGCAGAAGTATATACTTCAAGGTCTAGCCTTGAAACTTCTGTGGGATAGCAATGCTCTTCTGAAGTGCCATTTAAAACAGATTGCGTTTCACTACGTGCAAAAATCCCCCATATAGATGCAGCTATATGAGCAAAAAAAAAGTGCTTTTGCCAGTATAGCCTATTTTATTTGGGAAACGCTTGCAGAAAAAGATGCTTGTGCTAGTAAAACTTGTATTTGCTGGTTATCAAAGGTTTGCACTTCTAGTGCAAACCAGGCCTCTCATATGTGAAGCTTTTATTCAGTTCAGCCATCAGCACAGTAGAGAAAATCCTACCTCAAAGGGATTGGTAAGATTACCTAATAGATATTATTAATGGTTTAAGAGCATAAAAGGTGCTTTAGCTAAAGGTGAAGGGCTAGATCCTTTGCTAATGTAAATTGTTTATGGTCCCACTGAGGACATGGTGGAAACACGGAGCACTGACGGAGCTTCCTTGTGCCATCACTGCCTGCTCTGTTTCTAGCTCAGGGCTGCACTGACAGGCCTCTCCAAGAGTGACTTCTGCATCCTTAACCCTGAGAAAAATGTGCATAAGCAAATATCTAGGTTATAAAGGAAGAGAGCTGTGTCTAGGAAGACCGTGTTTGAGCAGGGAGGTTGGATCAGATGACCCCACGGGTGGTCCCTTCCAACCCGACCCGTTCCGTGATTCTGTAGCAGTCGGATGTCTCGGGAACATGCTGATTTACACTGCCTGAGGATCTCAGTTTATACTGTTTTCATTATACTACTAGCTTTTTATAGGCATCAGATTCCAGTCATGAGACTTGATGATTCCACAGAAAATACCCTCCGACGCTGTACTTTCTCACAGCAGGGCTCCCTGGCTAATCGTGTGCTTGCCCGTCAAGCACAAATCCCAGCCATTTCCTTCCCAGTTTTCCCCTGCATTTAATGTATGGAAAAGCATGACCCTGAATCAGATGAATAGCAGCCGGTTTGAGAAGGTGTGTGTGAAAATGTATCCTCACGCAGATGAGCTCAGAACAAATAGAATAGAGGGGAGGAGGGGAAGAGAGCGGAGTGGGGGAAATGTGAAGCTACCCTTTCCCTGATGGCTCAGCCACTATGTGTAAGCAACAAGTTTATGCCCAAGGGGAAGAACTGAAAGCTGAGGAAATCTTAAAATTAACAGAGCTTTATGGCTCAATCAATAGGCCATGCTCCCTGAGCAAGATTAGAAATCAGATGGCACATTTCTTTCTGTTAACCCTGTTTGCTCTCCCCGAAGGCTCTTCTGCCTGAAAGCATCTGAGGTTTGATTAAGTTCTTCTCTAGAAGGAAGCCAGAGAAAGCCCATTGTGTGAGAACTGCCTCCAGAATGCTGTGTTGGACACACTTTAAATAACAATAGAGGTTATTAGAGTATTAGTTTGTTAGTAATTGTGAGAGAAGATAAGTCTTCCCAATATTTGAATATGCAAAATTGCTTTGAGTAACTGAGAAAGTGAGGGGGGGAAAAAAAGCAAAAGCCAAAACATGCCACTACAGTGAGTAACAGGGATGATTAAAGATCCCCATATGTAAAAAAGAAAACCTCTAGCTTATTTTACTGCTAGAAATACCTTCCCAGATTTGTTATCCCCATCAAGTCCGTGATATTTTCCCTCTTTGGCATTTCGTTTTCACTGGGGCAATGAAATGTTTTTTTTCCAAAGGGAGATGGACTGTGTTTGCACCTATTTCTTGTTTGACAGTGACCTCTATGAACCAGTCATCACTGCTCTGCCTGTTGTTTTCTTGTTAGCTCTTTGCTGTCAAATTAATTACTGTGAAGTACTAAGCTTGTTGCATTCACGTGCTCTTATTAGCTCACAGGATGTCAGAGTGATTGGATTTTTAGTATTATTTCTTTTTTTACATTCCAGGCTTTCCATTCAAAACCTGTTACTGGCAGGGAGGAAATACTGTACCTAATTCTGATCTCTCATCAGGGTAGCTCCAGTGATGCTGAGGATTTACAAAGCTGTGTATGCAATTAGAGTTTGTTTACATTAAACTCAACATGAAAAATTAGATTTGGTTTGCAATGTGACTTTGAAGCACAGCATTAAATGTTTTTCCTTTTGCAAAATAGAACAAGAAAGAAAATATTTATGATGAGAATAGCATTTGTCCCTTCCATTCTTAAATCACCATAATGAGCTGATCCTCCACTTGACCCTCTTCACACTCCTGAGTTGCTTGTAATAGTGGCAGCTAAGAGTGCTCATACAAGTGCAGTCCAGGGATCTATGAGAAGTTTTATTCTTTTCTTCTTCCATAAAATGAAGGGACTTCTTTGCTGTCATGCTTGAAATTTGTGTGTCCTGCATCTGCCCCTTGAAAAGCACCATCTGGCTCGGTGAAAAAGATGAAGGTCTTGAGAGTTGTCTTCATTCCTCAAGGTAGATTTTTTTTTTTTAATAATAATAAAAAAAAATAGATGCGATTAGAAGGGCCGGCAGCCTCAGTGCCCTCAGCCCAGGGTGCTTCTTCACCTAGCGCAGAGCTCCGGCTCCAGCGCACCGCCCGCCTGCCCAGCCCCTCGCCTCTGCGGGACCTGACACCCCAGCCCGGCCCCCGGAGACGTCCCCAGCGCCCGCCACGGCCGGGACCTCCCGTGCGCCGGGGGTTTCGCAGGGGATGCCGGCTGTCCCCGTCCCGCTGTCCCCGTCCCGTTGCCGCTGCCCCGGTGACCCCGCCCGGCCCGGCCGCCGCTTCCCCGCGCGGCCCAGAGGGGGCGCCCTCGGCCCAAGCTTTCCCTGTGGCGGCGGCGCGCGCGGGCCCCGCGCAGGTGAGCGCGGCCCCGCGGGGGGCTCGGCCCGGCCCGGCCCGGCGCGGAGCGGGGCGGGGGCGCGGAGCGGCCGCGGTGATGCCTCGGCGGTGACGCCTCGGTGCTGCCGCGGCCGCCGCTGTGCGCCGGGCTTCTCCCCTCTCCTCCTCGCCCCCCCGTCCCTGGCCGCTCGCCCCCGGGCAGGGCTTCTGGCGGGAGCCGGGCGGGAATCCCTCCTGACCCCTGCGAGGGGTGTCACGGCCATCCCCTTTGCCTCGCTGCCCGCTCCCCTCCACCCCCGCCAAAGCCCGGCGCTGCCCCGCGAAGGCGCGCAGGAAAACCCGTTCCCCGGGCGCGGGCAGGGCCGGCGCTGCTGCCGGCTCCCCGCCACGGCTGCGGGAGCGCGGCGGTCCCGTTATTTCCCCTCCCGGCTCCGCTCGGCCGCCGCCCCAGTCCCCCTCCCCCCGCTGCCTTCGACAGGCTCCGCGTCCCTCTTGCCCCACGGAAAGCACACAGTCCCCGGCACCCGCCCCGGCTACCCGGCCCATTCAAACAAACAAACAGAAACCCGCCCCGTCGCAAAGCCAACCGACGGTAAAGTTTCTAATGACTTCTTCTTTCAAGTGCTTAAAAGGCAAGGAGCACCGGGGGAGGGGAAGAAGGGAGCATCCATCTCCTGGCCGGGGCGGGAGAGGGGCCAGAGCTGCAGCCGCTCGAAGTCCGTCCGTCCGTCCGTCTTGCCGGACGACGGGACAGGGATGCGAGCCGGTGTGCGGTGGGTGTGTTTGCAGGAACGGATAGGGAGGGAGGGGACGGGGGGAGTTAAAGAAACAGCATAGTTAATATTTCCACATCAGGAAGTTACTGTAATAGCCCAGGGGGCAAAAGACTTAACTTAATCTCCTAAATAGTGAGGAACCCATGGCGTCTCTGTTATAGGTTGGAGTTCCCACGTGGTTTTAACTCCTGTATAAAAGTTTCAGTAGAAAGTGCCACAATGTCGTGATTTTGCAGGGGGGAAAATTTAGCAGGAGGAGATCAGAGAAGATAAGCGAGCAGCAAGCAGCTTCCCCGAGACCTTTCACTGCGGATCCGAGAGGGAACATCAGACGCGTAAAAAAAGAAAAACGAAAAACAAAAACAAAAACCAGAAAGCCAAACAAAACAAAAAAACCCCAAACAAAACAAAACACAGCGTTCAAGCCAGCACAAGGCGAGCGAAAGATCAAAAAGACGCAGAGAGGGAGACAGATTAACTGGAGCAGCAGCAGCAGCAGCAACAACAACAAAAATCACACTTAAAATAATAATAACAATAATAATA
This sequence comes from Brachypodius melanocephalos, assembly GCA_013398615.1. NCBI lineage: Eukaryota > Metazoa > Chordata > Aves > Passeriformes > Pycnonotidae > Brachypodius > Brachypodius melanocephalos. The sequence continues at coordinate 11,725,172 of VZSR01003282.1, read as the reverse complement.
ATAAAACCCAAACCACCAACAAGGGAGATATTGTTTAAAAGAGCAAGCGAGGGAGCGAGCCGAAGAGCTGGTCTGACCGAGTGGATCCGTGCAGCTTCTCCTGGGATCGCCGGGATCGCGCCGCTTCCCCGCTCCGCGAGGCGCAGCGTGCGGTGCCCTGCCCGCGGCGGGGGTCCCCGGCCGCCGCCACCGCATCCGCGCCGGACTCCGGACCCTCCGCGCTGCTTTGAAAATAAAAGCATCTCGCTAATAATAAGCGGGACGGTGGGGGGAGAAGACTCGCAACAGTGGAGCTGCCAGCCGCACACCCCCTGCCCGCCGCCCCCGGCGCCCTCCCCAGCTATGCTCCGGGTCAACTTTGATGGCATGTTGAGAAGCAGCGGGCGCTGAAGGGGGACAACCGAGCGGCGCGGAGCCGACCTGCTCAGAGACCTGCACCCACGGATTGTCTTGCGGGGGCGGAGTGGGCGGGGGGGTACAAGTGGCATTTCTCCCCCCCCTCCTTCCAGGCTATAAATTGGATTGTATATAAATCTGCTTCGTTTATCTCCCTGGCCCCCCTCAATGACGCTGGACTAGAGAGCTCCTCTCCGCGGCCCGCCCGGACCTGCCGAAGCGAACGATGGACCACGAGCGACTGCGCCCGGGGATGCCCCTCTGAAGCGACGCGGGGCACCGGGGCAGAGCGGCGCCGCCTCTCCCCTGCTCCCCGGATCCCCTCGCACCTCCGGCTCGCTCCCCGCTCCCCCTCCCTCCTCCCCGGGCTCCGCAGCCACCCCCTCACCTGCTGCCGTCCCCCTCCCCCGTGGAGCCGGGCTCTCTCCGTGCACGCCAAGCCTGTTCCCCCCCCCCCGCCGCCAACTTCGCCCTCGGTGCCTGCGCGTGCAGCCTCCCCCCTCCGCCTCCCCGGCGGCACACGCCGCTTCCCCGGGCGCCCCCTCCCTCCGCCGCGGCTCCCCCCCTGCGCGGAGCGGTTGCGGCCCCCCAGCTTGGCTGCCACCGCCCCCTCCGCGCCGCGGAGCGCTCGGAGCGGCGCTGCCTGCAGACGGGCTCCCTGCGGCGCTCCGGGGCGGCCCCCAGCTCGGCCCCCCGCTCCTCCGCCATGGACGGGGCGGCTCGCCGGGGGGTGCTGGCCGCGCTGCTGGCCTGCGGACTGCTCCTGCTGGGCGCCGCGGCCACCCCGACCCCGCCGGCCCCCGCCGGCGGCTCCCCGCAGGACACATGCACCTCCTGCGGCTTCCGGCGGCCCGAGGAGCCGGGCAAGGTGGACGGGGATTTCCTGGAGGCGGTGAAGAGGCACATCCTGAGCCGGCTGCAGATGCGGGACCGGCCCAACATCACGCACGCCGTGCCCAAGGCGGCCATGGTCACGGCGCTGCGCAAGCTGCACGCCGGCAAGGTGCGGGAGGACGGCCGCGTGGAGATCCCCAGCCTGGACGGGCAGGCGAGCGCCGGGCCCCCGGCCCACGACCCGGTCTCCGAGATCATCAGCTTCGCCGAGACAGGTGGGCGCCGCCCGGCCGCGCGCCCCCGCTGCCCGCGCCCCGCTGCCCGCGCCCTCCTGCCCGACCCCCCACGGCCCCTGCCCTGCCGCGCTCTCCGCCTGTCCTGCCTCGCCCCGTCTGTCATTCCCCCCTGCTCGACCCCTGTCATTCCCCCTGTTTGACCTCTGTCAGTCTTCCTGTCGCCTTGCCTGTCCTCCTGCCCACCTTCTCTTTCCGCCTGCCTGACCCCTGGCAGTTCCCCGGCCGCCCTTGCCTGGCCCCCTGCGCTCCCTGCCTGTCCTGCCCGTCACGGGCACCTGGCCGCCCAGCTCACCCGCTTACCCTCCGCCTCATTCGCTCTCCCCTCTGCCCCGCACCGTCTCGCCCTGGCCCTGCCCGCGCCTTCCCGTCCTCCCTGCTTGTGCCCCTGTGCCGGGATTCTCCCCGGGTTGTGCCCTGCAACTCCCCTCTCTTGTCCCCTCCATTCCTCCGCAGCCTCTGTGCCCCTGGCTCCCCTCTGGCGGTCCTTCCAGCTGCGCCGGGGCTAGTCTCCGTTCCTGCGTGTCCCACTGTCCCTCCTCTGCCTGTCCCGCTCCATCTCTTGCATCCCTTGCCTTTTCTGTCTGCCCTACACATTCATCTGGTTCACTGCCTGCATCTGTCTGTTGAGGCTTGCATTTGCCCATCCTCTCTTTCCGTTTGTTCCCCATTTATTTAGCTTTCATTTGCAGTATTGGCCTTGTCTGTTTGTCCACTGCGTGCGGCATCCTACCAAGTGTGTCTGTCTCCTCTCTGTCCGTCAGTCCATTTACTAACTGCCCTCCATCATGCCCACAGTACCAGCCATCTCAGTCCTGTCCAGCCATTGCAGTTATGTGTCACCGAATCCCTTCAGCACAGCTTTCCAGTAGTTTAACCACTGTCCCTGTGAACTTTGCACATCTGGCTGGAACACCATCACTCTGCAAATTACCTCTCTCCTGTCTATCTGCCCATCTCTCCTTTCCTTCATCGCTCTATAGCTTGGTTCATTTTTCCTCTCTCTATCTTCTTGTGGCATCTATATATCATTTGTCCACAAAATAAATCTCTTTCTATCCTGTATGCTGCCCACTCATCTTCTTTATCTACCCTCCCACTTACTGAAGGCATATACATTTACAGTATCTATGGGATCTGTTGCATTATACATATGCTTGTTATATTCACATACAAAATTTATGAGCGCACACAATCTCACACAACACAAGTGATGTGGATCGGTGCAGCAGCACCGTACTGTTCTTTTTCTGTCACTGTCACCACAGTTTACGAAAAAGTTGTGTATTTACTAACATGCAAAAGGCTTTCTTAGTGTACATTTTGGGGGTTATTATTTTTTAATAGGATGTTGTTGGGAGATCGGGGGTGGGCTTGTACTTCCATTTGGTATTCAGTCAATCGCTGTCTTTTGTAACACTTCCAAAATTGACTTTATGTAAAACGTAGACAAACACAGTGAAAATTTTTGTCACTGAACTATTACAAGGTACTGAATGGGCTCTGGAGGCACATTTGAAAGGCATCTAGGGTAACAAATGAAGACACCGACTACGCAAAAAATCCCATTCAGAGATTGACAAAAATGCTAAAGATTCTTAGGGAAGGAAAAGGCAGAAAAGATCCACATTTAGCTCTGTACAGACGGAAGCAAAACCGATAAGGGCAGATGATAAAATGCCTTTCCAGCAATAATTTTAAATAGCGATTGTGATGCTTTGCTTCAGGGACCAGAATTACGGTCTCCGCCATAAAGGCCAGGACATTTATCACCTACGCCAAATTTAGTTAGGACTTACAGTACAAAATTGCAGGAAGGCCGCTGGTATTTCTGAAATATTTCATGCAGCAGGCTCTTCTGTTTACAAATAAGGGGTTATGTCAGACATTTGGTGACATTTGGTTTTCTGTGACAATTTCTCTCCTTTAATTCTGGTGTTGCTGAAAAGCGTATTGAGAACAGCCAATAACGGCGTTACAGCGGGAACAACCGCTTCATTGCCTTGCCTCGTATGGGAGTTCATCCTTTCGGGGAGAAGAGACAGAGATTGAAATGATTAATAATAGCAGATATTCTACCAGACTAAGTGGGGGTTAGCTTGATCTGTTGGACAAGCAGGCACATTACTGAAATATTTTCCATTCTGTCTCGTGAATCCTCTCCTTTAAAACGGCGATGAGAATATGTGCAAATCGAAACAAAATCCCTGGTTTGGCATTGGCGTTTTAGTGGTTATTGAAAGAGCTCTCCCCATGAGAATTGGCAGGTAGCTGAAAGTTAAAACTATTCTTAAGCTGATGAGATAGCAGAGTCCTAGTCCTACTGCCGGTCTTTTTCAAGGTGCTGCCGTAGCATCTTTAAAACTGGCTTTCTGTTAAAAAAAAAAAAATAAAATTCTGGAAAGCTCTTACTGATGTCTGTGGATCTGACACATCCGACTACAGCCCCATGTTGAAGGTTGCTGTGGGAAGTCCCCTTTTCAATTAATTCTGATTGCAAATTGGGGATATCTGATGCAGTGCGTGCCTTTGACTGGCACAGCTCCGTCGCCGTTCGCTCGATCTGCTGTGCTCTAGCGTTGTTCCTGAATCCAGAAAGGCACACAAGCTAACATTTCCTTTTTGACTTAATCTTGCTGATCTCTCCTTATCTTGCAGACGATCTGGCCTCATCTAGAGTCCGCCTCTATTTCTTCATCTCGAATGAAGGGAACCAGAACTTGTTTGTCGTTCAAGCCAGCCTGTGGCTTTACTTGAAGCTGCTTCCATATGTCTTAGAGAAAGGCAGCAGGCGAAAAGTAAGAGTCAAAGTCTATTTCCAAGACCCGGACACTAGCAACAAGTGGAATGTGGTTGAAAAGAAAGTTGATCTCAAAAGAAGTGGTTGGCACACTTTTCCCATGACAGAGGCAATCCAGGCTCTGTTTGAGAGAGGAGAAAGGAGACTGAACTTGGATGTTCAATGTGAGGGCTGTGAAGAGTATTCAGTGCTGCCAATTTATGTGGACCCTGGGGAGGAATCCCACCGGCCTTTTTTAGTGGTGCAAGCCCGCCTCGCCGATAACAAACACAGGATCCGGAAAAGAGGCCTGGAGTGCGATGGCAGGACCAATCTATGTTGCAGGCAACAGTTTTACATTGACTTTAGACTCATTGGGTGGAATGACTGGATCATAGCACCATCAGGTTACTATGGGAATTACTGTGAAGGGAGCTGCCCGGCCTACTTGGCCGGTGTCCCGGGGTCGGCTTCCTCCTTTCACACCGCTGTCGTGAATCAGTACCGAATGCGGGGGCTGAACCCGGGCACCGTGAACTCCTGTTGCATTCCAACCAAACTTAGCACAATGTCAATGCTGTACTTTGATGATGAATACAACATTGTGAAAAGGGACGTTCCCAATATGATTGTGGAAGAATGTGGTTGTGCTTGATTTAAGGTGTGTTTTGGGGGGGAGAGAGAGAGAGGGAGAGAGAGAGAGAAACATTCCCGTACAAGATGGTGTTGGAGGAAGTTTCACTGTGTATCCAGGCATCAGTGTTGGAAAGTCACTGTGGAAAAGTTTGACAAAAAAAAGAAAAAAAAAGAAAAAAAAAAAGAAAAAAATAATCATTTCACTTTGGTGTCAGGACAGTGGCAGTTTGTGGATCATGGACACTTATATATTCTATCACTTATAAGTTAATGCTATGAAATATCTTAAAGACACAAACATACACACACACAAAATGTGGGCACGCACACAAACACGCGCTCATACACACACAGACACACACACACACACACACGAGACAGCTCGGAAAAGGGACATGAGCACAGAAAGTCAGTGACCAGTGACGACGGACCTAAATGCCTGCCAGTACGAGTGAACTGCTGAGCAGCTGTTTCCCCGCCTGCCGGTGAAGCCAGACCGAAATGAGCTCCCTTTGCTCAGGCAAAAGCACAGACTGTGAGAACACAACGTATTCTTGCACGCAGGTGTCAAAATGACCAAACTTAGAAAATTTAAAAAAAAAAAAAAAGAAAAAAAAAAGTTGACTGTCACCTCTTAGATCTAACAGGAAGCTGCAGGACACCTGCCTTGGGAGGCAATCACTTCCTCTTAATTTAAATTTATCTAAACATAAACATCACAGATACCCACTTCTTCCTACAGCACTTCCAGCAAGGAATTGTGTGGTTCCGTTGGGGGGAGAGAGAGAGAGAGAGAGAAGGGGACAGACATGTGAGAAACTGCTGTATTTCTAACACCTGGCTGTTGCGGAGTCACAAGCTGGGCTGGCGTGATCTGATGCTTTCACTGCCCACTAGCAACCATGGTTGGCTACACCCGCCGTGTCTTGGAAAAGGGAATCGATACCATATCTGGACTGTGCTGACTGTTGGCATCTCTCACTGCTTGAAGAACAAAAAATCAGAAGTTGCAATCTGTGTTCTTCAATGGGGGACTCCGCAAGGCTGCGTCACGTGGGGGACGAGCAGACGAGCAATGGCCACCACGGCTAAACCAATGAACCCTAGAGAGAAGTGACAGCGACAGAGTGGAGATGTTCTGGGAAATGCAGTGCATTTAATAACAGGCGAGGAACATTTTTACAAGTCTTGGAAAGGAGGAGAGAGGAGAGTGCTTTCAATTTCCTTACCAGGAGGTGTCAAGGATGGCCATAAAGATCAGAAAATAATGATACAGCATAGCACTTGCAGACTGCTTGAATGCACGTATAATAGCACTTGCAAATTTCAATGCCTTGAAAAGTGGTACTTGATAGTGCACTTATCTTTGCTCACTATCTAGGTAAACAGGTGCCGCATGAGCTATGCAATTTAAAGTGTTGACCCATACTAGACAAAACTGGACTTATGATATGACTTTTTTATATTTTTTTATACTTGAAATTAAATCTTTTGCTTCTTTTTTAAAGCGAATGATTGCTTTTAATGTTTGCACTGATTTAGTTGCATGATTAGTCAAAAACTGCCATTTGAAAAAAAATGTTATTTTTATAGCAGCAAAAAATGAATACAGTTAAATGTATTATACATAAATTTTGGAACCAAAGAGGCCAACATATTAGTTATAATTTTTATGAGATGGCAAAGCCATCATATATCATGTAGTCATACTGAGCAATCCCTCACGAGGCCTACCAATTGTTTCAGGGTACAAAATGGATTCTGTTTGTTCTATTCAGTGTCTTTTCTATACCATACGCACATGGAATGTAGAGTGAAAAAAAAAGTGACTATTGTAGAATACATTACAATATGTGCATCCTTTAAATCCAACTTTTATGTTTATTTAATAAAGTTCCTTTTAGGTTCTGTTCCATAATAATTTAAAACCAAACAATTTTCACTTAGATTTGCTGTTGAAGTATTTTACATTTGTGTACAGTTTAAATAAATAAAAAAGATTGAAAACTGGATGTGCTTTTTTTTTTCTTTTTCCACTGTGTAACATCTGGAGGAACTCGCTTACTTTCAGGACTGAATAGGCTGCAGACGGTGAACTGTCGCATTAGACTGTAGTCGTATTAGTCATTGCAGAAAACCTTGTCTGAGAGCTCAGCTGCGATCCTAAAAATGTTACACTCCAGTTTTATCGCTGTCTATACATGTAAGCATCTGCTTCTTTCTCTCTGCAGCAGTGCAGGGGCTCTGGGTGCAGGAACGGCGCTGTTCCGCATACCTGCAGGTCATTTACAGCAAGTTCCTGGTTCACCTGCTGTGTAAGAATGTAACTTCTTCTCTGGGTCACTCCCTGACTGCTTAGAAAAGGTAAAAGAAATTATTTTTTTAAAGCACTTCCAGGAATAAAAGGCCTATATTAAGTTTGGTTAAATTTTTTTTCCAAAACTAGCTGACACTAAGAAAAGGGGTGGTTTTTTTTTGTTGTTTTCTTTTTAGTAAAATATTTCCCTTTTACTAACAAGCCCTCAAAAATGTTGAGAAATACTCATGTACTCAGCTGCACATATATCCAGATATTGATTTAATTGATCTTCACAGATAAATTCTTCCTCCTGGAGACCTGAGCAAATGCCAGCTGAAGCTGACAGAAGGACCTCTGTTGACTTAGCAAATGTTGACTCTGACCCTGAAACCCAAAAAGTGTTGAAGAAGCAAGATCATGCAACTAATGATGGGCTCTAGTTACAATTCACATTCAGGTGTAGCTGCCCAGCTCTCCTCACAGCCAGGCACTGGGGTTACACGGGAGACCTGTAAGAGTAATTTGCTGTGACTGTGTCAACAATCTGCTTCTCAGAACTTTGTCCTCCCAATCAAATTTTTTTAATACCTCACAGCTTTCTCACCACCTCGAGCTGGACACTGATTGTCAAAGCCACTAACCACTCGCTGTTGCTGCTCCACCTCTCAGCAGCCTTTTCTTTGGTTTTCATTCTGTGGGTCAACTGTGCTACTGCTGAGTTCAATAAATTCTCCTTGAAATCAGTGGCCAATACCCATACCTTTACTCTGAAGGCATGTTTGCCCTAATATGACACTGTCATTATAAATAAGACTGGGCAGCCCTTTAAAAAAATGGGATATATTAAGAAATTTTGCCCATTGAAATGCAAAGCCCTGGAGGCTGGCTCCAGTTAGGTTTCATTCTTAATTGAAAGTGTTTGGTTCCTGGGGTCAAAGCCAAACCCTGCATTGGACATCGGGACTCCTGTGCTCAGGAGGAGACCAGGGTGTCTCGGTGAGGGATTTGGACCTACAGCCCTGGGGAGCAGGGAACAGCTGGCAGCCAGGATGCTTTGAGCTTGGGCTGGCCAGGAGTGAGGGGCAGGAACAGGTAGTGCTCTGCATCCCACTGCAAACCCACAAGCAAGCTCAGGATCTTGAACTCTTTCACAGAGGCAATCCAAAAGCACCTTTTTTGCCCCTTTTTTGGTGAGTCTTTCCCAGCTTTCTTCCCCTGTCCCTGCCTTCTCTGCTCCCCGATTTATAGCTCAGAGTCATGGTGTTATGGGACAGAAACAGAAATGTAAGGAAGAGCATGAGTATCAGGATAGTGTGAGGGGCATCATCTGAGAGTGGGAAGAGCTGGATCATAGTCCAGGCTCTCAGGTCGTTTAATTTTGTGTGAAAGATACCCTAGAAATCGATGTGACCTGAACACGCTTGGAGTTTTCTGCAGCACGGAGTCACTTGCTGCTTTGGGCATTCTACAGACAGTGAGGTGTTCTTGTATCCTGGTGCTGACAGCAACCTGTCACACAGATTTCTAAGGCTAGAATGAAATAAAATCATCTTTAATTTTGTAGGACCAATCTGAGACAGCTTGAGCTTGATTTTTCAGAGATGTGACAAAGCTACTGCTCTTGCCAGCTTTCCACAGGGGAGTCCAGGAATTCCACTTTGTGCAGCTTCCACCTCCTGCATTTTTAAAATCAGGCAAAATGAAAAATGAGATGCCCAAGCATGATGGCTGCTTTTCAAAAATTTTGGGGTTTTCCCATCTGTCATTCCCATCCTTATAAAACTGAGCATCCAGTTTAATTGCTTTATACCATGTTAGGTACTCTACCTCAAAAAACAGCTGGGTCACATCCATATGCCCCCACCCAAAGGTGACTTGGTGACTCTCACTTGTCTTTGATAGGCTTTGAACTCGATTCTGTAAATGCTAAACCGGTGTCTTCCATCATGCGATAGAATCAATCTCTGGAGCTGGAGAATCTTCACCCTTTAAAATATTCTGACACAGGCAAAACCCCATCCCAGACCTCCCACTGCTGTTAATGAGGATGGTGTGAACAGGGTGACTGTCACAATGTGATGCAACAGAGCACTTGTCGGATTAACTCTGCATACATCACGTATTTCCACACATAATAGACACCTGCTCCAAAATTGCCAGCTCTCACCTTCTTTGCTTTGTCACTTGTGAGAGATGAACTCAGCAGCTGAAAATTAATTGCTGCACTTGCCCTGCCACTGGAGAAGAGGGAAACCCCTCACTGAACACAGCCCTCATAAGGATAATTTTTATATGGAGTGGTTTCTACTGGAAAGGGTGGGAGAACATTTTGCAAAATGGATCAGAAATACAAATTTCTGTTTAAGACAGGAGCCTGTTTCAGTTAATGCTGATGTCAGTCTACAGTAACTCCCCTAAAGTCTGCAGATGTAATTCAAGCTAGCACCCATATAAGTAAAGACACACCTGAATCCGGTTTTCTGGAATTCCTGATTGGGCCTAGCTCATTCTCAGTTCTCAGTATTTCTTAGAATAGTAATTTTTCCTTTAGAATTAGCAGCTAAAAGTTTTAGCAAAACCCACACATGCTGGGTGACAGATCAGAACAAGAGTAGAAGACATCTAACTTTGTCATGAATCTCCCTATATACACTGGAATTTGGCCAGGAATTAGCAATCTGCATCAGTACAAAAAGCCTCAGTAGCTTTCATTTGCTTGCCCAGTCAGTAACCTTGAACTAAAAGTTGGATTTACATGCCTGCTTGTAACAGTAGGGGCCAATTTTATTTGGGTAACTTCATTGATTTCAAGGGAATTGTTTCTGATTTGTACTAGAATAAGTGGGAGCAGATTTAGGTTCTTTAATGTTCTTCCAGTTTAGCTCTTGGAATAACTTATATTTCATTATTATGTGTTTATGTAATTAGTGCAATTATATCAAATTATATAATTGGTACAATTACTTGGACTCATGTAACCACTGCATATAGCATTTCATGCTGTAAAATCTTTTACTCTGGAAAAAAAAAATAAAAAAAGCAGTCAATATTACATGGGAATCTTAATTTGTTTTTAAATTCCAGTATCAAATTTAGGGCCTGACCACATGCAAGGAACTTCTGGTTCACATCAGTGGAATCTCTGAGCAGGCAGCTTGCAGTCTTCACCATAGATATTGCATTTTTAATCTGATTTGGCCAATTCTATTCAACAGAGGCCCTCCTGGAATGTGTGCAGTTCTAACCAACCTTCCTTGCACAAAGCAGAGATGTCAAGCTTTTACACACACACACCATATGACCTGAGAGATCTCAAAGCCATCAGAGCCCTGAGATATGTGTACAGCTTTTTTATACTTGATCAGATTTACTGTCTTTGTGATCTTCTGCTGAGAATTTTAAACCATTATTTTATTAAATTCATAGACTCTCACTTTCTGGTCATTGAAACTGTTTCCCCCTCCCCAGCTCCCCCCCATTAATTTGCTTTCAGGCTACATTGTTGTGAAAGCTTGGAGGTGTGGGGTTCTGCTGTATCTGTTGTGGGCAGAGGGAGGTTATTCTGTCCCTGTGCTCCACTCTGGTGAGACCCTACCTGGAGTCTGCATCCAGACTGGGGCCTCCAGCATTCTAAGAAGGACATGGACTTGTTGAAGAGTCCTGAGGAGGGTCACAAAAATGATCAGAGGGCTGGAGCACCTCTCCTGTGAAGACAAACTGAGAGCACTGGGCTGTTCAGGCTGCAGAAGGAAGGTTTACAGTGCCTAAAGGGGCCTACAAGAAAGCTGGAGGGGGACTTTTTACAAGGGCATAAGGGCATGTAGGGATAGCCAAGGAGTGATGGCTTTAAACTGAATGAGGATAGGCTTAGATTAGCTGTAAGGCACAAATTCTTTATTGTGAGGGTGGTGAGGCACTGGAATGAGTTGCCCAGGGATGTTGTGAATGCCTCATCCCTGGAAGTGTTCAAGGCCAGGTTGATGGGACTTTGAGCAACCTGGTCTAGGGGAAGATGTCCTCATCCATGTCAGGGGGATTAGAACTAGATTATCTATAAGGTCCCTTCTAAACCTAACCATTCTATGAGCCTATGAAAATCAAAGTAAGCACATCCAGCAAAACAGGATAAGAGGTAAGAAGGAAACTGATTTGATTTCCCAGGTCAGACCAAGGAAGACCCAGGGTGAGAGCTGTGATTGACAACCACCTGATAGACCTCTCCTCAGAAAATATCAGCCCTCACAGATGCCGTGCATTTGGAGTTCTGCCCTGGCCCAATTGCAATCATTGAACTCAGCTGCCAGAGTCCAGACCCCACGGGAGGCACTGCTCTACCTAAGGACATCTCCACAGAGTCTGTGTGTTACTGTTCTGTCTCATTTTGGACCTGCTTTTGGAGAGGGTTCACCTCTCCGTGTGCTCTCCTGCAGGCTGGCCTTTGAAATCAAGCTACAGCACAGCCATTTTAGGGCTGCAGCTCGCGCTGCCTCACTGCCTTCCTCCAGCTGGTAAGTGTGCTCAGTGCCTGTTATTTTTATCTTGAGCTTTTGCTTTGTTTTTGAGGATAATTACACATTATTGCTGCAATATGTTATAATAAGTGCTATGAAGATGACTATTGTATCCAAGGGGAAAGAAGATGTGGCTGGGGAGCAAACTTAAACCTATGTGTCAGCAAAACAAACACGCCGTGTTTGGGCTGTGTCCGTCGAGCGGTACCAAAGTGACATTTAGGTTTTGCCCAAGTGGAGGCTGCTGGACTGACCTCGCCCCTCTTCACTTTGTTGGCTGGGGTGGCTTGTGCCTGTTTCCACAGAGGAGTTTGTGAGGAGCTGTGGAAGAGCTGCAACAGCTGCGCTTTCCTGAGCTCCTCACCCGGTGACAGGGGAGCCGGTCCTGGGCAGTGTGGCACAAGCGAGGTAGGAGAGTTGGATGCTGAAGGTGGTAGCCATTTGAGGATAAAGGGTTATAAATAATACTGCATGTGGCTCCTGTGAGTTGAAGCAGACTGGGCTCTTGGACTTTTGGACCCCCATGTACCATATCCTATTCACTGTATCCTCTGTAATCTCATTTGGTCTCATATGGTCTGGTTTTGGGTCAGGTTTTGGAACTGATCCTCAGCTGTTGGGACTCCAAGGTTATCAAAAATTATTCAGGACCTTATAAATAAAGGCCTTGGGCTCTTGTGAAAGGAAACAAACAATGTTATCTGTCTTAATGAGAGCCATGTATGTGTATTTTGTATCCAATTGTATGTATTATCTTTAGCAGTGATACTTCATAAGACCATATAATTTATGAGGTGGTTATCAGTGACTCATAAGTATTTATTTATGTCTTATATGCATTGTGTATGTTTGGCTTGATCAGGGTGGCATGTTTGCATGGGTGAGCACCGTTTCACCTTTAAACACACAGACAAGAAACACAAGGATTTATCTAAGCAAATTGTCCTCTGTCATGTTAATGCCCCTGTATTAAAATTTATTTTGGAGGATCCTGATGAGAGATTGGAGGTGTAACTACTGACTATTTTGAGTAGATTTCTTGTCTCTTGTGTGCCTCATTCTTGGTAAATAAGTTGTCTTGCATTCAGCATGCAGTGCCCTTGTGATGGCTGGAGAGAGGCAGCCTGTTCTCAGATGTGGCTCTGCTCCAGCCTGCTCCACATCCAAGAGAGTGCAGCAAACCACTTTTGCTCAACTTGTGTTTTGAAATTGTTCAGAAACTGGTTTGGTCTTTAGCACAGTTTGGAGCAACCTTGAGGCTGCCTTCAGGACTGCTGCCAGGGGTCCCCAGTGTAAAAGCTGAGAAAGGGCTGGAATACCAGAGTGTCCTGACCACATGCCTTGTATTTGGCCATGCTTCCTATACTGGGAGCTTTGGGGTGGCACTTGGGTGGAGTGGAACCCATCTAAGTCTCTGTGCTGAGTGTTTCTTATTAAGTACGTGATAGGCACAGAGATGCAGGATTTAAACCAGCTCTGTTTCTGTTAGCTGTGCACCACAGTGGTTGAATCACTATGTTAATGGTGCGTGACAATGAATCAAGCCCTACATTTCATTTTATGGGTGGGTTCCACTTACTTTGTTCTCATTTTCTCCTCCCCTCCTTTTGACAATTTAGACGTGCATCTTGAAGAACATTGCTTCCAGACTGTATCCCCTTGAATGGGGATCAAGCATCAAGCAAGGAAAGTAATGCTGTGTTTAAGTTCTACCCTAAATGAAAGCTTTTTCTACTTTGCATGCCGCAAATAGACTTTTAATTATGGGGAGCACATGCTGTAAGTGCACTCCAGGATTTGATTCCATCCTTTGTCTGTTAAGCTAGTGGATGTGCCAGCACTTAAAGTAATCTTTTTCTTCAGCATCACCAGTTGCTATCCATAGTTAGCAGATAAAGCAACAAAAGGAATGGAAAACCAGTTCTTGTGCTGATGGTCACCAGTTTGCTGCCTCTGGTAGACTTTCTTGAGGTGATATCGAATGTTAAAACAATTCAAATGTGCTCTGTTATTTGCTGGGTTTAAAAATCTGTTGATGTTAATGGAGGGCCAGATCCAGTTACTCACACCTATGAAAAGCAGGTTCAAAATCCTGTCAAATTGGAATTTCCCAGTCAATTACAGTCAAAAGCAAACTGCAAGACTGTACAGAGAAAAGCCCGTAGTACTTTTGGTGCAATATCAGACCTTTAGCTGAAGGTGCTGTTACTCCATGAGCTTCTGTTCAGTTGCGCCCATTTGCACCAGGTGTGAGTTTATCCTGCTGGCTTGTAGACAAACCTCTTGCTTTAGATCAGTCAGCAGTCGGGCTCCTGGTGCTCTGTGTATTTCTGTAGCTGGCGATAGCTATTGTTCTTTTCTGCAGTATGTTCACTGCATCAGGCATTATGACTCATGTCATAACACCATTGTGAGCCATTTGTTTAATAGTGCAGCATCCGTGTTCTGTCACTTTAGAAATGTTCTTAATTCTTTCTGTTATTAACATCTGTTTTGAAGTGTTTATACTTGTAATTTAGCTTTTCAAATTCTCACTGGATATTAGCTGATGCAAGAGGAAAACATTCATAAACATATCTAAAAGAACCTGACACTTTATTGGCCATACCTGATCAGAAAACCAAGAAGCGTTTTTGTTTAGGACTTTTTATTGGTTTGCAATAAATGGTAATGCAGGTTTCTTCAGCACCTAGAAAGGAAAATGCAGGTGCTACTTTTTTGTTGTTTTTGGTTTTTTACTCCTGTGGGGCTAGTTCAATTTTAATTGTTAATGGTATCTTTTAATTTTAAAAAAGCAGATGCTGTAAAAAAAGTAGCTTGCCTTTTTCATGTCAGGCAAATTACTAATTTGTTAAGGTTGTAGCTGTTTTAGAAAGGGCTGTATCTACATCCTGTCTATAGATCTTTGAAGCTGTTAGTGCTTCCCTGGCACTGTGCAGAGTGTGGAGAACCTTCTTGGGACCTTTCTTTCTGTCTACTGGCAAAAGAGTGGAAAGAGATCCAGCAAATATTTGGGCAGCAGATCTTCTGTTGAAGCTGTTGGAGTAGAAATGCTTAGCCTATAAACAATTTGGGGTCAGGGAACTTCTGAAAAGTTCTTTGTTGCTGTTGTTCTGTTGTTGTTTCGTTGGTTTTTTTTTTTCCTGACTGGCTTAGCTTCTGGCAATGTTGTCATACAATGACAACTCAGAGGTGTCTTTCTGGAAAACAGAAAAGTTCTGGAACATAAATGTAGCTCTCTTCTATTCTGTTGGGATGTCTGCAGTGACCCTTTATTGGGGCTCTGAGTAAATCTTGCCATAATTGATAGAAACAGCTTTAAAAGAAAAGCAAAACAGATCATGAAGAAAAGAAAGAGCTGATAAAGCTTCTAGCATCAAGAGTGTGCATGTTGAAACACTCTCTAATTATATATTTATCCAATCCAGTTAATACTACAGAGCTTGCAAAAAAAGCCCCATAATTAGGGGTTATGAAAATGTCTACATAGCAATAATATGGCACCTAAATATAGCATCTTTCCTCCTGAAGCACTTTACATCATTTGAGAACCATGGACTCAATTCACAGCTGGCATTCACAGGTGCAACCTTATTGATTTCAATGGAATAGGGCCATTTTTACCAGGGATTAATTTTGTCACAAATGGAAGTTTTATCTTAGGGGCTTGTAGGGCTGCCCATCACAATAGTATCTGCATATCTTTTACATCAAATTAGCTGGCAATAGCAAAACCTTTAGCAAACTTCACAAAGTCTCTGCCACATCTGCCTTCTTATCCTGCAGAAATCTTTTCTTGGGCTAAACTCTCTCATATTATGTGTCTTTTGGGGACTGGGAGAGAACAGCTGATGTTAGTGAAGATGTACAATGCTCTTTTGGTGGGTAATGTGAATTCAAACACATGATTCTGTGACTGTAGCAGGACCTGAATTATGTACTGGTCATCGCACCCATCACTGATGAAGTGGCTGCTACATATAATTTAAAAAAAATTGTAACTGAACTTTGTCCAATACCTGGTGAAATCACTGGGGCTAAGGCTTAATGCCTATGTAAGGCTCAATGCACTGTATTCCCCAGTGTCGGAATAGGCCCTGGAGATTTTGGTCTACTTCTCTGCCACTTTGCAGATTACCTATAAAAATAATGACAAACCTGTCACCTACTTCCCTCTAACATGGGAAAGACAGTGTTTCCTGAGTGTGAAGTAAAATGTGTATGGGGAGCTCAGAAGGAAATAAAAATAGTTGGCTTATACTTCAGTTGTATTTGCCACAACCTTCCCTGTGAGGAAAATTTGATTAGGCTGAAACTCATCAGCTTGAAGATGAGATGTTGGTGGGGTAGGAGTGAATCCTTCAAGTCAGAAGGTGGGCAGGGGTTGTTTGTTCTGTGGCAGTGTATCAATTAAAGTAATTAAATGAAACTAGAAGCAGCCAGGCTCAAAGCAAACAAAGAGATGTTCTCCATGCAACTGGTAGTGGACACAAGGAATTCACTGCCAAAGGTGGTTGTGGAGGCTAAAAGCTTATTAGGGTTCAAAGGATGACTGGACAAGTTTGTGTAAAGAAATGCACGGAGGATTACTAAGTAGCTAGAAACCACATCTGGCTTAGGAAATACCTTGATCTGAAAATAGCTGGAGGCTAGCAGAAATGTGAGGGAAATAGCATAAGTGGTTCCCTTGCCTCTGCTGCTTTCTGGTTTGCTCCAGGAGTCAGTTAGAGGAGACTTGATGCTGGGCTGGATGGACTGGTATGGCCATCCTTCTGTTTGTACTTGATGTGACAGCTCTGCCCTGCAGGTTGTTGCAGCAGGCACATGTGGGTCAGTGCTCTTACAGGTGTTGTGTGCTCCAGTTCTCCTTCATTTGTGATTGGTAAACTTGGTCCCATGTTGCCTGTGAAGGTCTGGGTTCAGATCCTTTGTGCAACGCATCTGGATGATGTTTTATGTCGGAATATCTGCTTAGTGTGAATGGAGAGGCAAGATTGTGGAGTACTGAAAATCAGTCCTGTTTCCTATAATAATTGATTTTCCTTTGAGGCTTCTTCTCCAAAACTTTACAAGACAGACCCTGCAAAGTTCTGAAAGGATTGAGGAGCTATGTAGTTTTATTGTGAAAGAGAATAAATTATATTGAGCAACTCCTACACACACATACGGAAGAAAAAATTTCACCTCCTCCCATAATATCAGATTGTTGATATTCCCTGCATAGAACTGTGGGGAATAAACAAATGCATTCATTAACATTTACCCAGTAAGGTGAACTGAGGACAGAATATCAGTCCAGATATCCAGGCTTATCTCTGAATTTCCTGGATTTTATGGGTTTAAGTCTGACTCTGAACAGGTCTTAAGGGCATTTTCTTGGTGGATTAGAAGGATCTGTGTTTGGACGGTCCCATCTATAGTACCTATGGGATTGTACAAAGCCCTAGTTTTACTATTTGTATCTGTTTTAAAATCCTGCTATTCATTTGCCTGAGTCAAACAGCTTTCCAACTAGAATTAGAGTTGGGTACATAGCACGAGGAGAGTACACATCTGGAAAGAGCTCGAAAGACTCAACCAATGTTTCACAGACAATGTTGGAAAACAAACAAAAACCTCTCTGAAAATGTGGTCTGCAGATGGGTCTTTATATTCTCTTCCCCATTATTTTAACGGGGAAAATTCATCTTTAACAGAAAGGCATTCAGCACAAAAACAGCAGGAAAAGGGCTCAATGGGAGTAATTTTCCAGGATATCTTTCTGTCTGGATCAGAGAACAAATTCTTCTGTGCCAAGAGACTCCACTCCTCACGGGGTGGCTGCAGTGTCGGAAATGTCATCATCAGCGTCTTCCGCTGAAACAGTGCTGGGTGAAGCTGTAAATTTCCTCGGGATATTTCTCCAGTAGCTGGTATGGGGCTCTGCTGTGGGCTTGCCCAGTTTGCCACAGAAAGCGTCGCGTGGCTCAGGCGGCCAATCCCAGCTCCAAAGATGGTGTGCTTGTTGCAAGCTCGTGCCAAGCCATCTGTAAGATTTGTCAGATAAATGTGACTAGCGAAGTGGCACTCGTGAGCAGATGAAGGGAAATTCCCTAGGGGATTCTTTATTCGCTCATCATTAGCAGGAGAGGCAGTGGGAAAATTCATTGTTTAGCTGTTCAAAACACTAGTGAACATTTGATACTGAATAATCTTTAAATCTTTGTTGGGGGATGTCAAACGTGTCTTGAGCAGTCCAGACAGTGCTGGAGGCGGAGTATCATGTTCCACATGCCGTGCTTACCTTCATGAAGAAGGATAAAGATATCCCAGTTCCTCAATTTTGTGTTTCACCTCAAAATCACCTCCCTGCCCTGAGGCAGCTTTATTTAAAGTGAGCTGAGGCATGGAGCAGCCTAGAGGTGCATTACTGCTGTTTACCTGTATGTGTCCCTGATCCTAAATGGAAAATAAAATCTGTCCCTGCTGTGAGAAGGTACTGCCCATTCACTAAATGAAACTGGCTCACAGGCTTTTTGCTGGCAGCTTTGCAGTGAGGATTAAATCTCCTTTTCTCCAGTCATGAGGCTGACTTAGATATGATGTCTCATGGAGTAAACTTACTGGGCTCTGCCACTAGTATTTTGTGAGTTAAAGTGGACCCACTTTCCATGCTGATAAGGAACACATCACCAGTCTCACATGTTCTCTGTAGAACTCCTTTTGTGCAACTCACTTTGCTGCACCAAAGGGATTTTTTTAAGTCTTAGAAGTGATTAAGCTCCTGTAACTGCCTTCCTTAGCCAAAATATTTTAGGCAAAGCCCTTGGTTCTTTTACATTTTTATGGTGGGACTAGGATGCCTTATGACATCTGTGTGCTGACAAGGGCATGCATGGCACAAAGTATTCTGCTCGCATTGTTATCAGCCCTATTATTCATTCAAATTCTATTTAGACTTACATTTAAACAGGTACTTGGAAATTAATGGAAATATCATCCGCTTGAAAAATACAACTACAAGTTGTAGTTGCACTCATTGTGGTCTTTTCCTCCCAAGGAGGATTGGGAGAGGGTACTAAGCTGGTGTTTCAGGAGTAGGAGAGAGGGGGTGCAGGATCCAACTCAGAACACTCTGTGATTCTGTGAGATTCCCAGTTCCACAAATGCTACCGTGGCTGGAGAGCAGCACAGGTTTCATCTTCAGGCAGGTTGACTTAGTAGAGAGCTGAAGAGGATGTAGGGAGAAAAGCAGTCTTCTACTGAATCCCATAAGACCATTCCCCCAAAGGCTTGCTGGTGTAAGGTACCATAAAAGATCATGTTCCACCACTTGTTCCCATAAGTCAAGATGAAAATCAAACCAAACAATCCATAACACCATTGTACCACAGCAAGGGTCCCATATCCACATTCAGCATCTTCACTGTGGGAGTAGATTTGAAAAAGCTGAACCCCTTTGCAGCTCCAACTTGGCTTGAGGGACATGTGAAGCAGCATCTGACTTTATACTATAGTATGTGAAATGTAAAGTCTATCAGTGAATCTTGATGAGTGAACAGGTAGTTTTTCAGATGCAGCACGTTTCACCAGTGAAAAGGTATTTGTGAATTTGAGTTGAATGCAGTGGATAGCTAGAAAAATGAGAATATTCCAACAACAGCTCCAGACCTTGCTTCAGTTTTTCTGTAAATAGATGAACTTCTGTTGACTCCGATACAATGTTGCTTGCTTGCATGACATCGGTCTTTTTTATTACAAAGGAAAAAGTCACCTCACAAGAGACCTTTGATGTTTTAATGTGTCCTCGCATATCGATGGATACATCCAGTGGAGAAGAACAATCTGGGACACTTGGTCTGCATTTGTGCTTTGCTGGAGATTTGCTATGTAACCTCGAGCAAATCTATTAATCTCTCAGTACCTCAATTCCCCAAATGCAAAATGGAGATAATAAAACATAACTCCCTTAGCAGGGTAAACACATTAAAAAATGCACTTAAAAGCAGTTGGGTACTAGGTTAATGGAGACCTATATCTTGTGGGGAAGATTTGTTGTATTATAAATAATACATCTTCACAATTATTCCACTTAGTCTGCCTTGAAGCCTTCAAAGACATACCACGCAAATGTTTACTGGCAGCATGTTTCCCCCCTTTTATTGGCCAACAACATGTTTAGACCAGACTTTGCTGTGGCAAAGTATTTTAGCACATTGCACATGGCAAATGGCTCTTTTACTGTAAAAGTAGATTTTAATTTTTTTAGAGAATACCCCAAATAATGCTGTACTCAGCAAAGGCCTGTGCACCTGGAATAGCTGTCTCTGAGCAGATTTTCCTTGCAAAACGTTCAGCATGCTTCTGCCTAGAGCTTTCAACAGAAATGGAGAATGAAGGAGATGTGGTGGGTACCAAGGACAAACTTTTTAAGGGTGAGTTAACTTTGCAGACCACCTGAAAGAACTTGGGTATGTCTCAAGTCAGCTAAGCAATGCTGGTGCCAGAATGTCCCGGACAAAAAGACCAGTGTTGCAGAGCATGGTTGAATTGCCTAGGGTACAAAGTGGGGGTCTGGGGGACTCCACTGCAGTGTTAGTGCACAGGAGCTATTCAAGCCTTTAGACCACCCACTGTTTTAGCAGTGTTACTTAGCTTCCCTGGACTCTGTAATTGCTCTTGTCACATTACTGAGGATAATGTAGAAATATTGCAAGCATTTGCCTTGAACTTGGAGTGTTGAAGCTTATGTAAGGAGGGGAAAAAAGCTACACAGAATAAAATGAAGGGTGTGATTCTTATCCCACTTGTGCTTGTTTTACATTGGTTTTCCCTCTGCTGGAGTAATTCCTCTTTAACGATGTAATATGTTTAGAAGAAGACCTCTGTATGTTTGTGAAACATCTTTGCCTGCCTAAAAGAGGTGTGTTACAAGGGTATTTTGAGGAAAGCAGCATACTGGAATTGGCATCTGCTACTGTTGAGATAAGATTTTTTTTTTCCCTCTCATACAGTGAAAGGCCAGTGTGGTGTGAAGAAGAGGGAAACCTGTGTTCCTGTGACCAGGACATAAAATAGAGAATTGCATTTTCTCAGGTGCCTTTCTCATGCTCTCCCTAAGAGCTGATGATGGCAGAGGTGTGCTGTCACACCCTCTGCCTCAGGCTGATGGGGATGGGGAGCTGGATTTGCTAGTGTGTGACACCTGTTATGTACCTGCTTTCCAGATTGGGGGGG
>VZSR01003282.1:11504206-11697316 GCA_013398615.1 Brachypodius melanocephalos | reverse complement strand
CCCGGCGCGGCGGGCGGGGGCTGTGGCAGCGCTCGGGCCGGCGTTGGCACCTCGGTCACGTGCGTGGCGAGCAGCGCCGGTGTGCCGGGCCCGCGCGGCGCGTGGGTGCCCGTGGCGAGGCGACATGTGGGACGGAGCCGAGCGGGGCCCAGCTGCTTCTGTTTATGCTCCGCGGCAGGGAGGCACACACAGCGCGGCTTGCCGGGAGTCAGCCGTGGGCTGCTGTCCGTGGGGAGGCCGGCAAGGACCGGGGGCGGTCCGGAGCCTTCGGGCCAGGCCCGCTCGTTCTCCCCGGGCCGTGGTAAGGCTGTGGTGCTGGGCCAGGGGGATCGTGTCACTTTTGGGAGTCGCCGCTGCTCCTCAGCAGGGCAGCCCTCATCATTCCTTGCTCTGCTCGGGAGGCCCTGGCAGAGCTCAGGATGGCTTTTTTCTCTTTTCCATCTTGAAAACAATAGTGAAATTCCTGAAAAGGGGTGAGCATGTACCTGCATGCAGGTGTGTTTATGGAGGGAGGCAACTAAAGCTGAGAAGCAAGTGGAGGCAGCCCAGGGTCTGCTGCGATGGTCTCCTGCTTGCTCTTGTGAGGCCATCAAGGCTTTGTGGAGTTGCATCACAAAACCCAATTCCACTTCATTTCTGGTTTTGAGCCACAGTCCATGTCCCTGAGGACCATAAACTTTTAACACCCTACGCCCCTGAGAAAGAGAAAAAAAAAAATTCCCACATAATCAGTGATTACCAGAGCTCTGGTCTGGTGATGGTCTTGGTGGTGTCATGGTAGAAGAGCGGTGTACCTGGGGCAGACGTGCAAGGAAAGGGGAAGAGACCTGGGCTCTCTCAGTTCTATCTCCCCATTTCAATTTGAACAGGACACGTGGCTCCTGACACATGTTGTCTAACCAGCTTGGTTTTATGTGCTACTTCAGTCAGGAAATTAATCGGGCAAAAAAGATAAGGAAGCATTATGCTATTCAGAGTAAATCGCCGCATTACACAATGCTGCTCCCATTGCCTAGGTAAAGCTGTTTAAGAAAATGGGCTGGCTTGAGGGCTTCCTTCTGATTGTCTAATTAAACTTCCAACCTTTGCAATTATGAAAATAACCATGTGGTTAGAAGTACTCGTATATGCTATAGGTAACTGTTGAATTAGCTAGAAAGAGGCTAAGATGTTTGCATTGAGATCTTATTCCAAGATATCTTTTTTTTTAATGCACTTTGGTTTTTTTTTCAAAGATACTATTTCAATGTAGAATAGCACAAACTCATAAATGCAACTGCTGTGATGACTAAAACTAGAGGTTCATTTGTTGCAGCTTCCCATTTGCAGTGAGACTCAGTTAACAAAGGCCTTTGAGGAGACAAAAGATGCAAACCAGTTGGGTCTTTGTAGCCCTAACAATTAGTTTCCACTTAAAAATCTTTCATCCAATGAGAGCCAAGCAATTGAAAGATAATGTCTTGTGGCAGAGAGTTCCACTGGTTAACTGTGTGGTGCATTAATGCAGAAAGCATTAACTATTTTCCTGTTTTCTGGCTTGCAGATGTACTTCATGTGCTATTATATGAGAAGGTAAAGTTATAGCTTGATTTTTTTTGCATCTGGGAGCATTCTGTCTATTTTTTTATTATCTACAATTTTGAATGCAGGTAGTTAATGTATAATTCTCAAATACTGTTTGATTCATCTCACTTAAGTCAATCAAAGTCAACAAACTCCCTTAAGATGGGCATGTGCCCTAGCTTCATATAATTTGCTCTCTTTCCAAGACTGATATAACAGTATTGGAAACAGCTGTCTGCCTGATCTCCTCGGGTACAGTACTTTGCAGGTGAAGGTGACTCCATTTTTCACAATACATCTGTGCATGGTGCAAGCAGCGTGCTCTGCCCACCACAGCCATGAAGATTTTCATTAGAGCAAAGCTACAAATCCAGATATTAAGAATCTGGTCTTTGAAAAAATTGTCACTTCTCCCTTAAGCCCCTGGCTTATCACTGTGGATAACTACATCAGATGAAGGAGTGGTAGCAAAGGTTATGTTGTCCTCCTGTGCATTGGAAATGGACTTCATGCCATCCAAAGTGTTTCCTATTAGGTTCTGTTAGCACCTTCTCCTCAGCTTTTGCTGATATGAGTGAGCACATCCCTTTGCTAGTTTGCTTGTGCTTTTTTCATCATGACCCCGAGATTAGCTCAGTTGATCAGAACATGGTTCTATTGTCACTGAGGTTGTGGGTTCAATCCCTGTATGGGTAATTTACTGAAGAGTTGGACTCAATGATCCTTGTGGGTCCCTTCCAACTAAGAATATTCCGTGCATCTTTTTTTCTCCTGTTTTATTTGATTCCCCTTATAAAAACAGAGCTATGTCATGCACAGCTAGCTGGATGTGCTTTGAGAAATCTGCTACTGCCTGAGTGCTACCTGTTTGTGTGATCGGAGGGGAGTGCTGAGCTGAAGAATAGAATATGTCTTTTGTGATTGATCTGCCAGGCGGGTTTGATAGCGCAGAAAAAAGTAGGTGTTGTACGTACGGGAACGTTAGGGCTTGGACTCTGTTTTCTGTATGAAAGATGAAGTGTTGAAATTGGAAGGGAGGGAGGGCCTTTGCATAACCACGTGGTAAGTGCAGATGAGTGACTTGTCTGGTGTGTTCCAGTGATTTTTCGGTTTCTAATGGAGCTGGTTGCAGTGGGGACTGCAGTGTGGTAGCCCGTGGAGGTACTGACAGAAGCAAGGATCTGGTGGTGAAGGTGCGATACATGTGGTATTCAGCCATCACTCAATGCTTCACATTCTTGTGAGAAATCTGCTTTAATCTGGGTCTGGTTCCAACTGGCAGTGCATAACAACAAGGCTTTCCAGCCTTCTCCTCCCCCGGGGTTTCAGTCCTTAAAGATGCAGGTTCTGATAGCATGTTTTTCTTTCTAATCCAAAATTTAGTTAAAAAATTGACAAGCACTTACACACAGCAAAATATTTAACCTTACTGCCAAGATGGAATTAGCCCATGAGTTACTTTCTGCTATTTCATGGTTAGCAGCACTATGGCAATGAGAAAGCAGCACAGCTACTTCACTCCTCTTCTCTTTGCATCCAAGAGTGCCTTGAGGTCACCCTGTTGTCACCATGGCTTTTCTGAAATCATTCCCTATTAAGATTGTCACATATTTCTTTTCCTTGTAATTTAATGACCCCCTTCTCACAGGGTCCCAGGAAGCAACAGGTAAGGGATCACAGCCCCTTGGGACACAGATGTGATCCTTCTTTTCCACTCCCAAGATGCACAACTTCCATGCAGTGGTGATGACTGCCAGGATCTGTTCTGTGACTGAGCAGGGCTACATATGGGTAGAATATGCTTTCCCTGATTTATTTCAGGGTGACCTTTAGTATTCTGACACTGTTTTTCATATATTTAGCAGAGTGAAGATAACGTAGACTAGAGATTACGTGTCTAGATGTGTATTCCATTGCCAGATGTTTATGCCTCTAGCCACTGAAATGGTCTGTTGTCAGACTTTGTTATGTAAAGTGTATGATATTCAGTAAAAATAGGTTTTATATGCAAAGTCAGTGCCCCAGTGCTAACTCAGGGAAAACCATTTTCTTTCTCGCTATAGTAAGCAAGCCAGGCTCATTTTGCTCCAAAAGGCCAGTTTTTCATGTCCTTTTGCAGTTGATGTGGTCTATGGTTTGTTTGTGCTACAAAGAAGCCTCAGTGGTTCTCTCATAGGGGTCGTTTTGGGTTTGGGGTTTTTTTTGTGGCCGGTGTAAAATAGCTCTTGTCCTTGCCTGAAGACTTTTGAATTGTGACTGACTTTCCTAAGTCCCTCTTAAGATGTTCACTTGTGACTGTAAGAAATGCAGCCTCAGTGTCTTTAAAAGTCTAGATAGCTTCTTGGTAAGATGACTGTAATAGCAAGGCTGTCCTGTGCTGGTAGCTCCAAGCTGACCTAGTGGCAGTAACACTGACTGTCTCAGCCCAGTCCATCCAAGGGGGAAGGGACCAGTGTTTGGAAAGTTTTACAGGACCCCTTTGTAGAACATCTTGCATTGCAGAGCCACAGTGAGCATCATAGTACTCCACCCATAAAGACCTTGTGAGCACCAGTGTTGAATATGGTCCCCGATACCAGACATCGACCGTGGTACAGCTGGGCTCTGAGAGCGCAAGTATTTGGGTTTGCAGATTACACTGATGCTCAATTCTTTGCTGGACTGGGACCTAAAAATCCCACTTGTAGAAGTTGCAGGAGACTGAGTTTCTAGGCAGAGAGACTCCAGCTGACCTTTGAACAGTCCTTGTGAATCTCTAGATACATTGTTTTTGCACACACTGTTTGGCTTAATCCAAAGAGAAACCATAGACATTGGCTCTCTAAAGCACACTCGATGTAGGTTATTTTCCATTTACTTTAATCATATTCTCAACCCATTTAACAAACAGACAAATGTGTAATGCTTGGGGCAGACCCAGTTCGCCTGTGGGAGAAATAGTTATTTTAAATAAAAACAGTCTGATTTTTCTGGAGGTGATGATGACCCGCAATTCTGATTGACTAGTTCACCAATAGATAAAAATCAAAATATCATCAAACTTATCTATTTACAAATTGTCCAGGAGCAGATTGTGAAATTGTCAGGTTTGTCATGTAAAGTTATTCACTAATTTCTTCAGGGAATAATTAGATCATTAGACAAATATGCCATAGGCAATCTGTGTGGGAACTTGTGTAATTAACCAATCCAAAATGAGTGATAAATTGTATATCGGTAATTTTCACACTTAGCAATTTAAGATGTGTTAAGTAGTTTTGTCATCAAGTTAAGGAACAGAAACAATACATTATGACTTATATAACTAATTAGCATTCCCGATTTTACAAACACAAACAATTTGGAATTTACCTTGGGCGACAGTTTGCTCATGTGATGTAGGAGAATATTCATGAGCGCAGAACTTTGCACTCACTTTTTGCAAATGCTTGAACGTTAAAGAGGTCATAAATCTGGTTAATCAGAAATTTGCCTTTCAATTTTAACAAATGTTCATGGTATGTTACTAAGAAAAAAAAAATCTCTTTTCTTTCCCTGATATTGGCTCAGCTTCTTGTAAAATCCTCTTGATAGCACTTACTGAATCAGAATTGTGTTGTACTAAGGAATGAGCCTGTGCATGTTTTGTAAAGTACTAGGTGATTCCTTTGTTCATGGAATTGCTGAATTTATGGTGCAATGTCAAATTATGATTTTAATTGTAAATTAACTTGAGAGGGGGAGGGAGGATGTTGAAAACAGAAAGGTTTAGTAATTGGAAAAGGTTAAATTCAGAATGGATGGAAGTTATCGGGAGAGATTAGACTGTGGCCACAAGTAAACAGGAGTGGCACAAGCCCGATGATCAAGTGGAGAGGCTGTGACCAGTGTGGTATAAGAGAAGTGTGGCAAGGAGAGATGTTAAACCATAAAGTGGTGGAGGGTTGGGGTGTATATTAGACAGGAAAAAAACCTCCAGGTGCTGCGTTTTTTTTATGACCTCACTACAACCATCTAAAAAGGTGGGATATGTGATGGTAAAGTGGGCAAAACAAAAGATCTTGCTGAAGGTTAGCTGTCTATATGCATGCATTTATGTCTATTACCTATCTATATATATGCAGACATACCATGTGAAGAAAGATGGAGCAGGAGACCTCCTGGTCCTGTTCCATACCTGAATTTGAGATCCACAAAGCCCATAACCCTGCAGACATGTTAGACACAAATCCTCTCATCCTCACCTTCTCTACAGCATCCTTTAGATACAGAGTGAGCTCATCAGTATAATATTAGGTCAAGCACTGTGCAACACCACGTATATATAACAAGGCTGTGGTGTGTGCAATCCAGGGCTACTGATGGTATCAAGGTCTCTGGGAAGAACAGGCAGCTGTCTGCTTTTATACATTATGCTGATACTACAGGAACTGTGAATGGTCTCTGGTTTGCTCAGAACACATAATTAAACACAGAGACAAATCAGTGACACTTCCAGTTGCATCAAGTCACCAAAAAAATACACAGACCTACCTGACTGGAAACACTTAAAGATCAGTGTGTTGTATTCTCATTTTCAGCTTGAAAAACATGTGTGAGTGTGCCAGGATACTTTTAGAGTGAAGAGTTGTTTAGAGACCATTAAAAATAAAATAAAAAAAAAAAATTCACTGCACCACTGGAGAGTCAGCAGAGGGAGTGCGAGTTAGGAAGCCCCTCTTTTAATATCTGAATGGCTGCAATGCTGGAGAAGGGAAGTAAACAAAAAGATGTATGAGCTAGAATTGTGGGGAAGAAATAGGCCTAAACCAAAATCTTGATTATAAGGTGACAGCAACACCTTGATGAAAACTGTGATACCCTTGTTCTTGAAGGTATGTGAGCTTGATTCAATCCATTCTAGAAAATGCATTAAATTTCACAAGGTTGCCTAAGCACTTTTAGCTCCAGTGATTTTAACTATTATCCTACAATATTTTGTTTTCACACCCCCTGATCCATCAAATCATGGTTACATTAAAATCATTTGCTTTTCTGTATTTTTGACTCTTAAGTTTCTGCTGAAATGTTATCGAGTCTCAATATTACCAAGATGGTTATGAAGTCAGGCTTAAATTGTGATCTGATTGCATTTAATGTGTGAAAAAGCCATAAGGCAAATAACAAGATTTTCAGGGCTTGAAAAGTCATGATGGTGCTTAAATGCTTTGAGCTGGCAGAGCTAGCACTACTTAAAATGACATTTAATGAGGGTGCATTTCTGGGCAACTCCACAGAATCTATTTTACCTCTGAATCTTGTAGGGTTTTTCTTTTCAGTTACAGAGAAAATATGTAATAAAAAAGCCTGAGATGGCATTTTCACATTTGTGTTTAATTTGGCTGTTTCAAGAATACATGGTTATTCCTTAGAGACACTCTCTGGTTTTTTTGGTCGGTTCAGGACTTTTTCTTCAGCCATACCTGTAGTTGACTGTCTCTGAGACCAGCCATTTTCCTGAATATGTTTTAGAAGGATGTCCAGCAGTGGCCCTAAAAATTAAACCAAGCTGCAGTTCTAATTAGGAAAAAAGTTCTATTTTTCAGTCCTAGAGGTAAAAATACTAGATGGATAATGTATTAAATAATAGAACATCATTTTGTATGGAACTTCAGAAATACACGTGTCCTTTTTTTACTTCCAAGTATATGCATCAATGCAGATGATCAAAATGAAGATTAGCAGTTGTAGAGGAGATACTTTTGGGCTAGTTACATTTTTGCTCAGCTTTGAATATGATTATTTATCTGTGAAGTAATTTACTTTGAAGTATGTGCTCAGACAGAAATGCTCCTTGAGATTTAGGGGGACAGTGATGCTGAAAATATTGTTGGTTGGGGTTTTTTGGGTTTGTTTTTCTGTTAGGCACACAAAAAGCCTCACTAAAAATATCCAAAGTCCACTCTCCTTTTGACTACTAAAGATCACTCCTCGTAGGCTGCAAAAGTGTGACTTCTAACTGTGTCTGTCTGGTATGGGCTATTGTGCTAGTAACTCCTCATGCATTTTCAGTTTGTTTCTTTCCAGTGTTATGTTACCCAGTTTATTTTCAGTGGTGTTTTTTTTTTTCCTTCTCCTCTCTCCCCTTCCTAAACTTCTGTCAATGTGTTATGGTAATGCAGCTCAGCTATTCCACTCATGAGGTGCCTGCATTCATTGGTGGGTGATACGAATAAGTAAAACCTGTCTCGTAGTGCGCATTCACAAGAGTGTTGAACTGAGATTACACTGACATCTGAAATTCTGGCAGTTTGTAACTCCAAGTGCTTACACTTTGTAAATCTCAATCGCGTCCTTAATGTAGATTTTGTTTCGTTTCCTGCTAAAGAGTAAAAAATGTAAATTTAGAAAGACTGTCACTCTCCTCCTTGGTCTTTGAGTGATTTTAGTCATTCCTTTGTCAACCGATCTAATGTGTTTTTGCAGCGATAATATCTGCTTAGTCTCCAACATCTGTGCGCTGGACAGAAACTGAGATTCCTTGATGTGCCTTGGGTGCAACTTTATCTGCACCACAGCACAGTGACATGTAGGTAAAATATATGGCTTTATGCAACAAGTACAAATGAGACTGTTTTGAACTGAGCATTGTTTGAAAGCTATGATGAAAGAAACTAGTGTCAGGTGCAGGCTTATTTGATTTTATCAAAACTGTCCTCTTACTTGAAGAAACTGGAAGTAGAGTGAGCCTGTGGTGCGCTAACTGGCTCTGGAACTGTTGACTCCTGGGGAAGGTCAGGTGTGGGTGAGAGTGGCATGACTCAGGGCTCTTTCTGCCATGGGCTGAGTCACAGCCCCAAGTTCATGTGCCTTTCTGTTGCCTGCAAAATCAGAAACCTGTACCTATGGCCTCTCCTAAGAAGAGCTTGAACCATGTCCTGGGTGAATAAAGCAGTTCTCTGTGAACATTTTCTCCTGATTTATCTGAACAGACAGCTCTTGCTGGTGGTTGTTCCCACTGGGACTGCAGGACACTTTAGGTTTGCTCCTGGATTGAGTTTTGACATGGCTTTAGCTCTCAAAACTGGGCATGGTTTGTTTCCTTGTCTTCATATTTTCTCCACAGATATCTGCCACCTTCTTGCCTGCCTCTATGTGCTTGCACTTAAAAACTTTTTATCAGCTGAAGTAGCCTCGGCATCGCTGTGTGCTGAAGGCTGTCTGTGATTTTTTTTTTTTTTCTATTTTTTATTTAGAGCAGAGGGAACCAGAAAGACTTAGCTCCATGCCTCTGAGCCAAAAAGAGCCCAGAGGCTAAAGCAGGTACCTGAGATACAGTTTTAACCCACAGAAGACTGGGGGTTTTTTCTGCATTGTTGTTTAGTGAGGCTTGAGTTAACATTGCCCTGAGGGTCTTTTTCTGATCTAGACCTTGGAAACAGACTGTTCTCCAGCAAAGGACTGATGAGCCTCAACATGTCAAACTGACGACTGCCATTTGCCCTTGTACGGCATCACCTGCTAACTAAGGAAGGGAAAGTTCCAGCTACAAAATTATATGGTTATACAAATACAAAATACTTCTTACAAAATAAGAACAACATGCCAAAATAAACCACCACTCTCTGTAGCGGAGAAATGGAGCAGCTGCTCTTGGGCAAGATCAGGGGTGTAGCTACAGATGCGGAAATCAGCCTCCGTGCTGGGGAGCAGCGGTGGAGCGAGGTGGTTTCTGTTGCGCAAAGTGCATGGTCTTTAAATAAGTAAAGGGCTCTGTGCCCTGCTCTCATGCCTTCCTGAGGAGAAGTTGTGGGACGTGGCTGTGCTTGCTCCGTGGGTTCTCTGAGCTGGCTGGTTTCTCATGGCACTGGTGTTCCCATGGGCAGGGGAAAAGCAGAAGGACTTGGTGGGTGGTGGGGTCCAACCTTTGCCTTTAGCGGTGGCTTGGTACAGCCATGGGTGTCCAGGATGGTACAGGAACAGAGAGCAAGGACAGGCTTTGGTTGCTGTGGGATCCGGAGGTCTCCACATGCTGTAGTGGGGACTGTCCTCAGGCTGTGTCCAACCAGTCTCTGCTGATGTCCCTGGGAACTGTCCATTTTTGCTCAGTTGCTTCATTGTTTTAATTACTTTTTTCCTTTTTCAACATGGGAAATGAAATAGATAGAGATGCTGACATTTTAAATGCAGCAAAGATCCCCTGACTCCTCCATTTAGTGTCTCCTTGTAAAAATCTGCTTTGGGTCAATTGAAATGGACTTAATTCTTCTGAGTGAAATTTCATCACAAGCAAAAGTTGCTTCTGGCCAAACCAGTGTCTTTAATTTCTTGTTATCCGAACCTTCATTAAATTTCATTAAAAAAAATAAAATTAAACCCCATTTTGTATTTTAACTCTTCCTCCCGAACCCAGAACTCATTTAAAAGCATGAGGGAAGCATTTTGACTTGTAGAAGTTTTTCTCAATTCTTTCAATAGAAAGATCCAAGTTTGACGTGCAATATCAAACCCTGTTGATTTTAAATAAATTGATAAATAAAATAGTTGTCAAGAATGTTGCCAAGCCTTTCTCATGTAGACTTCTGTGTGCCAGCTGCATTTGGTTCTTATTTTTAGGATTTCTTCATATTGTAACAGGTTTAAGTCCCCAAAATAAGGACTGACATCCTGAAGACCAACATAATCATCTCTTATAAGCTTAGGCCAAAAGACAGGAGTTGCAAGATCGCTGACTTATGTAACAATACATATCCCAGTGTTTGAATAATAAAAATTCTGCAATTAATTTTAATTAACTTAAGCAAACCAAATTTTCAAGGATGCTCTGCTTTTTCTAATGAGAGATTCAGTGGTCCACCAGAATTTTATTTAATTGGCAGCATTTGACTTCTAAGCTATTGCAGGTTACCAGCTGAACCTTACGCTGTGTTTGGAGCCCGTGTTGGGTAAATAATCTTCCTTTAGAGCAGGTGCTGGTCATGGTGGTGCCACATGCACATTCACAGCATTCCCAAGGGGATCAGGTTGGGAGTGCTCTGGTTTTTCAG
Source organism: Brachypodius melanocephalos (assembly GCA_013398615.1). Lineage (NCBI taxonomy): Eukaryota > Metazoa > Chordata > Aves > Passeriformes > Pycnonotidae > Brachypodius > Brachypodius melanocephalos. Next base: position 11,686,748 of record VZSR01003282.1, on the reverse strand, counting down.
GCAGAGCAAAGACGCATTACCTGTACTTTCAATTTTGGTGTCTTTGGGTCCTACTGCCTATATTGGAAGAAATACTTGAGAGAGCAGCAGAACCTTCTGGATCTCTGTCTGTTTTACTTTCAAGACTTGCCCCATGGCAAAAGGCATGCCATCTTCTGATCAGACCATGCAAGTTATGCCTTACGGTTTCAGGTGAAAAGGTAAACAGTGCAAAAGGAAATACCAGCGGCAGTGTTTGACTAGTTTGGACAGAAAAGCATTAGCTGAATATGTACTATGAATTGTTTCTGGAACTCTGACCTTGATTAAGCAAGTGTGATTGTCTTTGGAAGCCCTACTGGCACCTGTAGCCACCCACAGAATGAAGAATATTTTTCCAGCATAGTCTCTTCTGCTGCAGAGAGCTCAGAGGGGAGCTGGTCCTTCAGTCTAGTTATGTCGCCACTCTGCTGTGGATGCTGAAGGAAGCTGCTCACAGTTGGCTGCAGCAGAGCTGATCTGTGGGCAGTCAGCTGAGGGCTGCTCTCTCTGTCGATCTTCTTTACCCACCAGACCATCATTTTCTGAGAATCCCTGAGCTGTTTGGCCATGGGTTCAGGCTGTGCTTATCCTTCCTACTGGATAGGAAGCAAAACACTAGGGACAGCTTTTAGCCTGTCTGTGATATAAGCCTCAAGGGCTATGGAATAGTTTGAAAATAGAGTATGTAGCTCTTTGTGGATTTTAAGAATCTTAGAAAGAAAAAGGGGGATGCTTCCCCCCACCTTTGCAATTAAATTTTTTTTGTCATTTTTTTTGGTCTGAGTTGGAGCGGTGCTTCTTCATTGATCCGTGTGAAGATTGCTGAGCCATATAAAGACCCTGCTGTCATATTCTTGTCAGATATCCCGTTGTGTTCCTGCCCAACTAGCAAAATGTCATGCACAACACAGCCTTTCCTACACAGAATAGCCTTAGGCAAATGCACTCTACTAGTGCCTAACAACCCATGGGATCTAATCTCTGCTCCCTTACTGACTGTTCATAACCTTTCTGTACACTTCAAGACTTTTCAGACTAATCCTTCTGCATATAATCATAGCAGATAGGAAATTGGGAAGGGAGCACTGGCCAGGGCTGGATCTGGGGATCCAATTGTCTGCTATGGTAAACCTATATTTTTGTCACTTTTTCACATTATTTTCAGGAAGCAAAGTATCTGCAGTGGCTTAATGACAGGAAAGTGTTTAATATATTCTTATTGACGAACAGGAAACAACAGCCCTTTTGCTATGGACTGTGCTTCCAGTATTTGGGAGACCCTCTAAATGTGATCCCTGAAGATGACACTAATGGAGTTTTATCATATCTGGCTGTCCCCCTAGGAGAGCAGATTATTCTGTGTGCCAAGATCCAAGAAGAAGCCGATTCAGGGATTTCTTGGCATTCACTGGTAGTGCAGTTATTTTCAAATAATTGGATTTCTGTGGTCTGCCAGTGCTGTTTGATGCACCTGGAGATACATGCCTTTCATGAGCTGCAGTGAGGGAGGCTTATTCTGTGGATGTGATGATTTGGTGTTTTCTATGGGATGGTCCACTTGGGGGCATGTGTGCCAAAAGTCCTGTAAGGTCGTGGAATAATTGCTATTAGGAAGATCGTTTTAGAGTGAAGCATGTGTTGCAAGGTGACATTTGAGGTTGGGTGGAGTTGAGATGCCTGATTAATTGCTATAGTTAATTAAATCCACCTCTGAAAGTAGAGAGAGGTGGAGATGCTGTCTGAGGAGACATGGGAGTGCAGCAAGTGTAGCATTGCAAACTCAAGTGAGCTCCAAAATACTGGAGTTTTCTTGATACTGGCATGTCCTTCCAAAGAAAAATCTCTCTCCAAAACCCAATGATTTTTTTTTTGCCTGGATAGCTGATGAGGTAGCATTAAGCTGCCTTTTTTGTTTGTTTGTTTGTTTGTTTGTTTTGTTTAAGTGTGAATCCAGCCCAATTTACAGCAGCTGTAAGAAAGTAAAGTAAACTAATGTGCGCTTAGTGACTGCTCACTGCAGGAACCTGTGTTGTGGCTCCAGTACTGCAAACAAAACTCACTGCTTTGAGCTGGGCAACTCAGAAGAGATCAAGGCTGCAGATACCAACTTCGACTCTCATCTCTTGTGAGAAACTTAGCTCTGCAGGTCAGGGTTGGGCTGAGATGGCCTGGCAGCAAAGGTGCCTGTAGGTAAAGAGATCACATTTTTCATCAGCACTGCCAAAATTATTCCTTTCACCCCATGATAATTCTCTAAAGTATTTTTATGGCTACGCTTTAGAGAGTTGCAAATTGAGTGATTTGTGTGTCAGTATCTAATACCCTTTGCACTGAAGCTGCAGCAAATAGAGAACTGCTGCTTCCTTTTTCTCCCTTCCCGTTGATAAACAAACAAGTACCCTAACCTGTTAGTTATTCCAGTGAATTACACCTGGGATTAACCTGCTCTCTTGGCTTCGTTCATCTTTGTGAAAAGCAAGCAAGAGCTCTGAGGCCGTCCACGGGAGCTGGAAATAAAGGATTCCTGCATGCAGTGGTATATCCCAAGAGTAATGAAAGAAGACACTTTGCATTATTCCTTGCATATGTAGCAACTGTGAGAGTACCAGGAAGCTTGCCCTGCTTTCTCAGTATGCTGTAATTCTGGGGAGGAGTTTGTGATAGCAGCTTGGATTGTGTGGTACCTCTGACCTCTACAGAACAGGGTGCTGGAGCAGCTTCAGCCCAGGATGGCTCTGCTGGTTGAGGGGAGAGGTCAGAAAGCCTGGGGACAGAGTGAGAAAAATTGTTCACTGGGACAGCTCATGTCTGGACTGATCTGCTTTCTTTAGTCTTGGAGAAAGTTCAGCAGGCTTAGCTTCTCTCTCAACATGCACTCCTTAGAAAAATAAGTTCAACCAGGGGAAAGTGCCTAGATAGCACATTTTCAAAAGAAAGTTTCCATTTCTTTCATGCATTCATGGCATTTTGATCAGGCTCTCTGAAACTGTAACTGTGCTGTTACAGCATGAGACTCAGGACTCTCTATCTTGCTGTATAATTTCCAGGTTTGGTCTTGGTATAATTTAGGAAATTGCCAGAGACTTGGGTCCCTGTCATGAATTACTTACTGGTCTAAATGACAGATGTGACAAATGACAATATAACAGACATCAGAAAAGGAGAGAGCGGCATACTGCAGCTTGTGGATTTGTGGTTTGAGTTTAGATGCACCTATATTTTATTGGGTCCTCTGTTTATATACCAACACAGGAGGCCAGATTCTCATGCCGTGTGAACGATGAGCTCAGTGCAGGGCCTGCTCTTTGATGTTTGTAGGCAAAGGGATTTCTCAGGAGCAGTTTGAATGAGGTGAGGGGCTGATGTGTGGTGACTAGAGCTTAGAAAGCTGTTCCAAGCATGAGAGAAGGTGTGGGAGATGGTGCAGAAATGCCTCTGTGATGAGGGAATGAAGGGGAATGCAAGGTCAGTGCTGCAGGACTCACTGGGGGGTGGGTCGGGTCACATGCAGGACCGTGGGCAAATCCATTAACTGCTCTGTGCTTAAGCTTTACTGCTGTAAAGTGGGGATGGTAATGCAATATCCTTGGCTCCTGTGGTAACTCACAGTTGATAACAGAGATGTCCAGAGTAAACACAGCTAAGCCTGGATCTGGGTGTGCATTTGGGTTTATGCCATTCGTTCTTTTTGATGCTTTTAGAAATCCTGCCAAAGTCAAGGGGCTACCAGGATTTCTATCAGCATCTGGAGGCCAAAATCCCAGCAGAAGACCAGTTATTGTATTATTCTACTTCATTAAGTACCTCCTTGAGAGGTTAAAGTAGCCTGTGAAAATGTGTTATCATGAGCAGTGGAGTATCTTACAGTCCTTTGGGAAAAGGGAAGATATGCTGTCTGTACACTTCAAGATCCATTTGTAGTGGCAGCCACATAGATTGCACCCCCCTCCCCCAGCTCTCTGCTCATCATAGCACCTGGACACTTCAGATATTGTGGATAACTCTGCTCCACAGAAGAAGGACTTTCCCAAGTAATGAAAGTTTAGTACTTACTGGAAGAATCTCGCATACAGCAGCCCAGGACCCATATAGCTCAAAACTCAGGAATATATGTTTGACCAGGAATATATGTTGTGTTGCCCATGAAGCCATGGAGGTAGAAATAATTTCAGATTCTTGCATCCATGAAGAAAGCCTTTTCTTCTGCTGACTGCTTTACTATTGCTGGGGTGTGTATGGGTTAGTGCATGCTGAGATGTATGTTACCCTTTCCTGGTAGTTCCTGACCTGAAATGAACACTGCTCTGTTACCATTTTTCATGGAGTTTCAAGCAGTAAATGCAGGGAGCTTGTTTTCAGGACAATGGAAAATTTAAATGTGAGTTCAGGAGTTTGTAGGGTAATAGATCCTGTCCTGTCAGATTCAATACCAGAGGGTATGAAATATGTCAGATAATTCATCAGCTGTTGGGATTAGATAACATAACTTAATTAAGGTACAGTTTGGCTGAAAAACACGCATTAAGACAGGAGTAATGCTATTACTGAATACCATGTAGCAACACGTAGGTGTCTTTTCTGGAACAATAGAAGAATAAACAGACATCAAAATGGATAAATCTTTTCACGTATTGCTGAAGATGATCAAATAACTAATGGCAAAACCTATCTTTGTTTTTTTCCATTTTTAAATCCTTCATAACCCAGTCCTCTCTTCTATTTTCAACTTCTTAGTGTCTGCCAAATTGCTTCTGAACATTTTTCAGCTGATGAGTTGCTCATGAGGGCTCTGCTCTGTAACTAGCTGGTATTTGTTCATGATGTGCTTGACTGGCTGCACTCTCATTCTTTCGGAGTAAATGGCTTAAACTTTTTGAACACAGAGGAATAATGGAGCCACACACACTTAAACTGCATAATTTGATGATTTATATTAAAATCATGAAATCTTTGGGTTTGGGACTGCTTTCATAGGCAGTGACCCAGGCAATCCAAAAATGGAATAAGTATGACTGGACTGGTGGTAGCAGCAGGCAGATTTCATTGACTTTCCCTTCCCCCTTCCCAAGTTCTTTGTATCATTCATCTTGATGAAAAAAAAGTATTTCCACTTCTGGTTCTTGTTCTTAGTGGGGTGCAATGTGCCTAAGTGTGGTGGCTGACCTTTCTTATGGGTTCCTGTACAGATGTGGGTTGGTCACTGCCTTACTGCCTGTACTGCTGAAGCAGCACTGACTGATCCCCTCCAGCTGCAGAGGTGGTCCTCTTTTTACAGGCTTGTCTTGGAAGGAGTGGAGGTGGCCTGAAACAGACTGAATTCATAGCAGACTACAGTGGACAATTGGGATTCTTATGCTTGAGCTTGGTCCCTGGCCTCCTTTAACACTGTAGGTGTCATGACCTATGTGACTTATCCTTGACATACAGCTAAAGAATTGATTCTCCCCTATCCTGGAGAAGTATTACTAGGGGATGGGAAAATATTATGTGGCAGTTGGTTTAATAATAGGCTTTTTTATTTTTTAATGGACAAAAGCAATTAGAACCAGAAAACATTCTATGTGCACTAAGGGAAGCCTTCAGGATACCTAGTGTTACAGTGAAAATAGAGGTTAGCTGTGGGTATAAAAGGGAAAGAAAGTGCAACTTCTGTGGTAGTGAAAACCTTGATAGCCCAAGGAGAAAGGATATATAGGATCTCTTAGCCTGTAGGTCACCCCTGTCTTGTCATGAGGAGCAGGCTAATGCGTGTGAAGAATATGCTTATTTATATCTGTGGTTTTACCAGAGGGGGTTGTCAGATTATACTTGATAAAGCTTGAAAATGTTTCTGCATTTATGGCACTGTTGATTTGCTGAAAGGAACAACCCAGCAAATAACTGATGACTGATTTTTGCCGCCTTGTGCAAAAATATGTCTAAGTGCGTGACTTTCCTACCACTGCAAGAGAGATCAACATCAGTATTGCAGACTGTAGGGGTGAGGGAGAAACTTTGTTCAGAAGCAAGAGAAGAAGAAAATGATTATTTAAGTATATTTCAATGGGACATTACTGTATCTGCATGTATTTTTTCTTGCTTTTGTGTTGACTTAGGTCCCTCACTTTGTTTATCTTTGTTCTTAGGAGGAACAAAGGAGTGATTCATCACCAATGTGCAGGGGTACCTCACTTTGCATTTGTATGGTATTGTGTGTCCAAGTGGCTCAAAGGCCTTTACAGACTTCAGCTGGTATAGCAGTGCTATGCTGACACCATCTGAAAATCTGATCCTATCTCACTTCCATTTTTTCTGTGTTTTTTGACTTGACATATCATAATATTCCAGATGCAAAACTAGTCCCCCGCAAACTCAAGAGCAGCATGATTTACTCATGGATGACTTCTCTAACATCAGCTTTCAGAATTGCAGAAGTACCTGATTCTCTGTTCAATCGGATTTTCCTTGTTCCTGTAGTTTTATATATCTGTGCTGAAGTGCATTGTTTGAGTGAGTCCAAGGTAGCAACTGATGTGAATTATTTTGTACAGCACCCCTGCATTTACTGTTATTTACTATCTGTCAGTCCTAGGGGGGTGTCTCATGCATTTTATGATGATTTGTCTTGTACATGATAATTTTATGTCAGTGAAAGTTTCAAAGCTGGATGTGCATTCAGATGTGGAGAGCTGCTCAGAACTCCCCTCTGTGATTGCTTTCTGTACCGTAGCTAATTATACATTAGTTGGGAAATGTGTGCTGTTCATACTGTTGCAACATTCGAATGTCAGAATGTCACACTGGACCAAATGCTGCAATTCCTGTATTTTTCTTCAAGTAGCTATATTGATCTTGTCACTTCTGCAAAAAAATTATATGTTTTATATATACATGTGTATGTATGTGTAAAATTTTATATTTGAGTGTCATATATAATTGTTTTTACTAAAATAATATTGACAGGTGTTGATTAAAACAATAATGTGATTTTTTTATTAGCAGGTTTATTGGGCTTTTTGTTTGTTTTCACTCAGATGTATTACTCTGAAAAATGTACAGGGTTTTTGACTACTCTACTTGAATATTTATTACTTACTAACTTACTTACCCTTGTCTTTGGGATCTTCTGGAACTGGTTGGATGTCCCACTCTAAAAAATAATAACAGTAAGACTTTTTCAGCAGACTATCTTTGGTATTTTTAGTTACGAATGATCTGAACCTACTCACTAACAAACATTGTTTATTTTAATAATAAATATTCTTCCCCATCAGTATAAAAAGTTAGAAATTTTAATTTCTAATGGGAAATACTTGATCTTTGTAGTTCACATACATAAGAATAAACTGTAAGAACATTGGAGGCTGGTTGCTACAGGAAGGTGGTTAAATTGTCAGTAACATTGCAGAAACAACAAATAGTTTTGACTTCTTTGAGGAAGCAGCATTGGCTATATAGCCTCCTGATTAGCTCCTCATTAAAAAATTCAGACTTTCCCTTGTATCTCCTGCATCTACTAAGCATTACCGTGTCTTTTGAAACAAAACTTTATTAGTACTACTGGCTGTGGGCTGTGCCTGCAAGGATGCTGAATGAGTTTGGGTCCAAATAGTCCTTTTGAGGACTGCTGATACGTGGTTTGGCAACTAGTTTATTTTGAACCCTTAAAAATAGCAAATACAAAATAGAAAGTCCATGTGTAAAGGTTTTCATGCATGAATGTTGTGTTAAATATTACCTGTGATTTTCAGAAATGTCTCATTACAATCTGTGAGGGCTTCCAGCAAACTGGAGTAATGTAATGCAGTTTTTAATTCTGAACGTTTAACAAGTGTTCAAGGATTAAATCATCCTGCTCCCTGGTGTGTTTTGGTGGTCTAAAACAACGTGGACTAAGATTTCCCCATCTGGGCTTTACATTTCCCTGAAGTCTTATATAAGCCATGTAATACAACGGGATGCTGTGTCACTTATTCCAAAGGTATCATCACCAGTGGAGATTTGCCAGGTGACTTCATCCTCCCACTCAGTTTTGCCTCTGTCTCATGGTTGTGTTTCGGGGAGGGAGCATACCAGCCTGTTGTCCTTGTGCACGTCGCTAAATTTTGCTTCCGTATTTCCTACTGTGGAGTCCTTGAGGATTACTTGCCCTTTTACGAAAGCTGAAAGGCCTCCTTTCATAGCTGCTTAATTTCTGTCATAAAGATTTTTTTTTTTCTTTTTGACCCCTCAGTCTTCCTTTTTTTGTTCCCCTCAAAAAGCATTCCTTGGTATTTGCTTTGCTAAATATTGGATATTTCTAGCTGGGTAAAAATGTCTCCTGATTCTTTTTCCTTGTGGTCACAAATCTGTTTCTTGTATCTCCAGTTCTTGTACCATCTGTCCTTCCCCCTGCAGCATGTGTGGCTGTAATTTGGGTAACTTATTGTCCAAGAAGTCTTTGTTTTCTCAGATGCTGTGCATTAATGATGTTTGAGTTTTAGACTGTGTGTATTCTTCCTTTTAATGGATCAGGAGTTTATTTGGACCACTATCAGATTGGAAAACCCGAGCACAGCCAAGACACTACCAGAAACTCTTGCCTGCTCATCTGCTCTTTGCTTACAGGAAACAGTGAGCCTCTCCTACCCAGACTGTCCCCTAAATTTGGGGTTAACTGCAGCCCCTTCCCCAGAAACCCAAATAAGCTTCATTTCAAAGATTTGGTGACATCATTTTGGAGAAGTGCTGGGTGAAGCATAAGTTCATTTCCCTCGGCACCACTTCTTAATGCATTTTTGTTCATCAAGGCGTACAACTAATGTGAAGAGGCAATTCAGTCTCAGCAGTCATTCTGCTGAGGGTGAAATACTGATAGGTACTTCATTTAATAAAATAATAATGCTGTGCAGCTGTACACTGTCTCTCCCACAAGGATCTCTAGGTACCTGAAAGAGTATTAAATAATTAAGCCTGACAATACCCCTGTATTTCATTAGTTCCATTTCACAGGCGGATTAGCAGAGGTTAAGTGACTTGACCAAGGTCAGAATCAGACCATATTCCTATGAGGGAAGCCTGTTTGGGGGTAGTTTGTATGTGGGTGGATCATGTAGTCCTGCATTAGGTTTCTGTGACAACCTGGGGTCTGTGCATGGAGGCAGAGCCAAAGCCCATGGCAGAAAGGGGAGGGAACCAGGGAATCCTGGCTCTGTTTTCTTAATTTGTTTCCAAATGTCCAGGCCTAGAATAATCCATACTAAATGCGGTGACAGGACTGAAGGGTTTGATTTGCTGAAGCCACAAAAATATATAACCTGCTGCCCAAGAGACCTGTAAGCATTTATTTAATATTCACTGACATCTCCTGTCCAGTTGGCTCAGCAAGTCATATTTTTGTAAAGTTATTTTGCACCATCTGTATTGAAAATGGCAACCTGGCCAATTACAATGGATTTTAACTCTCTTCTGTGAGAGAGTTTTAAAATGGAAGGAATCCAGGAGTGAGGCAGGGGGAGGAAATACCATATCTTTCCCAAACAAAGTCAGGGTTTGATCCTGCAGGCAGCTGAAACATGCCAGATTAGTTGGATGCTGAGTGTTCCGCACCTTTTCAATGATGCTGAGGACTTTGCAGAGTCAAAGCTCTGAGCTATAAGGTTAAGCATGAACATTAATGAAATGTTATCTCTCTACCAGATGGAACTAAGTGACAAGTACTCTGGCTGTCAAGCGCAGAAAATCGTGAATCTGTCGCACATCCCCTGACAACAGCAAGGCAATCTTCTTAAAACTGACTTATGCAATAGGAATTGCTCTGTGGTGGGGTATCTCATTCATGTGGTCAGGAAGCTGACCTTTACTGGGAACTATTTGTCACTGCTTTTTGTTTGTTTGGGGCGTTTTTGGTTGTTTGTTTTATTTTTTTTTTGTGGGGTGCATCTAGCTTTCTGATCAGCTACCACCTTGCAAATAATCCACTTAAAAGGATATTTTTTCAATGCTGAAATAGCTACAAGCTAAGGCTCAAATTGCATAAAAATTACATGTATGCTTGAAATCTTTACAACTGATGATTACAGATAAGAGCAGATACTCCGTTCTGATCAGCCTTTGGCTGAAAGGTGTAACCACTACCAGCCTTTTGCTGTCAATGAAACATCTTCCCTGTCTACCAGGATACAACAAAAACATTATGTTGCCATATCAGAACACAGCAGAACTTTCCTGGAGCCGTAAGGGATTGCCTCATATTTTACGGACTTAACTGACTGCTGATAAATGAACAACAACATATTTTTTTATATGTGCATACTCTACATGAATGATCATGTAGTATTAACATTTAATCCACAGCTGAAATACCTGCTTTATAGAAGTGGAATACAGAGCATATGGGAAAACACTCACATATTTGAGGTTGGAACTGAGATGAAAAGTGGGGCTAGGAAAATAAAACAAGCTTTCAAAGTGATCTCAAAATCTGAGTGCATCTCTTTGGCCTAACCTTGTAGCTGCAAGCTGATAGCAAGTAAAATGAGGTTGTTCAGAGGAAACTGAGGTTCCTCTGGAAGTTTGGCTTCTTGTCTTTTGGAGAATAAATTTACCTTTACCATTTAGTTGACCTGCTGCTTCAATTCTCACCTACTCTTTGAGAATGCCCTTGTCTGTTTCTTCAAAGAAGGGCTCATTTTATCATTAAGTTTAGATGAATGGTTGGAGTGGAATTTTTTGGTATAAAATATTCATTATGAACAAACTGTGAACTTGTGAATATGCATGATTCCCCTTTAATCTGTTTTTTTTTTTTTTTTTTAAGAAGCATTTCCTTTCCAAAAGAAAAGGCAAAAATCAGTCTGCTCAAACTGACCAACAAGACTTAAGTATCAGTTGCTGAACAATCTGTGCACAAGCTGCCTATGGGTGTGATTATTTTTCATGTAAAGAATTTGCTGAGAAAACCACAAACGTGACTGTGGACAACTTGCAGTGGACTGAAACTTCCTCAGTAAATGATGTGTTTCACTCTAGCAAGAAAACAGTCTCCAACTAATGGGTGCTACATGATTAAGATAAGAGAAAGAAACTTGCAAAAAAGAAGCTAGAAAATCTTGAGGATATACCAGAAAACTCCTTCCATACCCAGGAAGTGCGTTTGTTAGTTTCCTTTCCTTGCAAGAAGGGGAATTGGTCATCAGGTCAATTCTTGGACAAGTGCATTTAAGTGGTGGCAGAGATCAGCTACATTCTTGGGATGTGAACATTCCTTCACCAGGTGGTTGCTGAGATGTTTTCAGAGATTGCTGCTGTTTAAAATAATGTCAGTCTGGGGGATTCCCCTGCTGTCATCCAAGGTGTCCATGAAGCTGTGCTTTAGTCCATCCTGTTCTCCCCTCATCCAAGCAATGCTACTTGCCATGTGTCACTTTGGGGTGGCTGATCTTTTGTCTCAATAGTAAGTTTTCTCAGAATATTTGTGTGGGAAGTGACTGTGGGGAAAAAGAAACCCCCAAATTTCTTATATTTCAAAATTATTCCAGGAGCTGTAGTGGAGGGAAGAGTCACCGTATTGGCCCAACCAAGCTGAAGATATATACATACATCTTTTTCACACTACTCAGGAGTGGATTTGGGGCAAAATATTGGGAAACATGTCCTAAATTCATCTCAAAACCACATTTAGCCATGGCTATTCCGTGTTATGACAAGGATGGCTTTCTGGATACTTGCTAAACACAAAACAAGTGGTGGTGCTTTTTTAGAAGGTTAAACTTCTGACTGAGGTGGCCAAGGCATGGAGATGTTGACATGCAAGTTGCTAAAGTACTTTGAGGTCCATGGCTCCTAGATATATGGAAACACTCTTTGAGAGAATAGTGAAGAGAGAAGATTATAATCTTCTTCTATAAAGTATGTCTTTATGTTACTTATTTCTTCTTCCCTAACATTTATTAGTTGCATGATGAGGGTACAGAGCTTCTCTAGGTGTTGACCTGCTGTAAGAAATTTCTTACTTCTTTAGGTAGTTTCAGCTGAGGCAGTCAATAACAGTGAAATCTTCTGCTTATGCAATTGTTCCTGGTAATAAAACCTATGGTTCAAATGTATGCATTTACATTAATGAAAGAAGGTTGCATTGCAAGTAGTGGCAGTTTCCACATTGGTTGTAACTCACCACAGTCCCAGTTCAGCAAGTTTTAATTGATGAGATTCTCGCTTTCTCACAGGCAACTTACAAACCGTCTCATTAATTTTATTAGAAGTGTATGCTGCTAGGAGATATTGAGCTCTTGAGGAGGTACAACCCTGAAGGAAACATTCCTCTGAATATTTAGCTTGCAGCCTAGGTAAGCACAGGGTAAGAGATAAGTGCTCTGATATGATAGGACCAGAGATGTGTGAGAACAAAGTCTTGTTTTCTTTCTCCAAAGCAAATACGTAATTAAAAGCGACAACCAAATCAGCTGACAAAGTCTGTGATTTTGGGCAACATGGGTCAAGTCAATTATGTGGGAAATCAAAACATGCCTTTGACTTCTGAGTGGTGGGCAGCCCTATGCCATTTCTGGAAGGCTCTGAAAGCTTTCTGGGATGTAGTCCTTCATGGTTAGAGGAAAAAGGATTTCAGGAGCAGGTCTCCATTCTGCTTGTGGGATTTAGGGTGTGCCTCTTGTCCCCACTGCACCCGTATACTCTTGCCTTAAACGTCTGTGTCATGCTTGCGATGAAGTGGGTGTCAGAGTTGGAGGAGGCAGGGATGTGCTGAAAAGTCATGTGTGTTTGTGAAGTAGATATTTAAGGGATAGAAATCTCAATTTAGACAGGAAGAAAGAAGACACCCTGTATATGCTGTAACAAGGGGAGAAGGTTATAGAAAGGGAAGAATTTTATTTCTAGAGTTCATCCACTCTCATTTCCAGGGTATGACCAGGAACCTTGCATTTGAAAGCTGTCCAAAAACAGAAGCTGTCAAGGACTGCTGAAGCTTCACATTACTGGGGGTTTGAGATGTCTCCTGTTGCTTAGTTTTGAAATGCAGCCAGTGCTGGGGTAGGTCGTGCAGTTGCAACATGCACATCATTTCTGAGCAGAATATCAACTTTATGCTAGAGAAATCCAGGCAGAGTAGAAGCTGGCTTGGGCACCCGTGCTTGCATCTCTGGGCTCATGAAAGTGAAAAATGAAATATTTGACTATCACAAACAGCTCCAACACAGTGATCTTCAAAAATGTGTTGTAGGAGCACTGCTTTGCCGCTGGCTGTGGAGAAAGGAGACTGCACTTCTGGAAGCACCCCATCCTTTCCTTCCTCTCCCACTTGCATATTGACCTAGCTTAACTCTCTCTGGCAGGGTCAGGAAGCACATAAGTTCAGAAAGGCTACCTGCCAACTTTCATTTTTCATAGTTTAGTCATTCATGGTTTTCCGTGGAAGAAACGCCCTGTTTGGTTGGAAGGTAGACTTATTTTGGCAGAGAGGTAAATTCGCAATTTTCACTGTCAAATTATGGCTAAAAAGAAAGAGAAACCATTTTTGCATTCCAAGAATTAAACTCGTTAATGTATGTAGCATTACATTTTAGCAAAGTAATCACAGCTGAGCATCCAAAATGTTGTCTTGAATGCTTGAAAAATTTACTGAAAGTAGAAATGGAAAGGACTCTGCAAAATCCTTTATAAGAGAAGCTGAAAGGAATTCTCATATTGGGTCAGAAATTCAAGATGTTAAAATTTTTTATTTATATATGATAGATAAATTGTGTGTTTGCTTATAAGGGGAAAAAAATTCACAATGAAAATTTTCAGTAGCTTTCCATATTTCAAGCCATACTTCTGCCTCGATCTGAGCATTTATGGTATCCACTATCTGAAGTTCAGGCTTCTGAAGGGCACATGTATAAACATAATGTAATAATTCTATGACATAAATATAAAAATATACATAAGTAATTTGTAGCTATAAAAGAAAAAAAAAAAGCTGGGGAGAAGGAGCAGAAAAAAAGAAATCCCAGCTCCTGGTTCCTAAGCTGTTTTTGGAATTCCTGTGTGACTGTACAAGTTCTTACATTGGAAAGGCATCAGCTTTTGACACCGCCCTTAGTCTTTACTATAAGGCACTGAATCTTGTACAGGTACTTTTTCGTGTTTAAGAAGTGTGTAATAAGCAGTGAAAAAAAATTGGCGAACGTGAAGTTTTGTGAGGGCTGATATCCAAGTAGGTTTTCAGACACTGAATTGTTGGTGAATGCTCTCATTGATCCTTGGTATTCTTGGACCCGAGAGGATCTGCCTAAAAACTTGTTTTGAAGGGTGGTTTGAGTAGGGATATGTGAGAACTCCTTAGGTTTCCGTATGTATGTGTGTGAATTATTTATCAGGGAAGTTGAAATGGATGCTTCATTTTTGTTTAGTGTAATTAAGACCCTAATATTAATATATAATCAAACATATTGCTTAGGGGTTGACTCTTCTGATTCTCAGCCTCAGCCTGAAGATATTGTCTCTTTCTTTCCTCCTTTTTCCTTATTAGTAGCTTAGATAGGCATGAAAAATCTTTTGAGCTTAAATAAGAGATCTTTGTTGTTGTTGTTCTTGTATAGTTCAAAAGCAGTTAATTTTTAAGACCTCAAACTTGGCATGTGGCCACTCTCAGCTGGCAAATACACCCCTGCTATTTTTGCTGTGTGTGATTTTTAGTTCATCTGGAAGCTGCTGCCAAACAACTTTTGTCTAATTCTCCTGCCCCTTGCCTCTTCCTATTGCTCTCCAAGTGCTCTCATGTGCTTCCACCCAGTTAATGAACCATCTGTAAAATGAAGGAGTAGCTCAGTCCTTGATGCCTCTGCTGAATCCCCAGGCCATAATGGCAACTGTGGTGGCTGGTGGCTTGCAGAGCCATGTGCGAGTCAGCAGTGCCGGCAGCTCTGCATTCTCCTCCGACCCACCCCGAGCAATCATCCCATGGATGGTAGAATTACAGGCACTGCAAGGCTGGTCTGCTTTGGAGCTGTGCTCCCCAGCTGTAAGGTGTTCTACCTCTTCATCATTCCCCTCTGACATCCATCCGTACAGGCAATTGCATCATTACAACCACATCATTTTGTCTGGCATTCAACCTGCAGCTTGGGAGAAGATTCTTGTAGCTTCAGGTGCATGAAAGTAGGAGCTGGCGTGTTTTGTGAGTGGCAGGTGGGAGTTGTTCAGTGGGAAGGTTAGATGAGATGGTAATTGGAAGAGAGTCTTCAGGCTAGTTAACAGGGCAGGAAAATTTGTGTGGATTTTATTTTCTGGTTTAGAGCAGTTTAGGAAATAAAGAGAAATACTGTATGAAATTTGAAATCAAAGGTGGGAATGAGCTATCCAGAGGCAGAGTGTAAATACAAGGAGCCTGGCTTGGACAACAGAATTAAACAGTTATCATTCCAAAAGTTCCTCTTTAAAAGCAAAGGGGGTTTTTTATTATTATTTATTAGGTCTATGTTAATGCCATGAAGTCTATCTGCTGGAAATTTTCTAAATTAAACTCCTGCAGAAAATACAACAAAACTCTTACAAATCTTTCATCTTTTCCCCTTGTCTGTCCCCTTGTTTATCAGTAACAGTGAAAAATCTGCCTGGGAAAAGATGCAGAAAAAAATCTAAACAATTCTTCCATCTGTAAAAGGAAACAACATCTCTTTGAAAAACTTCAAATGGCATATCCCTCTCTTGTATCATCACACTTATGATATGTAATGTTATGGGAGTATTTTAAAAAGATAGTATATTAATGTAATATATCACAAATGTCTTGTTTGGTTTTACCAGGAGGAGTTTGGTGTGCAATTGATTCATTGCTGTGTGTGAGTTGCTCATGTGTCCCTTTCCAGAACTGAGTGTTATCTGCGCATGGTCCACCCACGCTTCCTGGCATGCTTGGCAATGCTTACAGTCAAAGGTGGCTGGAGGGCCCAAGTCCCTTTGAGATAGAAATACTGCGTAGGTGAGTGAGACAATATCCAGGAAGGGCAGAAAAGTAACCATTGAGTGACAGTGTGCATTTAAAAAAATAATAAAAATCTTGAAATAGGGGGAGTTGAACAGCAATGTTATTTTTGTTCCTTCAGAAGGCCAGAGGAATAAGGAAGTGCAGGCACTGTCAAGGCACTGTCATGTTATGTACATTACTTATTTTTCACAAACACAGAAGGGTGAGTTTGTACTGAACGGGTAGTGGATTGAATTAAGCAGACAGCACTGGCAACGTAGCCATAACTTGCTGAGAGTGAAAAAGCTGAAATTGGCAACTGCAAATTAAACACACCAAGGTTTTTGATATGGTTTTGTTTAAGATAACAAGTGAGACATCTGCAGAAACTGATGTGAATTGTCTAGATTCCCAGACACTTTTTGCATCAGTCAAATTTTGGGAGTGTGTCTGTCTGCACATGTGATCTTTGCTATGAGTGTCTGGCACAACATGATCATCAGAAGCCGTCTTCATTACATCTGCACCAGGGTCTCTGCTGATGTCAGTCATTAGGAGGATTTTTTTTTCAGTTTTAACAGGACAATGTGGAAAGGATGGAGTTTATTCTTGCTGTGTGTAAATCCCGAAGACTGATTGTAAGTTCCTCAGTCCCTTCCCTGCATCCAAGATGGAAGGTTATGAAAATGATGTGGGTTGCAGTATCACTGAAGCTTGGTTGATACTTGTATACTTGTATCTCTAATTGTCTTCTCATTGGACTTGTGTTCAGTGGTTCCTTTGCTTCCTTAGCTCTTGGCAGAGGTGGTAATGAGCCGGCTGCAGCTCTGTGCTGAGCAGGTGATAACAATGAGGATTGTTCAGGAAGAATGGGTGGGGCCTTCTGCCTGCCTCAGCTTGTATGATATATGTCCTATACTATTATATGACCTAAAGGCTTTCAGTCTGGAAGAGAGGAATCAAACCGTTTGAAATCAGCTACTTGCTTTTAGACAAGTATGCATTTGTGCATCTTTAGCTTTCTTAAACAGAAAATACGCAAAGTAAAAGAGAAGGGAGGAAAAAGTTCACAGCAGATCCATACATGTATTGTACTTTTTAAAAAAAGATAATTTGTATCCATTTCTTCTCATCTACTGGTGGCAAATAAAATCTTGAGGAAAGCAATTGGAAAGAGTGAAGAATTTAGAGATCAGAAAATTGGCAGGATGGGGGATGGATGAGAACAGGCAAACAAGAAGATGAAGAGCATTTTTGTCTTGGGACTTTTCTGATTTGCACTAAATATTGTAATGTCTGACTAAGTTTGAATGAATTTTCAGTTGGGTTGTTAAACTTGGCAGTGTGGGCTGCACATTTAATAGGAGAGATTTATGAACTTAACTCATGCAGGTGGTAGACCGGTGTGCCGTTAGCTATAAAGGAGCCCAACAGCCTTGGTATGAATCCCTCAGCACCTGCTCAGTTGAAGGTCATAATGTGATAAACCCCACAATGCTCCTGATCATTGAGGAACCTGAAGGAAAAAGACACAACTGCTACTGTTAATGTGTATTTTTTCTGTAGTCAGCTTAATTCACCATTCAGTTCCCATCCCAACTGTAGATTGTACAACCAAAAATTGGTTTTGGTGACTCTTAACCACCTTTGCAGTGCTAATAAGATCTAATTTACCTTTTGTTCTTGTTCATTCACTCTGCCTTAACAGTGCATTGAATCTTCCAGTATGAAAATTCAGTCAAATGCATATAAAATGTATTAGGCTGATGGCCTGAGCTTTAGGATTAGGATGCACCTTTTTTCTGTCTGTGTAATTGTACAAGGTGCTTTATTTATTCACTGGTATTTATATGGCTTATATTTTTTCTGTATGTATTGTGCTGTTGTAATTCTTTAAAAAACAATTTAAAACAATTGTAATTTTGGGGGTCTTATCTTTTACAGTGAATCTCCTCCTTGTGGATCTTTCACTGTTAAAAAGGACATGTATTTTCTACTTTAATGCACCATAGCTAAGTTAATAATACTCGTATGAGTCTTTAGCTTTTGGAAGCATGCTACATACATTAAATCCTGTAAAATTCTAATCAACTTAGTAAGTATTTTTTCCCACATTGTACAGATGAAGAAACGCAGTCAAAGTAGTTAAGCTACTTGCCAAACCACACAGTGAATTAAAGACAGATATGTGATTGGACTTTGTGGTTCTCAATCCATGTTCAGACTAGTAAACTATATTGAACCTCTGGGTTCTTTCTGTAATACAATACCCAAACCCTCTTTGATTTCTTTGTGTAGAGTGAAAATGTCATTGACAGAAAGACCATTTGATTTTTCTCAGCCTTGGGAAGAATATGAATTTTTTTAGAACTGAATTCTTCATCAGAAAATTGTATGCTGACTTTTATACGTCACAAATCCCATATGGACTCCTAAATATGGAGAGGGAATAATTATGAGCCCCTTTGTACTGACTCACTTCTCTGTTTTTTTTTTTTTTAAACTGCATTTTAAGGATTCAAATGCTGATTGCCAATGTGGTATATTGCTTCTGTTGTTAGATAATCTTAGCTTTTTAACTGAATACAGCCATGCACTGCCTTATGATTAATTACATGTACAACAGGTGTTGATCTTGTTGGACCAAGATTATGAAGTTCTTTGCTATCCAGGTGGTCTGCTTTAATATAAAAAGACCAGTAGCATAATGAGCAAGAAATTGAACTAACAAGCAAGGGAAAAATACTTGAATGCATTAATCACCTTTAATAAGCTTAGCCAGCTCAGCACAGCTAATCAGCTGGGAAGTCCTTGCTTTGAAGAAGCATCAATTGTTATATACCCAGTAGGGTAAATAAAAGATAAGCCAAGAGGGGTGGGAAGGGTGTTTGTACATCTAAAAGCTTTCAAGATTTTCCAAATATAAGGCACCTGGTATGATGGTTTTTAAAATTATATTAGTCAAAATGAAAATGCAGTTACCTTTTGGTAATGGAGAGATATGTCATTCAGATATCTCCAGATGCTGTAGCATGGTAGTAATTATTGAAAAGGGTTGGTTATTTGCAATATAGCTCATTTTCATTTTCACACTTTGAAGGAAGCAGTGGGGCTAACTTAAAGCCCTCTAACGACCTCTCTTCATAAACCCTGAGCTCAGAAATTTGAGGCTAAGATACTATTCCAACTTGGAAAGATATGTGGATAAATCCCTCAGCCTCCCTCCTCCCCTCCACTGTTTTACATTTCATATACATCAATTCTTTCTATTTCAAATTCTTTGACAGTGAATGAAGTGTCTGTCTAATGCTTAGTGAACAGCCCTTTTAGCATAGCATGTATAATTTCTTTTTTTTCTTTCCTTAATGCCATAAATATATTTTCTTCTCTTAACTCCTGGTTTTGCGACTGTTATCTGTTGGTAGCAATGACTACAGTTGTGCTGTTGAGGTATTGTGAGCTACTGGACAATTGCAGTGTACAGATACAAAACAAATGCACAGAACCACCAGTGATGGAATTTACTCTTCCTTTTTTTTTTTTTTAAGAACTTTAGCAGTATGTCTGTGTTGCTGATATTAGGACAAAATGCTTCTGATTCTGCAGTTTGAAGGTTAAAACTTTGCATATTTCAAAGTTATTGCAGCCTTTTTCACACATATTCCCTCAACATTGCTCTGAGCCTGTAAAGGAAAGAGACACAGCTCTCTCAGTACCTGTGAGGCTCGTATTATGATTTCCTCAGGTTGTTCAAGTGTCTTTTCCACCACAACTGCTTACAGTCTTTCTTTCTTTGCTTCTCCCCCACCCTGTCATTTTTCTCTTCAGCAGTTGAAGCTTGTGGTGAAGTTGGAGTCTTTACCCCTCTATTCTTCTCTTTTAAATTTTTTTTCATTGAAAAATATTTTCCTTGTTATCACATAATCTCAAAACAGTTAATCAGATCTTCTGCAAGCTTTCCAAACCAATTTACCTTGGGGATAAAACCCAGAAAGCAGTTTCAGTGTTTACGTATGAAGTGAGAAAATAGGATTGCCATGTCTGACCATGCTACAGAGCCATCACTTGAGCTAGAAATCCTCATGTGCTGATATAGAAATGTTGATGTCTGTTCTGAAGAATTTTCTTAGAGGGAAGTGGCATAAAATATTTTAAATATAATAAAATCTGTCCAGGCTGATGCTTTAGGTTAGTGTTGTGTAAAGCATAACTTGGCTGTGTTAGAGGTACTTGGGTGCAGAGAGACACTTACACACTTCCCTGGCATCTTGGTTTAACTTTTCCGGTATGGTGGGAATCTAACTATGTGTGTGATCACATCAAGGCAAAAGCAGCTACTGTTGTTTTCTTCTCATGACTTCCGTTTGATTACTAGTGGTGGTTATATTGAACTTGGGGCATGTCTGTACAAGCAACTCAACACAGGTGAAACAGGACATTGATTCTGTAGTTGGGTACCTGGGCATAGTCCTTCAGTAGCTAGCATGATCTGATGCTTTTGTAATTGGGGGTAGGCAACACCTAAAATACTGGCAGCCTGTGGGCATGTTCAGTAGCCACTTTTTACACAAAGCTTTTGGGTTTTTTGCAGCTGCCTGGCACAGAATTTGGCAGGACCCATGCTGAACTGACTGAAGAGAGGGTGATCTCACCCTTGTAGTATTTTTGTGTTGATGTACCTCATTCTCCAGTAATGTTGTGATTCGACTGAGGCTGTCACATATCCCTTAACATGTTCAGACGAACGTGTTCAGATTTGGCATGCCAGGTGGAGATGTGCAGCCAGGATGCTGGAGGGTGAGGAAAGCCTCCAGAAGTTGCATGTTCACTGAAATGACCATGGTGTCATTCAGTTGAAGCAGAGTCCTTGCAAGGCTCCCCTTACGTTTCATTTAGTAGTTTGACAGCACTGTGGCACAATCCCAAGTCTGCAGGAAGGCCGTCTCAGGCAGGGCTCTCAATCTGAGGACTTCACCCAAGGTGAGAGAGAAGCTGAGAGTAAGAAATGTGAGGGGCAGTCTGGTACGTGTGTTAATGCATCTGTGCTGATGACCGTGCAAGGAGTTACCTGAATGTTGTGACCACAGATGTTGTCTTCTTCAATTAGAAGAATTGGACTGTGTCCAAGCTGCTGATAAATGTTGAGACTGAAAATGGCTGGTTCTTATTTTGGAATATCACCATCAAAGTCCTTGATTCATAATTATGATCCTTGAGGCTGGAGTACAGCAATTCGCTTTTCCGCTTGGGTAATGGGAAGGTAGGGGGAACAGCTGCTTTCCACTTCCCTTCTCCTCTGCTGAAGTCTGCATACTCTCAGCAATTCTGGATGTTTTCAGAAAGACGCACAACCCACATGTTTGCTGTCGTTAACAATGCTGGAATCAAGCACTCCTGTTTCCTGAAATGGGAAAACATGCTTCTTCTGTCATCACATGTTAGATGTGTCAGTCATATCAACTGGGCCTTGTGTTGAACCTCCTACCAGACTGTAGCATTGTTTTATAGTCCTACATTTGCTTCTACCCTGTTCAGATAGCATGGAAAAATTTTGCTAATAAAGAGCACACAGATACAACATCTTTCAAAAATCCTTGTCCAAATCCAAAGTCAAATCTTTATGAAGTGTCTTTTCTCCAAGATTTGACTCTGGTTAAGCTAAGGCAGGATAAGTTACCCATCCAGCACTTTGCTAGAAGACATCAGATGCTGCAGTATATTAGGGACTTGAGTTGTATAAGGTGAGAAATTGGTGCAATTAGTTTTAATAGTCAACTAGTATTACTCCAAATTCTCCAAAATCATTTCCCCTATCATTCAAGGCATTTGTTCAGTGATACAATAAAACTGAAGTTTGGTTGTTCCTAATGAGTTTTACTGAAAGTGAGAGAAGAAGTGGGTGGGATGGAATAACCCCTATCACCCTGACCCTCTAAAGTTTCACAAGCAAAAATGACCTGCAGTGCTGAATATAAATTTACCTTGTATTCCCTGAGCGATGCTATAATCATGAATGTTGTACATTAAGGGAGCTGACCTTAAGCTACCTCCCTCACAGATTACTTTCCTTCCTGCAAGCTCATAGTGCTTGGGAGCATATGTGCATGCTGTCAAAGCATGATTTCAAGAGAGAAAATAAGGTTATAATGATAATTTAGGTTTTGGCTGTACTCAGATTATTTCAGTAGTGAATCTTGTTTATACTCAATTTTCATTAGATTTTTAAATGCCCTTTTAGATGCCAAAATTGTCATCTTTATTCCACAGAATAGATGTGCAATTTGAGAGAGCTAAAAGTATCTTTCTGATTTTGCAGTGTATTATAAATCTCTTTTTCTTCCACATGTCCTGCCAAACCTGAAAGTTCTGCAGCTCAGTCAACACATAGATTGATAAAACAGATTGCTAAAAACTTTTTGGAGCCTTTGTACTACTTTCAGAATTGCCAGAGGTCAAGTTGACCTGTGTCCTTGCAGAGGAAGTTAAATAGTAAAACTTTCTTTAGTTATACAAATAAAAGAGAACAAGGAACGAGGAAGTGATGTTGCTCAGCAATGATGCAATCAAAAATTTAGTAGTCTCCCAATAAGTAAGTTGATTCTTTGCTTCTAGTTTTTAAATAAATATGATAATTTGAAGTGTGAAGGTAAAATCAAGACTTCCAAAGAGAAATGAGTATGTATAGTGAAAACTGGCACATTGAGGTGGAATTATGACTGAAGAACTTAATGCACTCAAGATGCAGGCAGGAGATAGTCTACGTTAAAAAAAAAAATAAATTCAAAAATCTGGCAGTGTGCAGTGGAATTCCACCAGTGAGGATTTTTAATGCATTTGTCAAGCTGATGTTGTGACTGTGGAATAGAAAATGTATTATCCATAGACATTAAGGAAATGTGGAAAAATTATCCAGGCAGCTACAAACTTGTTTGTCTGGCCTGAGAAGTATGCAACTTTTTGGAACAAATTCTGAGAGGAAGTATTATCAGACAAGATAGTGGAGGATGTGATTAAAAATATAGTGTACTTTTAACAAAAGACAATCATGCCAGACTAATCCTATAGTATTCTTTGATGTGATTGCTGATCTTATAGGCAAGCCAACTGTGCTCATTTATTTGTTTTTCAATGAAGCATTTAGTGGGATGTTCTATAGGAAAGTATTAGTTGAGGAGAAAGTAGGATTTGGTACTGTAAGGCAGATATTGTAAAAGTTGTGATGGGAAGAAAACCCTATTATTGGTTCCAGGGAGATGAATAATATTCAATTTAAAGAATTGTGGGGCAAAAAAGAGAGAAAAAATGAAGTGCCAATGAGATACATTGCTGTCAACAATGTTGGAGGCAAAGTTGCATGAAGCACTGTGATGTCTGGGACGGCCTCGGTTTTGAATGACCAGGATTTTCATGTTGTATGGTTATCATGACTTTGAGAACACCAGCATTAGTTCTTGTTGTAAAATGTGAGTTTATCAGCCAGAAACTGAGTATAGAAGTGGTAATAGTTACACATTGTTGTACAGTTGTACAACAACTACTGCAGGGCATAGCAGTTGTACAGAGGATCATTGTGAGCTACCTTGTGATCCAGTCATGAAAAAGGCAAACGGAGTGCAGGCAACTATTTATAGTGGAGGTATGAGCTCTTAATGCTTGTAAATAAGGCTTTGTATACACTAAATAAGATGTAACTTTTAGTCACCCATAGTCAACAGAGAGTGGTTTACTGGAGCAGCTTCAAAGAAAGGTTAGCATAGAGGACTGGGAAAATGGAGAGGCTATTTTATGAGTAGAGCTGACAAATGTTTGGCTCTTTCAGTAAAATGAAGGCATAGAAGGGAAATAATTGCTGTCTATAAGCAAATCACATGGGTAAGTAATAAAGGGGAGGAGGGGAAACGTTAATCCAAAGAACAGTGTTGGTAGCAAAGCAAAACATTAAGTTGGTCACGAATATGGTTAAGATTAAATGAAAGATTTCTATTCATGGACAAAAAACTGTGAAGTTCTGGAAAACCTTTCTAAAAGGACAACGAACCCACCTTTTAAGATGCAGTAAAAAAAGACTGTGAGTGAGATTAAATGTCATGGTTGTCCAGTGGTGAAGGGTTGTGTTGGATGATTCTGGTATTCCTATGCTCAATGCTTGTGTTACGGCTGTACCATGAAGCTGGTCTGCTCTTATGTGTAGCCCCAGCACACACTAAAGGAATTGTTGGTTGCACCTATGAATGTAGAAACATATCCTTTACCAATGTTTTATTACTATAAAAAATAATCTAGCCTGTTGACAAGAATAATAGTCTAAATTACATAAAATTACTTGGCTGTTTTGGTATTACAAGACCAGATTATAGGCTGGCACATATTAGCAGACTTAAATCCATAATGGAGTTAGATCAGATCCCTTGTTTTAAGCTTGTTGGTATGGCAACCTATGGCTGAAATTGTCCAAAAGGAGTTTTCTTAGCATGTATCTCTTTGTCTCCAGATCTGTATATGCTTGCTGCTAATTTTCACTGTGTCAACAAATTTGAGGGGTTTGTGGTTGTTCTGTTTGGCTTTAAAATCTTTTGGTCCCCTAAGTGTAACATTTTTACAAGGGCATCTTATTTTTAAGAACTTAAAGCATCTGCTTTTGTGCTTAATCATAGCTTCTGTGTCATAGCTTCTGTTTAGTTTAACAAGTTGAATATTGCTTTTTATATTGCACCAAATGTGGTCTATGGGCTGTTTAAGAGCAGTTCCACAGAAAATATGTTGTCCTTCAACATCAGTATTGTTTGGAAGACTCACCTTAACATTTGGAGCTTATAATGCCAGATGTGGCCTTTGAAATGGGCTTTATTACCCTGATCGAGCCGTGCTGGCTTCCTGTTGTTTCCAACTGGATGTGGTTTGGAGGGTTGGGGTGAGACCTGAGGATCTCCATAATGCAAGTGCAATTCCCCAATTCCAGCAGTAGCAGTGGCATTAATTCGCAGCGTGGCTGTTTGAGCTCGGCTGGGCTGAGCCTTTCCTCCCTGGCGTCATCGCTTTTTTCCATCCCCAAATAGGTGATGAGTAATTACTTGGACTTGATTTATCATTCAGACCATAGTAGTTCTGTTACAAAGTAAACATTTTTGTTGGCTGAGTCCTAATGCAAAGACCATTTCACAACCACCTCTTATTTTAGGTTTTAATTGCTTCGCTTTGCTGTCAACTGATGTCCCCCTCCCCCATGCCTGGAGCCCTCCTTCCCTCTCCCCCTTCTCTGGTATGGGTTTTTTCCTGTTCCCACACTACTAATGTGATGAGCAACAGTTGCAGTATCACGGGGCCCTCACTAAAGGAGAAGAAAAAGAAAGGAAAAAAAAAAATCCCATACACCACCTTGTTTGCTTTTAGAGCCCTCCCACCTTTTCAGGAGGGGCTGTGTTAATCCTTGCACTATGAAGGGAAACTCCTATGTAAATCAAACCAGTGCTCAGTGCTCTCCTCCTTCCCCCTTCCAGCTCCCATATATTAAGTGATTGTTCTCCTCCCTTAGAAATGACAAATGATTGGTTACTTTTCTCTTGGCTTTCAACATATTTTCTTTATGGCCCGGAATTCTGGGGTTAAATCATGCTTCGTTCTGTTCTGTTCTGTTTCTATTCCCTCATATTATGCCATACATTCATGTGAATTTATTTTCCACCAACATGCTCAGAATAAACCAAGGCCTTTCCTTGATTTAAAGATGCAAAAACTAATGCAACTCAACCCAGAGCAGATTGCAACTATAATTTTTTTTCTTTTTTTTCTTCCTTTTTTTTCCTTTCCCCTAATGCTGTTTCTGGTTTTGTGCTGCATAGCCTTTTCTGGTTTAGCCTGCACTCTGAGGCTAGATTTTGATGTCAATGATTAGTATTTCTAATCGGTTGAACAAGGACAATGTCCCTTCTGCTGCGCAGAGGACACAAAGGCCCAGGCACTGATTCTGCTCCCCCTTGAAGCATTTTGGCTCCACTGGGCCTTTTCCCCCCCCCGTTGCTGTAAATCAGGGGAAATTCCACCCATCCCTGGGGTTAGAGATTAGAGCTGCAACCATAGGGGAGCTCTGGTTGCCCAAGGTGAGCGAAGCAGAGAAGCCCACGTGCACCTCCAGCCTGGGCTCTGCTCTTTGCTCTGGACAGGGGCTCTGGTGGGCTCCCTTTGGTGCTGGCTCAGCAGCTGCGGATTTGCTGCCCTGGGGGAAATGACTCTGGATTTCCACCTGTAAAGCAGATT
This sequence comes from Brachypodius melanocephalos, assembly GCA_013398615.1. NCBI lineage: Eukaryota > Metazoa > Chordata > Aves > Passeriformes > Pycnonotidae > Brachypodius > Brachypodius melanocephalos. Next base: position 11,660,548 of record VZSR01003282.1, on the reverse strand, counting down.
CCAGGGCTTTGTTCTGCCCTGACAAGGCAAACTTTGCTTCTGGCAGCCTGTGCCTGCTTGGCTCCTGGCAGCATCTGAGGGGCAGAGGCTCAGGGCCCCGTCCAACTTTCTTTGATATTAGTGGGAGTTTGCAGTTCTTCTGTGCCCTCAGGATGGATCCATGAAGTGGTCGTACAGGTTCAGGCTTCACTTCTTTTATTTTTCCTGAAACAGTTAGTAAGTTAATTTACATGAGATGTGCACCCTGGCAAATGCCATCTCCTAGCTATTGTTTCAGCTAAGCAGCTGTCATTTGCGTAACATTATGCATCCTTCATTGTACCATGCTAATTTTTTGAGGGGCAATTTTTCTACAATGAGCACTGCGGCTTCTAACAGAAACCTCTTTATGGCATTGGCCCCGGGGAGCTGCAAGCCCTGCCAAAGCAAACAAAGGCTTATTGCTCCAACTGGGCATGTCTGTGCCTTTAATACAGCGTGAAGTTCACAGAACACTGCATCCAATCTGCACATAGTTAACACCTGGTCCAATGCCTTCTGGCAATTAATCAAGATATCAATCAGTGGTGACAAAAATTAATAAATAACCCATGCTTGCATATTGCACATTCTCAGAACGGGAGAATTTGCATTGACACTTACAGCCCATTTACATTTTTTGACTGAGTTTTCAGTGTGTGATACTGTACAATACAATAATTACTGATGCGTATAAGTAACTGGTACCTTGGACACTTACAAAAGAGTATTAAAAGTCATATTGGTCTATCATGATGAAAAAAGCTTTGACCTCATTGAATTACAGTCCCAAACTTTGATGGAGGACCACAAAACTCTACTGCAGCAAATGCATCAATGGGGCTAGCCTAATTTTGTCTTCTTTCAAAAGCAGTGGAGTGGCTTTGGGTTGAACATGGCATATTCTTATCTTGCTAATTAATGGGAATGTTTTCCTATACCTTAAGCTAAATTCCACTGTTACACCTTTGTTAACTCTGAACAAGTACCCAAACTTTTCCCCTTTTGAAGTAACTTGGAAGCTAGCCACAACTTCAAAGGAAGGAAGATCTGTTCCTCTCTTCATTTAGAATACATAAAAGTACTCTGGACTATGTTTAATTTATCAAAACAGAGGCAGCACTTTGCAAATATAGGTGCACAGTCATTTGTACTGGCCACGCGAAGGTGTTATCAAAGGAGTGGCTTGTCTTCCCTGAAAATAGAAATCACTTGGTCGGATATGAACAAAGGTGTCCTCTCTTTTATAAAAGCTGGTACTTGTTCTCTAGTGATGCAAGAAAATATTCCTGGAAAAGAATGAAGCAAATAGCTTTTGTTATCCTATGAAGTCCTCTACTACAATGGTCAGAAATGGTAATTATAAATCCCCGTCACAAGTGGTTGTTCTCCTTTGCAGCCTGAGAGGCCGTGGCTGTACAGACCTGGAGTTTGATATTTGCTGCTGCTTTTAGGTCAGGGTTGAAGCTCATTAGTGGTGCAGGGGTGGGGAGTTTGTTGTGCTTTCACAGCGTGTTTCTGTCCTACCTGCTCTGCGAATGAGTAGAGCTCTCCTTGGGTGTCAGCTGGGGTAATTAAACTCGCTGATGAATGTCGTGGCTTTGAAAGAGAGGGTCACACGTGGCCAGGTAGAACCAGGAGCAGGCAAGGAGTTGTTGTATCCTGTACTGACCTACTGCGCTGCCCTACTCTCTCTTGAGCAATAATTTGGCTATCGTACCACACTGGGTAGTGGCTTTCCAACGTGGGTAAATACCGCCTTGGAAATAGCAGTTTTGGTGGGTCCCAGTGCAAGTGTGAAATCCTGTCAGGACCTGCTAGAACTGAGTAAATGTGACAGTTTCATAATAGTCTCGTACATGGAACAAGAACATAATTCTGCTACCTGAACCCAAACTATGGTATCTTTAAAAGATAACTTCTGAAATAGTTCTGGTTTGGCTTCTGAATTATTTGGAGTATAACAGTGCCTATGAACTTCATGATTTAAATACTTTCCAGAACAAGGAGACAAGAACATTTAAATTAGCTTAGTAGAAAGGCATTTAACATAAAGAGAGCAATAAAAATACATCACCTGTCATATGTGATCTTTATATGACCTTAGCCACAGAACAATAAATATTACATAACCGCACTAAAAGCAGTTTTTAACATCATATATTTATATTTAATAAGTCGTGATTTTCTTTCCTTCAAGATGCAATTTTGATGAGACACTTTAAGTGTGTGATCTAAAGGCAAAAACTTTGTGACTGGTTATGTAATGCTTCTAGTGGGGCATCATTTAAAGACTATTTGAATGAAAACACAGTCACTTTGTTTTGTTCTGCATCTTGCCAGTCTAATAGAGAAGTAACTATACAGTCCTTTTAAAATATAACTTTAAGTTTTCTACCTTTCTTTTGTGTTTGCTGGGTAACTCTTCACCTAGATGCATAAAATTACACTTGCTGAATACTGCATAGTTCAAGTGATCAGTTGCTATCCCCAGTTATCAGTTTAACTGTTAGATTTGCACTTTTAGTCTATAAAAGAAAAAATACTGCAAGCTAGTTAGATTTTAATTGTCCCTTTTAAATTAATTATGTGAGGTTCAGGTTGCAGTATAAAAATGCAACAAGGGAAATCAAAGCATCCTCCTTTAAATTAAATTAGCTTCTAATTACATTAGAAAGCCAAATACTACAACTGTAATTATTTTTTATTGAAGGAAAGCTGATTTTTTTGCATGTGCTGTCCTGTCTTACTAAATTTGGGGGGGGGGGTGGCAGTACCTGTTAAGAATAGATTTGTATAAAGGAAAAGCTGATAGTACTTTCTGTAAGGTATAGGCAATAAATATTCAAAGTCTAAAATAGTAATCAAATTTCTATTTTTTTTTGACTTATGTAAGTTTCCTTCAAATCTTATAGAATTTTATACTGGCTGTTTTTTAGATTCATGTTGTCTATCCTTAGATAATGCCCATAAATTTGTAATATATAGTGAGTTCATTAATCCAACTGGGGAGAAGACAAAGTTTGCCCCTTCTTTCCCTAACAAGTTATAACTATTCTGCGCAATCAGCCTTTAGGCACTAGTCAGCTGAAATGGAAAAAAATATTTAATAACAGAAGCTCAATAGCCTGCAGATCTCTGATGTCTGAGATGACTTCAACTCTTGCGATGAGCTACATTTAACCTAAGAAATATGATTTAATTCCACTTCAAAAGTATACTGAAATCTTTGATATATGGTCTGTGGTCTATTAAGCTTGATCCTGGCCTGACCTCTTAAAGGAAGAAAAGCTTTGTTTCTTTTTAAAATGCACAACCAAACAAAGCAGAAATTTCAATGTGGGTTCCAGTAGTTACGGCTTCAAAAATGAAAAGCATTTAAATACAGGCTTTACTTAAGTGTTTCCATTGTTTTATTGACTTCACAGTCTAGATATTTCTTTCTTGCCTCTTGGGAAACATTGACCTCAAAATTGCTGCTTGCATTGGAGTTCCCTGATTGACTTCAGAGGATGTTACTTGAACGAAGCCATCTGAACTATGTTTGCTAGAGGGGTCAAATAAAATAAATTTGGATGTGGCTAAATTATACTCTTAGCCACTTAATGCTCTCACATGCAAAGAAAGGGGCAGTAGCTATGCCAGAAGGAGTAAGCATTCTAGAAAGACTAATGGGGAGAAAGTATATTTGGTATATAGGCTGGGTAATCAGTGGAGGGATGGTACATACAGCAAGGGACATTCTATAATATGTCTTTCAAATTTTGTCATTCAATTTTGTCTTTCAAAAGATAAAAAACGGAAGGACTGGAAGAGGTATTTATTGCATCTCTGAATTTGGTTTCCTGTTTTAGAGATAACCACATATATTTATCAAACTGTAAGAAAAAAGAATTAGTCCTTTCCTCCTGCCTTGTAGTGATGGGCTATCACAACTGGTGGGTAGTTACCTTCAATTCACAGCATATATTAACTCAGGACAAGTTCATACCCAGTTCTCATGTCCCACTTTTTCATTTGACTAAATAACTCTTTTTCCTCCATGATGCTGATTTCTGACCTCTGTAAAGAGCAGTCAGAATCTTTCTAGCCAATGTTTTGGTAGGCTTCCATGCCACACTGTTTGAGAGTTCTGCACAGCCTTCTTTAAAGCTTTTCCAGTAACCTGAGACTGAGGTATGGTAAAAGAGAACACTTCACTTATCACCAAAATCCTGGGTGGTTGTAAGGTGCAGTGAAGGGACTTGTCTGGTTAGAAGAACGATCATGTGGTATTAAGGTCATCACAGACAGTGTAATTACAAAGGAATGGGAGATTTGATCATCAGCTAGATAGTTGGATATGTGGTGACCTCAAAACAGCTTGGTGACTTTTGCTTGACAAAGTAATTGATAATAGCTGAGAAGAAACCTTTGGTCATGGTGTATGTTGACATTGGTGTAGGAGAGAGTTTTAGAGAGTTAATTTCTGAATGCTTCAACAGAAGGTCTCTCTCTGATCGTTTTCTCTGGATGTTTCCCAGTGTTATGTGGTGCAGGGAGGGCAAGGTAATTGCAGATTGTCCAAAGTGTAGCTAAGCAGGTGTGGCAGAGCAGAGAGAAGTTAAGCTTGGTTAGGTGTTTGTAGACATCTCGAGGAAGAGAATAGAGTGCAGTAAAGCTGGGTGAAGCATCAATCAAGATAGAACCTACTTCAGGGCATACAGAAAAAAAAATCAGGATAATAATTAATCTCGAGAAACTGATGGGAAATGAAGAACTTGCAAATCGGAGACATCTGCCAAAGATGTGGGTAAAGCAAAGAATTACAATAGAGAGTGGGATACAAAGTTCAATCAAATTAAGGGGGAAAAGGGATGTGACGATATATTATGTGAAGTCAGTGGCATGTGAGGTTAAATTAAAGTAAGTGAAAACAAGGCATGACCAAAGAGGTTGGAAAGCAAAATTGTGCTTGATGGACTCCTACAAACCTTAATATGAGGAAAAGTTTATAAGGAGCATGAAACACTGCATTGTATACAGACATAATCATAACCAGAGCCTTTGCATATAAACCTCCTTTCTGATGTACTGGGCACTACTAGGTAAAAGAGGGATACAAAAAGTTGGTCCAAGACAGATAAAAGGATATTTTATCTGCTCCCATACAGAGTAATCAAAGCTGCAAGAGGATCTAGTTTATGGAAGCAGTTTCTTGATATTTTTAAATATATTTTTAAAGCAGCACATTTTAATGAATCTAAGTGGTTCACTCAGTGTTATGAGAAATGTAGCATTTCAGTCACGGAGCGATGATAACTGAACAAGAAATAACAGAACTCTTCTAAATTACCTTCAGTGCATAAAGGCAAAGTAGAGAATGAGAGAGTGATGCAAAAATTAAGGGAAAATGTTATCAGTTAAATGTATAGTAATTGAGATAACTCTGCCTTAAAATAAAGGGAATAAAATCATTAGATACTGTGAAAAATGCTTCAAAACACGTTTCAAAAGACAAGTATTGTTTTCTTGCCTCCAAGATCAGTTAGATGTGGGAAAGCAAAGAATTGGATTTGAGGGCTCATTTCATCAGAAGAAAGTATCAAGTTTGATTTAGCTCCTGCATTACTTAACATGCTAGTGGTCTGCAGAATGTGTGGGGAAAGAGGGAGGTAGCAGCATTTCCCAGCTGACGCAAATGTGGTGAGTGCTTTCTTTAAAGTATTGAGGTGGGGAAGGTGGGCAGCAATGTTTACACATGGCTCTCTCTGCAGTATTTCTGCTTTGCACCTAGATTTCACACAGGAGCTTCTGCAGAACAGCACTGGGTTTTCTCCTACCGTGGTGAAGCACAATGCTTACTGGTGCAAAGCTTACATTAATTTGCATTGGTGCTGGATAGGTTATATTTATTGTCTAGAATCCCATTAATTTTCTTAGGCTAGAAAGTATTGCTTAAAATATTTTAATATTCTACTGTAACAGAAGGTCCCAAGTAGGTTAAAAAATTATATGAAATCTAAATTGTAAAGGGACTCACTCAATGAAGGTGAGGCAAAATTTTCTTTAACCATAACAGCAACAGGTTCAGGACCTTTTATTAGTCACCTTTTAACTCAATTGATGTGGTTAGAAATTGCATGTATGCTTTTTCTTCTTCTTTCAAACAAGTAACAAAAGCTGAATTAGGCTGCAGTGATGAAATCTGAATCATTTCCTCCTCAGACTAAACTTGCTAAACTGGTACAATCTGGAGAGTGATGTAATGAGGAAAAAACCTGTTGTTTGTCTCTTGATACCATTCTTGAAAAAAATCATTGCTACGTAATACAAATATAGTCATCACCTTTTATATCCTTTCACCATTGCTGATATTGGAACCCTTCCAAATAAGTAGCATTCCAAAATTGGCTGTAGCCTTCTTCGTAGTTTACCTACTTAATTATAGGTTAAACTGGCTTATTTTTCTTTTATTTTTTTCCTCTTGCTTTTAAATAAAGCACTACTGTTCAAAAGTTTGTTTCAACAAGCTATATAACAATATTTTCATTCATTGTTATAATGGAAATATCTATCTTTAATCTCATTTTTGCATTGATTTAGAGCTCCATAGTATCTTGGCTAGACTTCCTTTAGTCACGTATTGCTACAGTTTTGATGCTAAAATAAGAAACTGAGGAACTTGAATTATTCATGGGAGACTCCATTTAGGACTCACAGCTAAAACACAGGAGTGTAAAAGTTCAGAGGTGGTGTTTTTTTGGTTTTTTGTTTGTTTTGTTTGAATTTTTTTTTTTAAATAAAAGACAAAACAACTTGAACCAGCTGGATAACCTGTGGTAAGCTATAAATTGTAGATGTCTTTGACAAAGATGATAGAGATGAGCCAATGTTGTATAAACTAAACACTCAAGTTCTTAAACTGTCTGGCACACACGCTTTCCCAGAAAAGTAATCAGCTTAAGGAGTGAATTCTTTATTTCTGTTCCACAATTCTATCACGATTGCCAAACCTATTTATCAGAAAATGGGGAGAGCTTGAGGCAAGATAATTTATATTATTTTTAAGCATGAACTCCAAATCAAAATCTTCTGTAAATTTTACCCAATGACAATTTAACTTTATGATGCGAGTTAGTTATATAACACTAGCTTACACAGGCATTGCATTGCAGGAGTGATGAATTGCTTCAAAAGAGGAAAGGTAGCCTCTTGCATTTAGAGCCCAGCAGCAGGGGTCAGGAGATGCTAGTTCTGTTTCTTATCCTGCCTCTGATTTGATATATCACCATGGGAAAGTTTTTGAAAAAGACACTGGCCTTGATCCTGGAATAGGTGCTTTATGGGTAATCCTCTGAACAAACACTGCTTCTGTGCCTTTCTGACTCTAACAGAGGCTCCTATTCAAATTGAGCTCATTGGAGGAGTAGGGTGATGGTGAAGATACCCTCTTTGCACAGATGGAAGAAAAATCATAATACTTCCTTATGTAGCTGGGGCATTTGTTTTAGAGTATTCTGAGCTCTCAAATGGGAGAGGCTTGTAATGTGACAATAATAGATTTTAACTGAAGAGCAATCTCTGGTGTCAGAAATGTGAATAGACCTTATCAAGGTGCATGAAATGCCATGTAGGAATTTCTTATGCAAACTCTTCATAGGGAAAGATTTCTTGAGAATAATGAGTTGTAGATAGCTGGAATATTGTGTAGAGTCAGGATGATATAAAGCAGAAATGGGTGAGCAATTACAACAGATAAAATAATGAGAATAGAGAGACTGTTGTGGGAAATGGTAAAGTGTCAATCTTGGCTACAATAGAGAGACAGCAGCTTGTTACTTAAGGACAAAACAGACAGGATGATTTTTTTTTTTTTTTTTTGTGAATCCACAGCTCAATTTGGCATTACAGTGTGAACTGGGGGGTGGTGGGGTGGGGGGTGGTGTTGGTTCATCTTCTTTTTGAATGTTCCAAGTCTTGCAAAGAAAAGGAAGTTTTAACTGAAGAAATAAATTTTGACCTTGCTTAGAGCTTATGGCCAAATAATTTGAATAGATGCAGAACTGAAACATAGCAGCTTATTATTAGATACACTTTGTGTGCTGTCCTATGAGAGCATTATCCAAAGGTGCTTTACCTTCTGAAAACCTGATTCACTCCAGCAACAGGTTCATGCAGTAGATGTTTTGTATATGCCACCATCATATGGTTGAGCATTCAGCTAAATCTGTGTAATTGCTTCATGCAACGAGAAAGAATTCTGCTCATTCAGTCATGAATAGCACATACGCAAAATCTTTCTTGGGAAAGGGTGATCAGCTAATCTGAATTTCTGCATGGCACAAGCTGTCGGGTGTCACTGTAGTAATTATATTCTGCATTAGTCTAGTATGCTACTGGTACCAGTTGAGGAGTCGTGGTGATAATGGAGCACATCTTTCAGGGAAATATCAATTGTTGCAGTTGTAAGTTGTTCCAATGGTTTAAAAGTGGCACTGCTTTTCTAGACTGAAGTTGTCTGACACTTACAGGGCTGAGTGTCAAACATTTGTGAGATGTGGAGTTCTTCGAAATAGCTTTTTATGCCAATGAAAATAATTTTCAGGAATTTATGGAAGAAGGAGTTGGGGAAGGAATGAAACAAGGACAGAGACTACGTCTTTATTTCTTGTCCCCATATCTGTGAAGACTGGACATCCCAGTGACTAATTCATAAACCCAGGGTTTAAGACACTCTGATGCAGTTCTTTGCTGGGTAAGAATTAGAATAGGAATTTGAAACTTGCTGGCTGCTTGGGCACTCCAGTACAGAATTGAACTATTCACTGTCTATTTGAGAATAACATATAAAATTAATTGCTGAGTAACTTGATGATATATTAGCAACAAGACTTTTTTTATACCACGCTCTAAAATATTTTGCTAATGGGTTCAGAGGCTTTTATATAATCATCTTTGTTTTATTTTCTAGAGGTGGGCAAAAAAAGGAAGTATTGTTATCACTACTCCTGCATTTCCCATGGCCCCAAAACCCAACTAATGACCAGTCTTGACAAGTTCATTTCTGTGGAAGACATTATCTTACTTCCAATTCACTACCACCCACAGATGACACTTTACAAAATGTCACTGTTACATAATTGATAATCACTCAACAACTGAGAAAATGGAACTTGGAAAGAGGCAACATTTCTGTGTCCAGAGAGGAAATTCTCTTTCAGCTACTCCGTCCCAGAGTGGATAAACGTGAGCGTTCTACAAGTTAGGAGAAAGTTCATTTTTGCATGGAGACATCTTTCCAAAATGATGATTGTAACTTTTTTTTTTTTTTTAAAAAGAGAAACAAATAGCTATTTAATACTTATTAAATAAAGTGATGCTCATCTCAAATGTATCTTGCCTTCTGGAGAACAAAGACCTTAAAATCCAAAGCAAACACTCCCTCACAGGGGATGCAATATGCTGAAGGGGAACCTTGATAAATTTCAGTGGTATATTAAAACTAGGACACTGGAGACAGGAAGTGTGAAAGATATGTTTTTCCCTCAAGTATTACATATGGATAATTCCACTCTGACTGGACAGTCATTGTGATTGTACAATCAATCCTATTGGATTCCTGGGTGAAGGGTGCAGTTTTTAATAAGTCCATCTCTGAAGGCTCAGTCTTTTATCTGTTGCACGGAATACCTCATCTGGCACTTTGCCTCACTCCCATCTCTGGGTAAGACTATTAAAAGCATGTTAGAATGGAAGATATTTCTTTAGTCTGTGATGTATACACCTGATCTCAATTAAATTAGTGGCTCACCCGCTGCCATTCACAGAAAGCCTGATGGTAGCCGGAGAAGGCCCCAATATTTGCACAGCAAAGCAGGTTTGTGTGCGATATTTCTGGTTGCCCTACGAGTTAACTGTTGGCTGGTGTGCAATGAGCAGCAGCACCAGTGGAAGAGAAGGCCCCCAGTTTGCACCCCAGAAGTACAAGTGACAAGTACTACTGTAATTAAGCAAGGTACTTACATAGCACTTATACACTGATATTTCCAAACTGGCATCCACAAGCACTTCCAATTCCTCTCATTTATTATTGAGGCTCCTCACAGCAGTGTACGGATTCCTTCCACTTCCCCCTGTGCTTGCATTCGTCATATGCATGACACCTTGGAACTGGTGTATGCATCCGTGATTTGTGCTGTGATTAACACATTATCAGCTTCCCGTTTCTTGTTAGCTAAAAATAGTCCTGGCTATCCCTGCTAGTCTGTCGCTCAGGTGATGGAGATGGAGGCTGCAGGAACCTTCTGTAGCATTTGGCAGTCAGGTCCATCTCTCTCATGCCTTTCCCAAATCTTTCCTTGATCTCCTGGCATGGGTAATGGTTCAGGGTTATTTTTTGATGTCTCTTGCTCAAAGAATTGGAAGAATTTCCAAAACCTACATTTCCATCCTGCCTTTTCTTCCCTTTCTGATGCTTTCACGGACACCAGCGGTCTCTCTGTGTCCCTTTCCTTGCTTGCAATGGTGCCCACACAAGGCATGTGAGGCTCAGTCCCTTCTTCCTGCAATGCTGCCTGATGTGGTTGCACCACACAATTTTACAAACAAAACTGAAACACAAAAATACCAAAAGAGTAAATGCACCAAAAAGAATGCTTGTCATCTTGTATGACTCCAAAAGGCTCAACAATATTTTTCTGAAACTTCCCTGGGATATTCAGCTCTAGGGTGTATGCAAGCAGAGGAAGGTTTTAGGAAGTAATGCATTTTGGTTTCAGGTTAAACTTGTATTTTAATACACAATCTGGAAACAGAACTTCAGGTTGGTGCAAATATGAGGAGATTAAAATATTAGAGATCAAATTAGCCTCAGAATTAAAATCTACCTATGTGCATCTCTTTCCTTATCCTAAGCACTGGCTTATTGAAACTTCAAAATCTTGAACTATTTGCAAAACAGAGCTCTGTAGATAAATGAATGCCTATGGTACAGAAATACGAATTCCTGCCACTTCTGTTCCATGCTGTTTGCTGTCTCCAGAGTAAAAGCTTCTATTTCAGAGCTGTGTCAAGAACCATGAAGCGTTATAGCCTGACCAAGCATCGACCTAGCAAACTCCTAAACCCTGGAGACAAGTCAGTGGAGAGACTGAATAAACTTCTTTTAAAAATGCTGTCTCTAAACAGTGGCAACAGTAGCACAGTTTTGTTGCTCCTCAGGTTTTCTTCAACTCTTGATTTATTTTAACCTTGCATATAATTTTTTAGCAATTTATACATCTTATTTTAGCAATTTTGTGCAGTCATGAAGAATTGTATGCAGTCCTCCACTTGTTAATGTTTCTAAACATTCCAAAAAACTGTGTCTTTCATCCTTTGACTTTGTACTCCATTGTCTTATCTACTGCATCCCAGAATCCCCCACACATCTTTCAGCAAGAAAAAAAATGCATTTGCACCCATTTCTGAAGGCTGTAGGAATAGCAACTGAGCATAAATAAATCAATCAACTAACTTGATAGTTTGGCCACACACGTGAATATGATGCTAGGTGCCTATTTTTACATGTATGTAAAAAATTGTAATGTCTGTGAGCAGAATAGCTGCAGCTACTTCCACTTAATCTAGAAGTTGCTGAATTCGAAATGTCAGATTTCTAGGATGCTTCAAAGGGAGGTGGTTACTGTAAGTGTCTCAGCTGAGGTATCTTACTACAATCCTAAAATTCTTTTCCCACTATCTGTGGCTCAAAAGCTGCCATGAATGTGTAGCAGGTGGCAGCCTAAGGTTTAATGTTCTGAGATTTTTGAGACAGCAAAAGGTCACTGTTGCAGTGTGATCTGACTCTTGTATGCAAAGTCTGTGGAATGGCATCTAGTTCAATAACTAGATGAATTAGAATGTCAGTTTTGGAAAAATGCTGAAACCTGATCTTGTTATTGAAAGCAAGAAGATGTGCTTTACACTGATATTTTGGGACAATATCTGTTGTTTGAAGTCTTGTACAAAGAAGGAGCAAGCTTGGCATTGCTGCAAACTGAGCCAGGGAAATTCCTCTGCCCCTGGCAGGGCTAGTGTGGGGAGACAATGCACTGACAAGGGAACGTGAGTTTTTCTCTATGCAGAAAGTCTTCCAACCACTTGGCGTTTGTTATAAATGTGTGTCTGAAAGCTGTTTCAGATGTTTCAGTCCCTTTTCTCCTCTTTGTCTTTAGGTTCAACCCTCATTTCCCCTTGTCAGTGCAGCATCCAGAACACTTGCAGACACTCACTGGGAAGTGCAACTGTTAGTTTGTGCAATTTTGCTTCTTTTTTTTGCTTTAGAAGGGAGACAATGCAACTTCCTAAAGCGTACATTTAATCTGTTTGTGGGTACTGTATTTTATTTGTTATTTAAAGGAAGGTGAATTAAGAATAATTGTGCTTGACGTAAAAAGGGGTGTGATTTAAAACAGTTTTCCTGAGTTTGGGATGTGCCAGGTGCAGGTGTGTGTGACAGAGAAGGTAAATCCCAGGTTCTGGGGTAGATTTGAAAGGAGCATTATGTACAGACAGAGCCTTGGAATGGTGCTTTTCTTCTGTTTGCACTTCCTTTGGGACTTGGCTTGAACAAATACGTAAGACCCTGAAAACTTTCAAATAAGGTTAAATGCATGTGATCCTATGCTCCAGGGATGAGTGGAATTAGTTGTGCAAGTAGGGTTTTTTCCCTGTTCTTTTGCGTTTTTCACCTTGATTTTTATTTCAGAATGCTTTGAGTTGTGGCCATGTGTGGGTGTATGTCATTGGACTACAGAGCTGTTTAAAGTCAGCATGCATTGTAGGTCTGTGGGCCATATCTACATTTAGAGTCAGTGCCACATGGCAGAGCTGGCTCCCACCAAGCAATCTGGCTGAATCTGATTAAGCAATCCAGATATTTTTCACACCTTATATGTTCCCACCAGCAAGACAGGTTTATTGTATAGCAGCAGTTCACTAATGTCCCCAGGAAATCTCTACTACTAAAACATATTTTGCATCCAACTTTAGCCTGTTGAGTGTTCAGTATTGTTATGGAAATGAAAATTTTAATAGCTAGTGAATGGGTTTCTCCATTCTCTGTCATGGAAAGCAACCTTGATAACTTCACATGGTAAAGCTTCACTTTGGGGACGGGAGAACAGGGCTCTTGACGTCCCTGACCAACAAAAACCACCACAGGGCAGCATGTAGCACACAGGGAGAACAGGAAAACGGCTAATCCCAGCCAGATCCCATTGCAGAACATCTTACTATCTGGCTAATCAGGATAAGTGCTGAAAAGCTCTGAGTGTGATGTCAGATTTATTTCACGATGAACAGGGAAGATCTCTTGATCCTCAAACACTTCAAGTAAAAGTTAAAAGGGGGGGTGTGAGGTGCGGGGGAGGAGGCGGAAAAAAGATATTGCGCTTTTTTTCTTTTTTTTTTCCAAGTGTGATGAACTGTTTTCTCCTCTAAGTGTTTTAAATAGCGGCAGTGTGAAAATTACATTTGCTTTGAATAATTGCTAGCGTTTTTCCCATTGCAGTCCTTCTATCTGGAAGCTTTGTATCTAATATTGCTCTTGCCTGAAACTTGGAGGAGCAGTGTGAATGGAGCGGCAGGTCCATTTTTAAAACAAAAAATATTTTGTAATATTTTATTTGCTCAACAGTTCTACGCTGTGGCAACACAGGCTTACGCAGCAGTTTATAAGCGTAGGCCCTCGTCCAACAAAGGCTTATATCGCGTATGTTTAGCTTTACGCTGCCTCCAAAGGGAATATCATGTGTGATACAGACTGTAGGTACGGCCCATTTCCTGCCCTGAGCAGCTCGCGAGTGAAGTAAGACAAGACCCAGAACAACCGTGCGCGAGTAGGAGTCTTGAACAGGGTAAATATCCGGGGGAAAAACCCCTACTTGGAGGGATTTTTAAAGAGGGAGGAGAAAAAAAATGGATTTTTCGTGTTGTGGGTCAAGGGCAGTGAGAGGGAGAGCTCAAGGGTGGCAGGGAGACCTTGTGGGAGGACAAGGCAATGGCTGAAGGAGTGGAGGTTCTCTGAGGGGATGGGATGCAGCAGAGTAGCGGCCCTAGTGCAGTCTTTTGGTTTTATCTGTTGACTAAATAAAACTGGTTGACACTTCAGGGCATTCATTTTTATTCAGTCTAATGAATACTGTCAAATCCTGAGAACAGCTTGTGGAATTCATACATAATTGTTTCACTGATGAAGAAACCGAGGCAGGCAAACTAATGATTTTCCCAAGGCCACAGAAGGAACATCATAATTTAAAAAAAAAAAAAAAATCTCTTTCCCAGGCCTGTGCTGAACCACTAATTCATCTCTAAACAGAGAGTAGTATTTACAGAGGTGCTCTCATTTTTAAGTGATTTAGGCACACCTAGGAGTTTGTGTCATTGGAAGGCTATGCTATTCCTAAAAGGCTAGATCAAGTTTAAAAAGGAGGTTTAGACTCCTAAAGATACTGGAAAAGATTATCTAACATCTGAAAAGAGTGTTCGGTAGGAAATTATAGACACTTTATATCATAGATATAGCTGGGCTGGATTGTGCTCTGCTGAAGTCAACCAGATCTGATCTGCTACAGCTTGCTAAAAAAAAAATCCCAATTAATTCCCAGCTTGGCAAGCAGTTCTATCAAGTGTCCTGCTTTACTACTTTCTCTTAGGAGCCGTGATACCCAGGCTTGTCTTAGCATATAGTAGCACTTCCATTTTTTTCCTCCTCTACCCATCAGTTTGGAAATCAGGTTCTAGTTGGCACCATCTTCCTCTTGTGTGGGTAACACTAGGAAAAAATGATTGTTAACTGTAGATACTCTGTTTAGGGAAGCAGAATCTTTTCCCAAGGATATATATCACTTTCCAATTTAGTCATGTGCACACCCAAGCCTGTGCATGAACTGCATTTCTGTTGCATGATGCACACTCCCATTTCATTCAGGTGGAGTCCTGGTAATATCTAATAAATATCTGCTTCTAGCTATTTTGAAAAATATGCTCTGAATCACCTGCTATTCAGCAATACATCCAATATGTAAATAAATTCACTTAAAACCACTGTGTGGATAAGCATTCACAGGAGCTGCAAGCAGTATGCAGGATAAGTTGTTTGGAGAAAGCTTCTACCTGTTTGAGCAGAAAGATTGGCTAAATGATTCACTCTCAGGTGACCATGCCCTGCCCCAAGTTACTGTAGGGTTTTTACTTTTCCCTGGTACAAAGCAGAGGGATGCAGGAGGAGAAGAAGCTGCAGTAGAAGGGCTGTAGCAGAGAGGCGGCCTCTGGCCTGTAGTTTGCATGAGCACCACTGCTGGTTTTAGGCAAAGGTTAGGGAAAGCAGAGTCTTATCTGCAGCCCTGCATGCATTCCTGCCTTTACTTAGCTGAATCAGAAGTATTATTTGGTAGCAACTTCACTCATAAATCTGTAGTTCTGAAGTGGGAATGAAGTACATTCAGTTAGGAAAAGGCATAGCATGCCTTGCTGCTTGTGCCCAGAGATGGGGCCACAGGATCTGCAGGTGAGATTTGGAACACCTGTGCATTTTTTGCATTTGGACATATGGGAGCTCTACCTGAGCAAGCCCTTTGAAACCAGGCCCTAAGTGTTTGAGTGGAACCTTGTGTTATGAAAGGTCCTTGTGTAGTGTCCTTTGGGAAAGGGCTTAGTGTGCTCATTTGCATCTCTATACCCAGAATGCTTTTCCAGCTCATTGCTGTTTCATAGTCGCTCTGGTGTCAGTGCTACAGAGCAGCTGAAAATGGCTTGATGTGCTTCTGCATGCTGCTACTTTCCCTCTGGAGCAAAAGAAAGGATGTCTGTCTGTAAAGGGTGGATGAAACAAAATGTCCCTATCTTCCCCACAGCATGGGTACTCTCCTGGCCACCCAAACAACTAGAAAGTGCTGCTAAGGGGACAGATGCTGGTACTCAAAATCTTAAGCTGCCTGCAAAATATCATCGCGCTCCCAGGCAAAGACGCAGCTGTGTGAAATTGTGAACCTTTAACGTGATCCCACCTCCCTGCCACAGACAGTTCGTGGCAGCTTGGAGAAGTGCTGAGGGTCTAGAGATGTAAAATCCTGACTCTTATGTCTGTTATAGGGAAGAAAATATGGTAGATTTTGCACTGAAACATCAAACGTGGCAATTGCAAGTGAATCTGGTAATGTTAAGAGCTCTGGGGTCAGGTGTGAGGGCTACAAAGCATCCACTGTGCTGCAGAATGAGAGCTCAAATGGAAAAGAGCCTGACCAAGTGGTCATCAATTCCCTTCCCTGACAGGCAAGGGCTGTGCCCTGCAATGAATATTCTGGTTAAAGACGTATCCTTGAAGATTCAGCATGTAATGATTTGCAAGTTGTAGCCTGAGATAACTCAGAGGAAGTACTATATAAATGTCAAGCTACTCTTAATATACTGGTGGTGGTACTATACACTGGTGGTGGTACTTTTTCAAGGAATTGTCACTGAAGTAAAATTAACATGCAAAAGATATGGCAAATCTACTAGCAAATTATGTAAATATTTTGCAAGGGGCAAACTTTCAGTGCCAGGCGTGAAAATTGGGTCACAATTCCCATTAACAATTACACAGCCTGCGTGCCTAATTTTCCAGGCACCATGCTGAAAATTCACCCCACGTTATGGAAGCAATTAATGGCTTAAAATTCTTTTTAGGCGAGTAAATGTGTAGAAGTGTTGATAGCCTTTTCTGTGTGGCATTTAATGAGCTATAATCTGATAACTAGATTAGATTGTTCTCTCATGATATCGACAAAGATTTCTTTATATCATTATTATTGCTATTTAAATACTACAGCAATGCCAGATGCAGGGATCAGAGCCCTGTTGCGCTAGGTGCTGTACAAATATCTGTGAACATGTGGTCTCTTCACTGAAGACAGATATAATAACTACTTTGCTATTCTGGTCTGCTTAGGCACCAGGGAAATGCTGAAGGTTCCCACACAGTATGAATCTATTAAAAAGATAATCTGAAGCTATTTTGGTTTCTCATATAGAGGATTTTTTTTTTCCTTTTCAATGCTTACACATGACTTTCATTAGCATTAAATGTGTGTGGAGGAAGAGTTGCTCTTAACGTTTGTAGCTCGGTACCTATCTCTTTCATATCAGTTAAATCCCAGTGAATATAACTGTTTAGTAATTGTCTGGTATTTAATTAAAATACAATAACCCCTTTCCAGAGACGCCAGTTGTGAATCTGGTGGCCCAGTCATAAAGATGCTAATTTAATGAATATTCATAAATCATGAATATGCATAGAGTGTCAGGGATGTTCTTTTGTACCCTGCTGCTATGCCAGGTCTCGCTGGCACAGCAGACGGCACATGTTGAAGGAGCTTTGCTCCTAGGGGAGAAGAGAAATATTCACGCTGGAGCAGGACGAGTGCCTGGGTGTAACTCTGAGTGGAGGTGCTGGGAGGAGAGGCGATGGGAGGCGACGAGCGCATCCGACCCGCCAAGTGGGATGTGCAGTCTCGATGTGGCTACCAGGTGGTAGGATGCGTTCCTTCTCAGGACTGTTGATCCTTTTATAGCTGATGGACGGCTCTGAGAGATGTTATAGTCAACCTTTGTAGTCATAGAGGTCACAGCCACCATTATTACCACCTGAGCAGAGCCTGTGTGCAGGGATTCCCATTTTTTTTGCCCTGGGCAGGCTGTACATGCAGAAAAGGCTGTAGGAGCTGTAGGAAGCTGCCTTAAAGCACTTCAGCCTGCTGCAAGTGGTAGGTGTGATCAAGACTGTGGGGCTGAATGGGGTTCATGCAGGGGATCCTCTCTTATCTGGGATGTTCCAGGTTGCTCCTTGTACTGGGATCTTTCCCCAGGGTTTCCAGGGATTTGGCATCCTCATTAGTCAGTGACAGTGACCCCGCTTGACACTGATGTTGTAGCCAAATATTTCTTTCAGTAACTTTGGGGTGCATAGGGAAATTTAGTGATACATCTCTTTATTAGTCAAAAGAAAAAAGAAAACAATTACAAGAAATTGTGGTTTATCCTGCCACTTGAGATACTGCAGAATAAAGTCAGTGTCCCTCCACAGCCTCACAAACTCCATGCTTTCCTCGTGACATGTTTTTAAAGAAACTGAGTGTTTAACCTAACCCTAGGAATCCCTAATATGCCGTCAAAGGAGCAGGCTAGGGAGCCAGCTTTGCATTCGTTGCTTCTACAGGTTTCAGTTGCCCCTAGAGTTGCAGGTTGATGGCTGAAATATGCTTGAATGCAAATGCTGTGAGCCCTTATGGTGCCTGTGTGATGCCAGTGAGGCGCTTTGCTGCAGCTTTGCGTTGTGAGGCGCGTACCTATGGGTGCGGAGCAAGCCCGCTTCTCACCCCGCCGCACACTGCTGGGATGCAAATTTGTTCTTGTGAAAAAATGTCAGCGCAGAGAGTTGAGCTGTTTGCTTTGGCAAAGTGTAGAGCAGGAGCGAGCACCCGTCCCTCTGTCCGGGCTGAGGTGTTGGAAAGTTTAAGAAACCCGAACAACAGCGGTGCTCTGAGTACCCTGCTGCCTCTTCCCCGGGACCACCGCAGCACTCAGGCTTGGCTTTGTGCAAGAGATTTTTGCAAACCCCCTACCAACCCTTCAAATGTGTTTGCAAAAACTGGCAGGGAAAGGAGAAGGGAAGAAGAGCTGCTGGTGCTATCCAAGAGAGCTCTGTTTTCTCTGGTAATTTATTTCAGCTAATACACATCTCTAATAGCTGCCGGCTCCAATCTTTGCTTACATAAACGCTTATTTAAAGCTCTTACGATCAAATCATTCATCTGGACTCAAACTCGTTTCTAAATTTGTGCATGTAAATTTTATTCATGGGCCCAGCTGTGTTCGTGCCGAATTTGCATTTGTGCATATGAATGTGTTGTTTTTTCTCTCTGTCAGCATACAACCACAGGCTGCAGCTGAAAATATGGACCTAGATTTCAAAAATTTTAATGACCATACTCTGAAAGTTTTAGTTCCTTTCCCCAGAGCTGGTAAACTTGTCTGCATAAGCCTTATCTTTATCCTTTGCTTTAGGGAGCTTGCTACTGTATGTGTCAGAAGATTTGCTTGCACGTGGTGTTCAAATATAAAATGAGACTTTGTTTTGCCAATATGGATATTGACGTGAAAGGGCAATTAGCTTTTTGTCTTGCTTTTTATGCAGCTAATCCCTCCTTCCTTTCTGTGTTTGTGCCACCTCAGTTTGTATAGCAAAAGATTGTTTTGAGAAGAACTGAAATTTATTTTGTTCGTGGGGGGTGGCAGGGCAAGAAATCAGTGCACTGGAGACAGAGAGGAAAAATACCTTTCTGCTCCTGTAAACAATGTAAATAAATACAATTCAGAGAAGGAAACAGTAAATCAGTCTTGCAGAGCAATTTGGATATCTGATGTATGTAGCATGAGTAACCTCACTTCATGTACTACCAGAAGTGTGAAGCAACAGTGGTGCTGCAGGTTCCCCATAACTGTTAATCAGAAGGGTCTTACAGGATTCTTTTCCTGATGCTTTTTGTAGAAGATTGTGATGAGCATTTGCCTTTCTGCATGCCCCATTCATTATAATGCTCTTCCCTTATTGACCAAGAGTAGGAATCCAATTAAATTGGGCTGTGGTAAAAAGTTTGTTAAATAAACTTGCCATAATTTCTAAACTTTAAGTAGTTACAAACTTGTTAAAAATCAAGAACCTTTTCAATCTGCTGGGTACAAAAACATTGTAAATCAATTTGAGGATACTAAAACTCACTCCAGTGCTTCTGAAATGAGTAAACTGAAAAGTGGCATAATCCTGAGTAGAGCCTGGAGTCAAGGGGATCCCAAGCACTTCACACATAAGAGCTCTTCTGAGAGATATTGTTTTATATAAACTGCTTCTCCACCTTTTCATGTGGCATAGGCTATTTCTTTGGGGTTGGGGTTTAGGTAACAGTGTAGGTTTTACCCTGGGAAACACAGTTCTAGGTCACAAGTTGTTCTAGGTAAGTGAAGATGTTTATGCATCTTCAGTGCTAAAGTGCTGCACAAGAGCTGTAAGTATCGAGAGTGAAAGGCACAAAGAGGTGAAGACCCAGCATGATCTTTTGTTATCATTATAATTCTCTCCTCCAATGGGAAATGTTGGGTACTCATCATTTTACTGGGAACTGGGGACTTTGGAAGGAAATGAAGGAGGTACTTGCTGATCTTGTGAGAGTCTGAGGACATTTAACTTCCTTTGGCATCTGACAAGACTGTGGGAGTTTTGGATGACGACGACCAGTAATGTCACAGGCATGTGTTGGAAGCACACTTCCTCTCCAGTAGCTTTTGGAAAGCTTTTGCCAAAGTGGTTAAAATAGGGTTGAACAGTGATTAAATAATAATTCTGGAAACAGTCTTAATTCCACTTCTTTTACTGCTTAGACTGTTTGTGCAAGATAAGTAATTATATCAGAAGTGTGGTGTAGGAAGCTGGGCAATTCCTCACTTGAGCAATGACTCTGCTTTTGAGATGCAACCCTGCTTTTTTTTTAATTTTTTTTATTTTATTTTATTTTTATTTAGAGGTTTTGGTGTGGATTTTTTGTGGCATGCTGTAGCCTGTTTGTGCACTACTGACTTGACAGTAGTACAGAGCTGCGGTGTCCAGTGGCATTGCATGCAGGAGAGCATGAAAGGTGAAGTGAGAATTCCTTTTCATCACAGTTTGCACTATGCTGAGGGCTGCACAGCATCTGGGGTATCCTCTCCCTTGTGCTTTTGTGCCTTCATGATTTTGGATGGATGAGTTACTCCTTGAAATGATACCACTTATCTCTTCAGTGCAGCCTTTCTCAATAGGATAATGTCTCAGACCTGTAACCTTTACAGGCAACATACAAGTTGTCCTTGCTCACAGACGTAGTCTAAACTTTGTCAGTGTAACTAATTGGAGTTCTAGGATTTCATTATGAAAGCTTTAATTAAAAAAAATTCTACTGAGATGCATTTTACATAGACTGCTCATATCCTTTTGCTTAATAATGTAAAATATAAGCACATTTAAGGAGGGCCTAATCACATATTTATTCAATATTCTTAACTTAGATAAGAATTTCAATGGGATGTCTTCACCCAGAATGTTCTGCAACTTCGATGAGGAACAAAAGATAATCTGCAGAAATCAATGTTTTCTGCTTTAGAATCCAGTAGTGCTTGTTTGAAGAAATAGTAGTTACAGAAGGGAAAATGACAGTCTCTTTAACATATACTTAAGTATGGTAAGTGCAACGATGAAAGCAGACATAAGGAGTGAGAAAGATATAAATGGAAAGATTAATGACAGCATTAATTTATTTGCATCTATCATGGAGAAGTTATTTGCAACATAAAAAGTAGCAGTTTGTGAAAGGCACTCTAGTAACTTAATTCTCATCTGGGTATTAAACTTAATACGTGTAATATTTCTACGGTTTCACCTGCCTCCCTTCCTTTTTTGTTCTCTGCCTTGGAATTTACAATGCCCTTTTGTGTTCTTATTCACGGGGTGGTGAGCAATGCTTTGACCTCTTTTGCACTTTAGACATGAAGCATGTGTGTTACCTTGTCTGGTGAGTACAGCCGTGTTTATGCTATTTAAAGGAAAAAAAATCATTTGTGCTAGCAGATAATGAACATTATTTCTTGGGAAGTACTGCAGAACGGTGACTATGAGATATTCTCATACACGTTGCAACTCCCTTTTCACTCGGTATCCAGGCATGAGTTCATTTGGATGCTCGAGGGTTGTGTTTCCTCCCCTGTAAACCTGTCTGTGTGGTGAGCAAGGTCTGCATGTCACCTGGAGGGCCCACAGCCCTGTGGGTGCCCTTGGACCAGGGCAGCAGCTGCTGCCCTTTTTGCCACAGGATCCCTTTGCAGTTTCAGGTAGCAAACCTGTAGTAAGGATCAGTTCGATGCCAACTGACACAAAGAGGAAAACTTTCTTTGAAGCTGCGGGGGCTGGACAGGAGGAGCAGAAGAGTTATTAGACTGACACAGAGTAATTGCCGGAAGCGGAATTTGGCCAAGCCTCATGGTTCATGCTGGGAACACCTTATGCAGTTTATATTGCAGTTATAGATTTTTCTTGTGATATCGCTTACCTTAAATGACCATTGCCTCCTTAAATGACCATTGCCTGAAAGACAGCACGTAATGAGATAATGTTCATCCTGACACCTTCCTGGGTAATGGCTCAATGTTCACTCAGGAAGAAAAATTCATTCTGACCAAATTACCTCTATAACAATCTGATGCCTCTTTTTCGGTTGGTTTTTTTTTGGTTTTTTTTTTTTTTTTTTTTCTCCCTAGAGGGCTTATATCCAAAGACTGTCCAAACTTCAGGAAAAAAATCTCACATGTTCACAGTCTGATTCAATAGTTTGCAAAGAGAGACAGCCCATTAAACAAATGCACAAGATTGTCTTGGCTCGGCATTTATTCATTGTTCAAAAATTTTAAACCAACAGAGGTTCTCCTGCTTTTGGAAATAGATGATCTTTATGATAAATAATGGCTTTTCCTTTAAAAAAAGGTGAACTTGAGTATCAATTCCAAAAGACCAAACCATTATGGCAGCGAGGCCATTAGGCTGCAATTTGTCTTATAACAGATGTTGTAGAGTCTTGTCACTTCGAATGCTAAAACAGATGGGATATACACTTGAAAATGTACTAGAAGTATTTAATTTCCTTTCCAGCACAGGAGATTTCTTCTCTCCAAGGTCTTTGATACTCTGCCTGTTTGTTAAATCCTGTTGCATTGGTTGGTATGGTTTAATCTCTTTGGAAAGCTTTGTCTGAGTTTGTGTTCTAATACAATTACTCTTGAATTGCTTTGGTTTTGCCAAATGAGACATGATTCCATTTCGAACTGACTTTATATTAACCTCTTTCAAGATTCCTTATAAACTTGCTATTATCACTATGTACAAAACTGTAGAGGTGACACAATATCTGGCACTGATTTTCAGCAGTTATGAATAACATCAGCCAAATGCATATTATGTATGTCTACATATTAAGAAAACCCCTAGATAATCCGTGATACTCGTATGCACTTTAGATTACAGGCTACTATGTACATTGTGAGGTTACTGTTGTTTACAATAACTATGATTTCTCATCATCTGCAGGAAGACTCAGCTGACTTCACTGGACTCCATATCAGGTTTTCTAATCCAATGCAGATGCTTTTTCAAAGTCTGGGGATTATCAAGTCAATCCCCAGATGAACTGGGAAGTTGTTAAATGAAAATGATGGTCCTGTAGTGATGGAGGAGTGGGGGTTTAAAATCTTTGAATGATTCTCCCCAAGACATGTGGTGGGAAACTTGGAGAGCAGGTATTGACTTTCATGAGCTGGCCTTGGGCTCCTAACTTCCGAGTGCTGAATAGCAGATATTACAGATGCATCCATGTGTGTGATTACCATATCATACCATATAATCAGTTTTCTCCTTTTAAAATCAACTTTCCGGGTAAGACTTGTATTTGTTTTCATAAGTCAAAGGAAAAACCTTGATATTATATCCGTTTCATTGCTTACTTAGTTTTGAGATGCACATAATACTCTGATAAAATTTGCTTTATGAATATCAGTGTTTAGATAGCTCGCACAAAATTCAGCATCTTTACAGTGCTCTGTGCTGGGGCATCTTGGGTCTGCCTCAGTAAATTAGGAGACTGCATGGTTCAGCTCCTGAGAGATTTTTAGTTTGCATGTATTTAGAGTCAAATCTAGAAGGAAAACCCATCTAGAATGCAAAGGACCTTTCACTGTTTTGAGCTTGGCAGCTTCATTTTCTGAGCTCTGGAAGGAAATCCATGAGTGTAGTAGTTCAAAAATGTTTTTACTTCTTCCTTTTCTTTCTGGGCTAGTGACCATAATTTTTGAAAACAGTAAATAAAAGCTTTTCTTATTCTTTTTCTTTCTGACCATTTTAGTGAACTCATTTTCCAGAGGGGGTGAACCTGTTAATGATTCCTTCTGTAGTGCCATTGATGCTCTTCTGCCTTTACTCCTGCTCTACCAGTTTAACTTCAATTTTTGTAATTTGAGGATAAAAATCAGGCTGTTGCAGGCTTTGTGCTAACATGAATTTGTACCATAAGTGGATTTCCTTATCCTAATACTAAAATCAAAACCAATTACAGTATTTTTCATATAGCTGCATCTTTTGTAAACAGAAAACTCAGAGGCCTGTTCCAATCCACTGAGCTGGTTGATGGGAATGCTGAACAAGAGTTCAGAAGATAATTCCTTAGCTTGGCGGGGGTGAACAAGGTGTCGTTCATGTAGCTATTATGGTTTCCGGTTCTTAAGTGCTGCATCTTCATTGCGGTATTCCGTTTCCTGGTCTTGGAAGGGACTTTATGGTTTGGGGAGGGAAGTTACCATTTCATGGAAATGAAAGTTGCTCCAAATTTGATTTGCCCTCCAGCTGCATTTATGGGAATGTGGCATGCTGCTGCTTTTATTTTCTTTTTTTCTTTCTTTTTTTTTTGTATTTTTTTTCTTAGATATTATTTAAAAGGGTAACACAATTTGAAGTAACGAAAGACTTCAGAAAGTTTATACTTGCCGTTCTTTGAAGTGGACACAAATAGAACAAAACTTTACCACCTCAACACAATCAATCATCCTCAAATAATTTCTTTATTAAATAAAATACTGATCTCATGTTTACTTAAAATTTTTACTGTCCATACTTCTCCCATTAAGTTTTTTCAATCATGTACCATGTGAGTCAAGTAGTAATTCAGCTGTTAAAGCTTCACATGGCTAAAAAGTTATGTTAAGAATTTATTAGCAGCTTAAAGTAATTCTGTTAGAAAGATAACATGTACTTGAAGCTGATATGATTTGTGTACCATAAAAAGAACTACGGAAAGAGTAAAATTGTGTAAGATTTCCAAAGATTCAACTGAAGAGGGTGAGGTTTATACAGAAGAAACTGTAGGCCTTCTTTTTCCTCAGTTAAGTAGTTAAAACTATTTAAACGCCAAGTTTAAAATGAGAAAAGGAATTTAAAAACATGTCCATGCAATCCAGAACCTATCGATAGCTTGCCATCTAAACTTTAATAGTGACTTCTGTAGAAGCCATTTAGCCTGAAATAAAGTTTCTAATCTTGCCTGAACCTCACAAAATAAGTGGGAGTACCATTTGGTATTTTTTTAAATATTGCCTGCATAGCATGAATACAAAAGCAACTATGTGCAAAAACCACTTCTCTGCATTTTAAATATAGCAGCACCCACTTGAATGAGTATTTCATACAGCAATAATTTATATAAAAGGAATAAATGCAGGTAGCAACAATATTGGTGGGATATTGTTTTTAGATGGAACAGGTTTTAAATGAGTAAGTGAATATCTAATAAAAGCACTAAATCCTTGTATGAATAAAAGTCTGGTAGACCTGTGTTTGTTGGCTACTCGATAGAAAACTTTTAAAACTGGGACAATATACATAAACTTAAGTTGAAATAAAAAAGGAAAGTAGGAACTTGTGCATGTTTCTCTAGCTTAGATTTTATTTCAGCTGACTAGTTCACCTGTGATGGGATGCAATAAAAGGCAGATGTAAACACTGCCCTGTTGTGTACAGAGCCCAGGATGGATCAGGCAGTGCCGGGGAGGAGCCACAGGGTGAACTGCCTCTCCTCTGTCAGGGGGAATGGAATGTTCTTTGGTGGTTTTGGTCTAAATCTTTGAGAAAATATCCAGGGTCATGTTAGGCAACCGCTTTCCTTCCCAGAGGTTCACTTGTCTGGGGTCCTGCAAGGCTTCAGGCTGCTCCACTGACACACATTACGTTGGCATGGGATTACTGAGGAACACAGTGTGGGAAGCGCTAAGTGCAAAAATTACACCAACCTTTACATTTCCTCCACCACCTAGCTCAGATGCTCCAGTTATGTCTTGGGGGGTGTTTGGAGCATAAAACTGAAAGTGCTGGCAGGAACTTGTGATATAACAAAATGAATCAAGCCTTAAGCTCAGGCCAGAGGGACAAGGAATGCTTGAGCCTGCCCCGACCAGGATCACATTGTGTTCCCTGTGTGCAAGCTGGAGACTTGCTAAGTTCCTGCCTGGAACCTGCTTTGTAACTTTTGGAGTTGATGGGGAAGGTCAATGGGGAAGCACCTTCTGTGCAAGGACTGAAAATTTAAAGCTCACAGATTTTTGACCAAGTGTCTTGAATTTGATACTGTAGCCTAACAAAGGGATATGAAGGAGAAGGGGGATTGATGAAGAGTGTTAAATAGATATAGAAAGGTGAGGAAATATCCTGAGGCCCAGACTGTGGGGATGAAAAAAAGATCTCATGAAAATGATGTATGGAGACGAAAGGGGCCATGATCTATTGCAAAACACCAAGCCAGGAAGGTCAGATGGATAAGAATTTTTGTGAAATTAATAAGAATTTTATGTTCACCTGGAATTCTAAATGCTTGCAGACAACTTCTGAGGAAAAACCATAGTGGGAAATGGATGATTCAGCAAGTTCTAGAAAAGTAGTGGGGCTTAGTCTTGATTTTTTCATGTTTGTTTGTTTTGCAGAATGGAGAAATGTGTGAAGAGCAAAGGCATTTTTATATTTTAGGCAATGAAGGTGAAGCAGCTGAGAGTACAAAGGCAATAGGAAAGTTGGGTGAAATTGAGCATGAAATGAGATTTCAAATCTTTGTGAAGAGATGAGGAGGAACAACAATGTAACAAAAATGGACTTGAGAAAATGATAGCTAAGATCTCTCCAGAGACAAATTTAGTAGTTGAAAGCAAAGGTGAATTAGCCGCCAGATCCTCAAAGATGTGACATTATGGTAGGAGCACAGAAAAACCCAATATAATTTGGCTAAAGAGCTGGGTTCTGTACATGGAGCAAGAAGGAAATACATCAAAGGGGAAGAAAGAGTACCCCAAAATGGCACCAGTATGAAGGGATGAAAGGAAGGTCCAGGCACTAGGTTGCAATGCTAGCTAGCTAGAATCATCTTCAACATACATCAGTAAGAAGACAATCTAGACAAGGACTGCTGCTTTGCTTACAGGAGAAAGCAACCTGCTAATGGAACACTCTGAAGAGTCTTTGTTAATTCTTTCCTTTTCTTCTTTCTAATTGAAACCTCATTAAGAAAGTTTTTTGCTTTCATGTTATTAATACTATTAAAATCAATAGGAAAGGGATACTATTGTAGCCAAAAATAGAAAACACCAAGTTAGGGATTTACAGATGATTCAGACGTTTTCAGATGGACTGGTTGTGATGGACTTTGTTCCAGGATTTGTTTAAGGGAATCTCAGAGCCATTAGTGTTTTCTTTGAGAGCTCATCTGAGATAGATGATGTACCAGAAGCTGGGAAAAGATAAAAGCTTTCTTTTGAAAAAGGGGGGTAAAAGAGGAGCCAGAGGATTACATACCAACCAGAGCTAACTCCAGCTCCAGTCCACTGAAAAATTCTAGGGGCGGGGGACAGTGTGTAGGTGTGGGTGCGTGTGTGAAATATATTAAAATATCTGAAAGGATGGAAGGATAACAAGAAAGTAAAGAGCTGCCAGCACAGATTTGTCAAACCACTTGGATTTCCTTGTGCAGCAGGCTAAGAGACTTCCTGGAAAGAGAAGAAACAATTGACATAGTCTTTTGAGTATTGTGAGGTCTTTAAAGTTGGCTTGCATGACATCCTCTGAAGCAAGGGACACCTGGGCTAGACGAAAATGCTGTTAGGTAAAAACAAAACTAGCTGGAGAAACTGCTTTGGAGATGGATTTTAGGAAGATGAAGCAGCATCAAAGCAGAAGTATGTATTGAGGAGTGCTCTACAGAGCTGTACCCAGCTCTCATTAGACCATGACCGGAATGATGCAATACACATTATACATGTTAAATTTACAGAAAACTGAGAGTCAAGAGCTTTATGAATAGAGAATGGCCTTGAGAATAGGGAAAAGGGTCTATAAGAATTTAACTTTGTAAACTGAGTACAGAAGAATGGTAGTTCAGCAGAAACAATAAACTGCAGGAATATGAGAAGGGGAACACCTGTTTTGACAGCAGTCCTTTGGAAGAATTACAAACCGAGCAGTGTCATGCTGTTGTGAAAATGGCAAACATCGTCTAGGAATTCATAGATGACAATATAATCTGAAAGGTGTGTTAAGTAACTCCTCTACCATGCTTAGCACAGGCAATGTCTTCCCAAAAGATGTTGACCACTTTGGGGATACCTTTGTCCTTCTAGAAGGATGTTGACCACTTGGAGACAATCCAGACAAGCGTGATGAGCATGTCACCATGTCCTGTCAAGATATGGCTGTTTTGGAGACATGTGGATGGATGCTGTTTACTCTAAGTCAAGGAAGACTCTTGTGGGGTCCTACCAGTAGTCTTCGAACATGCAAAAGTATGGTGTAGAGAGGAAGAGATAGGTTTTATTTTGCATAGGAGGAAATCAGATGAAATAATTGTTATAAAGAATTTGATATTAGGAGAAATTTTTAAAAAGCAGTTTTCTGATAATTCATGCAGGGCAGTTCTGGAACAGACTGTCCTCTTCGTGGCTGGAGGCTGTTAAGAAGAGGAATGACAAAATGTGGAGCTGATTCTGTCTTGGAGCAAGAAGTCCTGCAGACAGTCTCCCCAGTTTCCCACTTTCCTCGATTCCACAGTTTCACTGCTAATGATAACCATCCATCTTCTGTTAAGTACTTGGAAGGGATTAAATCATTGTGGACTTGCTGTTGTTCTAGGACTTTACCCTTGAGAATGTCTGCTACAACAGGTATGGCTGACAATATCAAAGTGAAATAGAAAGTACTTTGGGCAGGCGGTTTGATCCAGCTCAGGCCTGTCACAGACAGCACAAAGCAATAGGTTTTTCCTGCTGTTCTGAAACTCCTCGCTTTATATTTGCAGATAATTTGTCTGTCTGTCTCTGTCTTTCACATACCGTGTTGATGGAACTTCTGAGCAGTACAACTAAATGATTAGAAAATTGTTTAGTTCAGTGCTGGTGTATCAAGTTTTAAATCAGGCTAAATCATATTCTTTTTTTGTTATCCCAGTCAAACTGCTCGTACTCCTTTTAAATTCCTTCACTCTGATTTTGATTCTCAATACCCCAGATTAAAGCTCTTTATCCATACCTTCATGCTTTCTCTTTTGCAGTTCCAGTGCAGATTTGCATAGCAAAGGAGATATTTGTGTTTCTCCTGACCTCATCTATATTCTGGTGCACAGCGTGCACTTATATGATAGTTTATTCCGGGATGATGAACAGATGCAAAAGTGTCTTCAATTGTCTCTGGAAATTAGCAATGGTCAATACATCCTGCAAACACAATGCTGGATGCTGTGGTGCATGCAAAACATGCATGGCAGGCAGAGCACATAGCCTTTTCCTGCCTCTAGCACACTTCATTTAATTTTAATAGTAGAAGGAGATGTGGTATCTTTTGAACATAAATATCCTTGTTGGCTAATGTAAGGCTTGGACAATGAGAGTTTTGCATAGGAGAATTTGGCTTAACCTGTCAGTCTTCCAGAGATTAACAACTTCATCAGCTACTGTTGATATTGACAGTCAGTTGCTAGGCTACATGTTTACTGCTAAATGAATAGGCGACTTGGGGCCAGTGTGAATATTCAACAGATTGGCAAATAAGTAAAACGTGCTGTGACTTGATTTGTTAATTATAGTCAAAATAAATGGCTGTATTGATGACTATGATTTTACACAGCATTAGTCCTCTGAAAACAGCAATTAAGTCTGCCATGTAAACATATATCTTGCCTGTGACAAAAAAAAAAAAAGAAAAAAAAAAGAAAAAAAAAAAAAGCTTTAAACAACTGAATACACCACTCCAAGCAGTTTCACTAGGAGTCCTGAAGTGCTTACATTAGTTAAATTATGTCCTTGGGTGTTTTTACACCTCTGACTGAAGCACAACATTCAGGCAGAGTCTGGATTTTGAAAAGCTTTCTTGTTTGCTGCATGCAGTGCAACTTATGGTCAGAGTTTATCAAAAGAAGCATGCTCGCACTTGAGAGAGAAAACTCAAGTAGCTGGATTTCAGGACGATTTTTTTTCCTGTTGGGAGAAAGCTGAGCATTAATTTTATGCTCTATATGCTCTTTTCTTGTGAGAGAGTTCTCACGTGTATACCCTATTACTGTGTTCCAGTTTATCAGCTGGGTTAACTAGAATTCACTTCCCTTGATCCATACTACTCTCTAGTTGTGTTTGAAATTCTCACTATATTGATTCACTCATTTTGTGTTTCAAGACTTGCACACACTGGCAGGTGCACTGAGCATTCAGCATCACTCATTGTTCAGTGTTGCATGTGTACAGGCAATGCCACTGTTCTGGGCTGTACTGTGCCTTTTGGTTGAAACTTGGAAAACACATATTCTGTTCTCATTGCTGTTGACAAGTTTAGCTGGGTCACTGGACAAGCCTCTCTCCCAAGCTTTGGCTCAGTTTTGCTATCTATAATAAATAGTTGTTGGGGTTTTTTCCTTCATAAATAACAGCCAGCCTAAAGAGAACTGAAGTTGAAGAATTGAAGTTCAAATATGCCCCAAGATTTGCCACAGAGAAAGAGAGGTTATTTTAAGCTTGAGAAAAGTAAATGTGTTCTTGCATAGAAAAAAATTTAGCACTTTCCCTGGATAGGTCTGTGTTACCAATAGCTATTGAGATTGGGGTTGAGTTTGGGCTAGTAATTATCTTTTCCCAAGAAGTGGTAGGAGGGACTTCCCCTGTTTCAGACCTCATTTTTGTTCTAATGAACATCTGCCCTTCTTTAGAGGCTTTTGAATTGTTGTCTTCTGCTCTCTCACCATGAGATGTCCAAGACCAAATTTTCAAAAGTAAAACTACACTGACCCAGTCTGATCACATCTGGTCCGAAGCAGAGTGGTACCAAATGCTTAAGCCAAGAGGGAGTTTTGGCTTTTCTTTCAATATATTGCTGAAGGAGAAATCACTCCATGCAGATGCTTGGCTGGCAGATGTTTGGAGAAAATCAGGCTGAAAGGGTGTTAGAAATGAAACTAGAAATGGAGTAGGACTAGAGATTGAGCTGGGTAGCTTAGAAGGCAGCAAATAAGAAGTGATTTGTATAGGGAGAGCTCCAAAATGAAGAAATAGCTGGGAGACAAGTGGTTGCACTGATATCGATTTGATGAGGGGAGAAAAAAAAAAGATTAAATAAAAAACAGAGTGATAATCAGCTGCAAATACTGTTAGCAGCTTTATCTTTGCTTAAGGATACGAGATCAGCCCTCTGTCAGCACATTGTCATACATCTGCATGCTATTCATCACCTTTGTCACCAGTGCAGGTTATGTGGAAGGCTTGCAAACTACCCCGATTCCCAGGAGCTAACACTGACTGTTACAATGAAGGAGCAAGGTGTCAGGGATGTTGACAGCTCTGTGAATTCTTGTGTGCCCCACAATGATTAAAAAAAAAGTTAATAGTTACCAAGGAAATCATTGACGACAACACAAAGAATATCAAGGTTCACCTTGAATGCACTCATGTTTTGGACCTTTCATTTTTGAATGCTTTTGTGGATAGGGAAAAAAACTTCAAAGGAAGACAAGGATGTTCCAAAGCATTGAATGGCTTTACAAAGTGGGTGGTAGACCAGCGGAGCTCACTGCCAAAAGACATTGTGAATGTGACACGTTTACATGTTTAAGTTCATGAAAGACAAAATCAGGGAGAATTACTAACTGCATGTAAACTATACAGGGGTCAGGAAGTCTCAGAGTTGAAAATAGTTGGAAGCTGAGAGGCTATGAGTCGGAAATAGGATTGCTCTGTCCTTCCTCATTTCCAGAATCTGATTATGGCCACCACAGCAGACAAAAGCAGTCTTCATACATGGATTTTGTCCTGGACGTTTTTTCCTGATTAGTTTGCCATTGCCTGCACTGTAGCTCATCTGACTCAGAGGGGTATTTTGAGGGATTTCTCTCCCAAGGGCTATATGAGTACTAAAACCAAATTAGTTTTATGTTGTATGTTGCGCCATAGGTACTGGGATGCTCTTCTTGGGAAGATGACAGATCTTTCACTGGATGAAGCAGGAATATTTATGCTTCTGGGAATCCTGGGAAGATGACTGTGTTTCTCCAGAGAATATTAACTGTAATGAGCTACTGGACCAGGCATAGTTTCATAACCAGTGTGGCTATGCAAACACACATTGCTGGTTCAGTCATTTTAGGATTCCCACAATGTGAACCATTTTTGCAAAAGCTTGTTCTATGCTGACCGTGAATTTCCTTGCAGATCCAGAGAGGGGAAAGTGTTTTGTTGGGGCTTTTTCTTGTTGTGGGGGGAATAAATCCCTTCAGAAAATTTGGACTTGTGTTCAGTAATCCACTTTCCAAGTTTTGTGTGCAGTTGCACTTGCCCCTAAGCACTAATGAGTGGACAGGATGAAGAAGCCTCAGGGTGCAGGTAGCTAAGACAGGAACAATTGCAAAAGCCCTTTTCAAGTCTGGAGACATTAACTTTACACTGACTGACTACTGGGAGGGTTTCCTTAATCAATTTGGTGGTTTTGCAATGCTGAAAAATATGCTAATAGTCTTGAAAACAAGAAACAGAGTCCTCCCAGAGCTGGTGCCTATCCCTGTGTGGGGGCAGCCAGCAAGCTCTGGGCAGCTTCTCATTTTCCAAGGAAATCTTGCTCCCTTCCTTGCTTGATTTGCCCAAGGTAAATTGCCTCTTTTTGAAACAAGCTTCTAGCTTTTCTATTTAGACAGTTTAAGACTAGCAGCTTTAAGCTAACTACAAGCTATTTATAAATGTATCAGTTCTTGTTCCAACATTTTACCATGCACCAGGATATCATCTAGGTATAACAAACAGGCTGAGAGAGGCATGCCACATAATACCCTCTTCGTTAGACTTTTGAATGTAGCTGATGTATTGCACTAGCCAAAACCCATCATTTTAAATTGCCACAGTCCTTGTCCTGCTGTGAATGTGGTTTGTTGTGTTTTTTTGTTGGGTTTTTTTGTTGTTGTTGTTGATGTTGTTTTTTTCCTGTCCCTCTGTATCCACTTCCACTTGCCAATAGCTACTTTTAAGATTCAGGATAGTAAACCAGACCAAGCTTTCACCAGCATTTAGGGTACTATTTAAGGTAGTAAAGGAGCACACACTACATGACTTTGTGTTGTTTTCTGTAATCTGATGGTGTCACCTTTTGTCCTTAACTGGACTCAGCCTGAGATTTGGCTGAAGGGTCTGTTCTAGCTTCCTAAAATGCTTCTTCCATGGGCTTCTAAGGCTTCTTTACTGCTTCCATGCTGAAAAGAAGGATGCTGTTTAGGCATCCAGGATCACTCTTGTGTGGAAGCAGTCAAGTACAACTTAGGTGTTTGTCAGAGAGAGAATAATTTCTAACAAAACAGTCTCAAAAATGTTTTCTTGCTTCTGTTTGAATTCTTTGTATGGTGCCAGTTTAAAAGTTAATACATTTTCTGAGTGTTCACATGTTCACACCCAAACTTTCTATAGTTCATATTAATTTACCAGATCCATTTTTTGCCATTGCAGTCCCCCTTTCCCCATCTCTTCCTGACTATTGCCAGAAGCATTCAGTAAATATATAAATGAATGGAGATTTACTCTTGTCTCAGATCCAGAAGAACTTCAGCAGCTACGGATCCCAGGGATCCAGGGTCTCAAAGCAAGTTTCGAGCACTCCTCATCTTTCATTTGCTGGAACGATGCCACTGCCTGTAATTTCTAGTGGTATTTCTGCTCCTAAAGGTGGGGCTTGGGCACTGCAAAAGAGGTCTGTAGGTTCAATGACCCATTCCTTTACCTTCTATTCCTGGTGTCACAACCAAAGTCTTACTCAGTGATTCTTGTGCATTTCACATATTTACTTTCTACACACTAAATAGACTTCTCTGTTTATTTCTTCTTTTAAAAGAAGTAACTGTTAAGCTCTAAAAACTAAAAACTGGTGTTTGATTGGTGTCTGAACTCCGGGCTTGGTTCAGCTTCGTGCTCCCCTCCAGCCTGTTCTGCACCTTAGTATTGGGGGTCTGATTTGGAGCACATCATGCTCTAGTCTCACTAGGCCTGTGTTTATAACTATTCTCCTTTAAAGGCATTTTTTTCCTCCAGGATCAATAGTGACCTCATGTGCATTCCTTCCTTTTTGCCAGTGTTGCCAATTTCTTTTGCTTTATAAACTCAGATTGGTCATCGCTCCTTCCACAAAGCATAATGATTGTATGAGCCATATTAAAATTGCTGAACTGAATTTGAGGTGGAGAAACAGCACTGTAGAGATCTTGGCAAATTCCTGGCATCTTCTTCTGTTTGCAGCAGCTGTTTCCTTTTGTGGTATGCAGCTGTGAAAAAAGTTCAGGATCTGTAGTAAATTGTACAGTCAGTACAATATCTTTTTGTCTTTTGCTGATCTTTGTTTCCGGCTCTTACCTGAGTGTCTGCATTGGTGTGTAGCCAATTTGCCCTTGAGGTCCTTGCTGATATTTGAGTATACCAGGGAAAAGGTTTGCTCCCACCCAATTCAAATGAAGTTTTGGGGTTTTTTTCCTTTCCCTTCCTTTCAGAATGTCATGGTTGCTGATACTGGTTCATTTTCATTCTCTAGGACACTTTTCAATTCCCTGAGCCCTTTCTGCAGTTTATCAGATAGCAACTTCCAGGTTGGTCAAAGCTTTTGTAGCCCTTTCCAATCTTATTTCAAACCACAACTGTTGCAGCTGCAGCTCTTAGTTTCTTTGGGCATTTTGCCATTGGCTTTCTAATAAGGGTTCATCTTTACCAGTAAGTTTTCAGGTGCTGTTTTAACTCCTCCAGTGCTTTACATGTTTGAACTGTGTACTGCCTTTTGTTCTGCCCTGATACAGGAGAGATACCAGCTCACAGGTTTTGTTCTTGGAAACCAGAACATGGGGGTTTTCTCTCTTTAACCCTGTTGTAGGAAGCCCAGAGTCTGAATGTTAAGAAGTGCAATTGATGATTGAGTCACTTATCTTTGATGCAATCCTGTTTATTTACAAAGTCCTGATTTCTGTTTCTGCAGGTAGAATCAAACAAGAGATAATTCCCTTGCTTGAAATTCCCAATCTCTTTCAGTCAGTACTTGCCTCAATAGCTTTCTTAACGTTTATCTTGAAGTCATGCTGTTGATGCTTTTGTGGCTCTTTTTGATGCTTCCTTTTGGTTTTTGATTGGAGATTCTCCCACAACCATCCAAAACAAGCATTCTGCTACCAAAGTCCTAAACATCTAGACTCCAGGGCTTATTTTCATTCCAAACTTCCCATATGTTTATGCTTTGGTTGTTCTCCCATTGTTTTGATTATTTTCCTCCGTAAATGAGCTTAATGTTTATTTGTATTTAGTACAAATGAAAAACAGTTCTTCCACTCAATGATTTCAGCAAGTTTTGGTCAATCCTGCTTGTGATGCTTTCTTACTGCTCTTTGGATAAAGGCCACAGAGGTACATACACACACTGCAGACAGAGGGGGGCAGCTGCATGGTGCTCAGTATGAATTCTTGTCTGATCTCCTCAAGTGGCCTCTTAGCTTCTCATTGTCCCTTCGGCTGTGTCCAAAAGGACTGATAGTGAGATTTGGTTAAAGAACATTACATTTCTCAAACTAATAATTTAAAGATTAAAAAAAACCCCAAAACCTCTCTGAAAATGCTTTGTGGACTGTAGGAGTGAAAAAACCTTATTTTTTATGTTTTAAATAATGCACTAGTTTAGGACAAGTTCAAGAGTCTTTATTTCATTTTCTTTGGTACTGAATAAGTATGGAAAAGATGAATAAAGTTGATTTCATCTGATAAACAATGCAAAAAGAATTTTGGTGAACATGTTCACTTTGAAGACTTTGCATCAGACCATTGTTCCCATGTCTTAGGTCAGTTCTGAAGTCAAACTCCAAATTCACTCGCAGCAAATATGTGTGAGTATTTTACTCCTAGCAAAACTGCTAAAATCTGAACTCCCAAGGATGCTTATGGAAGAAGTTGCACAAGACACGAGGCATAGCATAGTTCAGTGCTGGTGTTTCCCTGTGGGATTTGGGTGTTGTGTAACACATCAGTCCCTCACACAGACCACAGGAGACTGGGACTTGCTCTCTCTGATAAAGTTCAGAGATGCTGCATGGTGAGTGATCACTACAGATTTGCATAGATGCCAGTTCCCTACTGACTAAAAGCAAGCTTTAATATTCTCATCATAATACTTAGTTAATCTACTCATTCATTTGTGTTTTAATATCTGATCAAATTCACCCTCTGTACCCATAGTCCCTGAGGTCAGAAGTGACTAATCCACCAAGTTTTATTGCATTGAGCTATAATAATCACAATAAAGTGAGATAAGTATTTGGCATGGAGTCTGGGAATGCAGGGATGACCAGGCATGTGGGATGAGACAAGGACACTGTTTTGAGCTTTTTCAGCATCTCCAGGCATGCAGTAGAGGATGAAATGACTGTGACCAGGTGCCAGTAGCCAGCGTCCTGAAAGTGCAAATTTGATAGATGAAAAATGTTGGGTTGTAAATTCTTGGCTTCCCAGGTCTAGTCCATCTTCTCCAGCTTTCTTGTCAGAAGGGAACCTTACCGAGGGCACCCCATGAAATCATCCTGTTTCTCTGTGTTTCTGGGTGGAGAGCTGAGGGGCTCAGGCCGGGGTGGTCAGGGCTTCTGGACACAGTGGAGAACCAAAGCAAACACTGCAGTGTTTGTGCCAACACAAAATGCCACACTGCACAGAATACAGCCTTTAATTCTACCAATTTCTTGTTTGACACAGGAGAACAGAGTATGATTTAAAAATTGTGTCTTAACTGACTGCTCCATATTGTCATGCCAGAAACAATTAGCTTAACTAGAAAGTTAATTTAATTGCAAATGTGGATGGGCAAACTGTGCCAGCCACTTCATTATCATTATTCTATGTTATTCCTAATGCTTAGTGCTGTTTAATATGTTCTTATGGTATATGGTGGTGGAATTAAAAGATTGTCTCTGTAACAGTTAAGGTTGCTACTGAAAATAACTTCCAGTCTCAGATTTACATGTCTTTATCTGTGGGGCTTCTAAAAGAACTTCTAATAAAATTTTCTAGCTTCTTTTTAATTTCTATGGATGAAAAAGAACAAAAAGCAGGACTGCCAGAGACATATGTAGCAGCAGGAATTGACCACAGATATTTTATGGTAAAATATTCTGTATTTTTTTAGGTGAAGTGATTCTCCCAGTTCAAATTTTTGTCATAAATTTATAGATATTATAATTTATTTCTGTGATTTTTACAAGCGAAAGAAATTTGTCTTGAAATAGTGGGTAAACATTCAAATCTTGAGATTAAAATGTCATAAATTAATTTCCCTACTTTCTGGTACAAGTAAACATGGAAATGGATTCTTGCAGTGGGAATTTTTAGGAATGAGGTCCTGTGGGGAGAAGAATCACAAGGGAAAATCTAAAATTTGGTAGGGAAACACGCAAAGGGTGACTTTTTTTCTTACGCAGTTACAATGGATGGTGCTGGTAATGACTGAGCCCCTTTTATCCATGGACATTGTTATTACTCTTGTTTAACCTCTTATTATTATATTTTACTGTGTTCTGTGATATTTTGTTACCTGTATTTTATTGCTGGTTTTAGATTTGATTAGATTTGAAGATTGCTGTGAAGTAAACATGCTGCACTGGCAGAATTTATTGCTGTTCTCTTTGAATAGTTGAATCAAAGATCCATCCTTGTCCTTTCTTGCACTGGCAAAATTTTGTTACATATGTCTTCTTTTTAAGCAGTATTTTGTAAAGAAAAAAAAGGAAAAAGTAATACCTGCTACATCAGGCTTCATCGTGACAGTTCTAATGCACAATATTGAAGAGTGTGTGGGTTTTATATTCCTTATTAAACAAAAAAATCAACCCCAAAGCCCTGTAAAAATTTGGATCAATGTGATTTAAGCCACCCACCCTTTGGCAGGCTCCCTTGCCTGAAAAACTCAGCTAGAGACGAGGAGTGCTACCAAGGTTGAGTGATGGAAAAAATCATAATAACATGGTATTTGCTTTAGCAACGTTGCCTGTAATCTTTTCCGTGTACACCAGCTCCAAAATGCTTCTCAGCCCTCCTGCCTCAGACCATCAACTGATCTTTGCTCTCAAGCTAAGCCATCCTACCTGTGTTTTCGAGGTTTTGGGGGATAGTTGTTTGCTATGGGGCACTAAGCCTTCGCTTGCCACGGTACTGTATTAGCTGACAGAATATCTTGGACTAGGCAGGCCACTCATCTGATCCAATATGTCATTTTTCACGTTCCCATAGAAACTTAGATTAATCGCTCATTCCTGATGCATTTCTTGTACAATATTGTCATTTTGATGCTCTTTTGCTGCTAGTTTTGAAGGCAGCTTCAAATCCATTCAAGGAAATAGAGCCAACTTTGTGCTGCTTTTTAGCAGCAGGTACTTTGCCTGTAATGAGGAAAATCTCATTTTACAGAATTCTTGCAAGGTAAAGAAAACATAGCTTCATCTCCTTAATGAGAGCTTTCTTATTCAAGAGCGCTTGACTGTAAAGAGTGCTATCCACAATGGTTAGTGTGGAGAGGAAACCTTAAGTAGAACATGCTATTGTGGCCTTTGAGCAGTTCCCATCTCCTCTATTCAGAAAGCAGAGTTAACTGAGGATAGCAAGAACAAACTGTACATGCGCTTGAGAAAAAGAACTTGACTTGGCAAGTTGGCATAAGTGTAACACAATATATTACCACTTTCTGCTGGGCTTATTCTCTTACTGTCATTGACCAGATCTGTTCAATGGCTGCCATTTTCAGTTGCAAGTAGAAGAAATCCCAAATACAACCCCTCACCCCCCCTCTTTACTTTCCAAGAAAAACAGTTTATGTAATCGATACTGGGTCTGTCTAGGAAGCTGTCCTGAAATTTGGGGGGGTGGGGGGGATGCAGGGGGAAGAGTGAGGGCTGAAAGATGAAGGAGGAACAAACATTAGACCTGACAAAGCTTGAAATATAAAACAAAAAAAGCATCTGCGAGGCATAATAAAACAAAGTGTATATACGTGTTGTTCTCACAGAGTATTTGGCTGAGCCCAGGCAACGGGAAAGCATGCATAGCTAACGCTCCTGACTGTGTGAAACCCTTTGTATACTCCAGAGTCTCTGCAAGAGACCTTGATTACAGAGTTTGGCATGATACCCAATACATTTTTTGGAATGGTTTCTTGTCCATCACTGACACTCGTAATGAGAAATTTATACACCATCCAAAGCGGATAAATTAATTTCAAACACTTTTGACTTGGGTCAACAATGGCTATTGGCAGTGCCTATTATTTGCCTTTTTATTAAAAAAAACCCAACAAAACAAAACAAAGAGGAGAAATTGCTCTTCTTCACGGTGATAGCATGGTAAAGACCCCAAGTACAGTGGAGATAGAATCTTGGCAAGCACATATATAGGTCAGGATAGATTATTTCACTTTTCAATGTAAATGAAAGTAATTTTCTTCAGTATGAACAGTTTAATATATTCCCAGGATGGTTTTCATTTAGAAATTTGCATATTGGCTAGTGTAAAAATTTCTGAAAGCAATCAGTTGGCAAAAATAATTTGATTCTACTTCTACTTTCCCAATGCAGTTAATAGTCAAGGAATGAAGTATAAATTAGCTTTCCCTTTGAGAACTCCTTTTAAAACTTGGATGCTTAAGTTAGCCTTTTAAAGATGGTAATTGTGCATATTCTCATGCAGCTACACACACCACAAATGGGGAAAAGGCATTAAAACACACCTACACACAAAAAAGGTGGATTGGAAGCAAACAAGAAAATTGCTGCATCTCTTTGGGAGATGTTGAAATTATGGGAACATATAGATAAATTAATGGTAAGTTCTCATTATGTGCAGCCAAATTAGATCATTTACTAAATTCTTTAAGTCAGTGCAAATTCCAGGGTTTTGTCTGATCTTAGACTTTTTCAGTGTGTTTTATTTTGTACATGCAAGGTACGTGGATTTATTGAAGGCAAAGCCCTGTTTATATACCAGAGTATTCCAAATGCAAGAATCTGCTAGCTTCTAAAATACAGCTAGAGAACTTAATGTAAATAAATTATTTTGGTTTTCAGAGCCATATGATAATGGAAAAACATAATGTTAGTAAATATTAAAAGGTGGAAAATAAAAATAGGACGTGGATTTTAAGGAAATGTAAAATATGACAAATAATTAGCCAGGATTATGGAGTGTGAACACAGATGATACTGCATGCGCACTTTTATTTTGTTGTGTTTCAGTTAGCTTCTTTGTGCAGGAACTGTTTATGGTTTAGATTTTAGGCTTATGCCTGAAATTTTGGCTGTGTTGCAATACGAATGGCAAAAATGGTATATGTGATTTTTCTGAGAAGTGCTTTGGAGGCTTTTTACCCCCTAAAAAGGCTGATTTCCCTTTTATCTCCCTTCTTACCTACCTGCTTCC
Organism: Brachypodius melanocephalos; assembly: GCA_013398615.1. Taxonomy (NCBI): domain Eukaryota; kingdom Metazoa; phylum Chordata; class Aves; order Passeriformes; family Pycnonotidae; genus Brachypodius; species Brachypodius melanocephalos. The sequence continues at coordinate 11,619,931 of VZSR01003282.1, read as the reverse complement.
TTTGTGCAAGTAGGATTGCCGGAGGAAGGTGGTGTTTCTGAGTGCCTCGGTGGTTTGGAGTTGGAAGGATGCTTCATGCAGCTGATACACTGGCTGCACTGTGCATAGTGACAACTGAAACATGAATCCTGGGATGCTGTGCTGGTAGGTCCTGATGGCATCGCATGGACACCCATTATTAGGGAAGAACCAGAGCAGGTTTTCAGATGAGCTCAGACTAGATGATCTAATGGTCCCATCTGGCCTTAAAATCTGTGAGTCTATGAAAGACAGTCCTGCAGTTATAAGCATTTTAGAACTGTCAATTCCAGATTTACTTCAGTGTAAGAGGCAATTGCTTCCATGCTGAAATGCTCTGTTATGTATTATGTGCACGGTGGCATAAATGCTCTATAAAATAGAGGTATGCAGTAGGAGCAAGACACAACAAAGCAGAGCAGTTCATTGTAATAAGAATCATGAGGGATTATGCTTATATTTGTAGAGGGCGGGTGTTTGGAAGAGATTTGAGAAAGGAATAGAGTGCATTTGGGAAAGAAGAATGCATTCCCCCAAATATGAAAGACACTAAAGCTGCAAAGCCAAAGGAAGAGAGGAAGAAGCAGCAAGAGAAAAAAGGGAGTGAGTGAGATAGCAAGAAATTAAGACAGACCAAGAGTAGCAGACAGGGAAGCTGCAGGATACAGAGGATGAATACAACTTATTTATTTACTCCTTTTATCATTGTAGGACTGTGCCTGTATGGCTGTCAGTGGCTCAGCTCAGTTAAAATATAGGAAGGGAGAGAACTGGGATTTAGGGGGAAAGGTGGGAAGTGAGGGAAAGGTTCTTGGTTCTTCTCCTTATTAATGGAGCTGGGTGTGCATACCTGGGTGTTGGAGAGCATGCTTGAACTACAGGTCCTGGGGCTGAGTTGGGTCCTGGCAAGTATCTGGCAGCTCATCAGGAAGAGTTGAGTGGCTGACACTGAAAAGAGGGGCTGCAGGGTCTTTTCCCTGGCACCCTCAGAGGAGAGTTCTGTACCCACAGGTATATTGTCGTCATGTGCAGTTGTATTAGTCACTCTTACTCTGTTCTAAATTTTTGGTTTTGAGATGAATATTCAACTTTTTCCTGCTCCTGATGCTTCTGAATATCCCAGTATGCTTTTTTGCCTTTTTTAATTTTTTTTTTTTTAAATATACTGTGGATTAATGTTAAACATGCTGAGAAGGTAGAGCCTCCTTGCTGGTGGAGACATCTGCAGCTGAATTCTTTCCTCAAAGAACTTTCCCAAACAGCTCAGCAGCCTCTGTGCTCCTGCAAACACAGCAAAGCCTGTGCTGGAAATACTTACGCTTGTAAGGCAGGGTGCACACAATTCTAATGATAGAAAAATACACTTTGTTGAGATAGGAATTTCTTCTTATGATCTCAAGAGTTTTGATGAATTTTTGCTGTGAGATTCAGTGGTTAGAATAGCTTTTTCTGGGAGAATGAAGTTATTTTTTCTCTGGTTGTCAAACGTTTTCACCTGAGATGCTGGAGATGGTTTAGACAGTATTCCTCTAAACTCACAAAATCCTAAGCCTTATTCCTTGAGCTAATCAAAGGAGTGTGATAATCACTTGACTGATATCTATGACACAGTATCTTGGGGTTTTTTGCCACAAAAACAGGGAAATGACCAGATTTTGCATAGTCAAATATTTATGCTTTTTATTTTGTTTTGTTTATTTTGCAAACCGGTTGTTTCCTCACCAGTGCCTAGTTCCCATATCTCTGTTTGGCTCAAGCAGTAAGGGAAGGTGCTATAAGGTGTGGCATGGCAAAGATGGGATTAAAATTTTATTACAGTTTTCCTCACAATCACAGGAGGCAGAATCTGACTATCTTGTAATTGGTATCTCTCTGCGGGGGTGCATTTCTTAAATCCTTGTATGTGATGGCACTATCTAGTTGCACTGAACAGATTACCTGCTGATTGCTGCTTCTGGGATTTACTGATAGTGCTGAATACCGGAATCTTTCTTAACTGTGAGTGGAAGAATTATTTTCCACTGTTAATTTACTTTCTAGTGACAGTTAACACTGCATGTAGATTTCATTGTTTCAAAGCATAGATAATAAGAAATCTCTTTAGAACAGAGCAGACAGGATTTGCTAGCACTTTTTACCTGTTGCTTTGATGGGACAGGGAATTATTTTCTTCTAGCTGAATATCTTTGACTTGCTGTTCACTCTTAATAAAGCAGCCAGGTTTTACCATCAGAAGTACTTTCCCTTGTGTATTTGGAGACAGATGTTACCTCTAAGGTCAAAACTGTGTAAAAATTTCTTTGGTGTTTCAGAAGATGTTCATCCAGGGATTTTATCTTGGGCTTTTTTGCAACCTAGTTGACAGAACGCTTTTTGTTTCCTTTGGGATAATAAACCTTCTTAGTGTTACTTCTCACCCTTTTGATTTTATTTAAAATATAAGATAATCAAATGCAATTGGGAGTAAGTAGGGCCAGGCACATTCAGACCTGGTGTAAGCGATAGAGTGAAACTATTTACTGGAGAGCAGTGGCAGAACTGAAATGGGCCCCAAAAAAATGCCTCTTACAAGTTGGCTCCCTGGCATGCCTCCTCCTCTGGCCAAAATACTGCAACTCATGCGGCCGCTTGGTTGTGAACTGGGGTGCTCCTCACAGCCTGTGCAGGGCTTTGGTAGTAAACAGCGAGTGGTGGGCATGAATGGGGCTGGGGGATGGGGTGGGAGGGGAAGGGAAGCGGAGAGTGATATATTCCTGCCGCCGGGAAGCAAAGCGGAACCATGCGCCGGGTATCATTGCATAACAGATGATGTATTGTACAGCCTGTACCCTCTCCTAAAGAGCAGAGGTGGGCACGCCAAGGAAGGCTTGAGCCTGGCTCCTGGTGAGTGCCTGGCTCTGGCCTGCCTCCATGGCTGTGAATAAAGACAAGTTAAGGAAGAGGCAAAGGGAACATGCTGGCATCGCCGTACTCCCCGTTACTCACAGTAATGAGATTGTTGTGAGGGTGAAACAAAGCCTCGCTGCGGGCAAGGGATAGGCTTTTCTTGCCACAGAGTGGAAAGTCTGGGAGACCTGCTCTCCCCAGTGTCTCCCTGTGCATCTCAGAGCCTCCTCTTCCCCAGGCAGAAGGGTGGGAGGTCTCCTAACAATACTCGTTCAAGGACATGGGAACTTGCTGCCGTTTTCCCCTTAGGAACCCCAAACACCGTACTGCTTTCTCACATCATGTCCAGGCTCTAGCAGCTACTGCTGCCTCAGCCCAGGGCAGCAGGACCAGTGTGCTGCTCCTTCCTGCACAGCTCAGACCACAGCTGCCTCCAGATCAAGGTTTGCAAAATTGCAGCCCATCTTCAGCCTTTAAGCATTTCGCAATGAACAGAAAATGGGTCTGTGAAAAAATCCCAACAAGATACAATACAGAGGGGATGTCTTTTCCGTCTTTGTGGCAGATCAAACACATTTATCTAAGGTTTTAATTTCTTTTCCTTTCACATCATAGCGAGGATCTTTAGCAGAGAACGGAACAGCCGGGTGATATATTTTTGGGTTATAACTTGAGAACAAAAGCTCATTAGGACTCAAAGATTTTATATGGATAACACCACCCACGGTTACTTTAGATAGGGTAGAAATGTTTTTATGCTTTAGGGCACAAACTAGCTATTAAATTACTAGGGAACTACAAATATCTACTAGACATATCGATGGGAGTACAAGCAGAACGCCGAGTACTACATAAAATAATTACATACAGCACAGCTAATATTAGATCACATGAAAGTACATGACTGTTCTATAAAAATCGTTTTCCTCTCTGTATTGGACATTGATTGAGGGTGGCATTGGTGTTGTACAGGGAGATGCTGACCTAGCTTTCAAAGCTTCAAAACCTCGTAGGCTCTGCCAGCATTTCTCGGCACGGCTGTGCCACTGGAACTGCCAGAGGAACCAAGTTTCCTCAACTAGAAAAAGTATTTTCTTTTCTGTGGCTAGGTGGGATGTAGGAAACCCAAATGAGAGGGCATGGATTATCCATCATGCTGAGGAGCCACCAAGCAAATGTGTCCTTGACGTGTGAGCCTGAATTGGGGTCGGTGACAAGGACAACTCTGACATCATATGAGTCATGTGAGGAGGGAGGGGTGTCGCTGCCTCCTGACGGGGGGACGCATCTGTTCCACGCTAGCTCGTGAGATGTGAAGAGGTTGCAGTGCTAAGATGCACATAGGGAGAGTGGGAGTGTGCCGCTTAGCAGGGCTTTTTTGAGTTTGGGAATCTCATCGGAGCTGCCTCTCTTCTGCTCTGTGATTCCCACCCCTCAGGCGCAGGTGGTTGTCGGACCAGTGCTGGCGTGGTGGCAGAGGGGCCAGGGGCCAGGCTGGTGTGGGAGAGCACAGCAGCAAAGTCAGTGCCAGCTCTCCTACCTCTGTTGGACTTCAGAGGTCTGTGCGTTGTCCCTCAGGGGTCCCTGAAGGATAATGGAAGAAAAGCTTAAAGGAGGTCTTGTAGGGTGCACTTTTATTAATTAGAGGCCATCTAGACCTTGGAGTAGCTGCCTGATGTTCCCACTAGAAAAGGCACACTTTCATTTGCTAATAACTTTGCTGAGCTGAGAAGTCAGGGCACATGTAGGAATGGCACTTTCTAAGCTGCCATGTCTTTTGTGCATCAGTGCTGTGCACGCTGGAAGGAAACATTGCTCTGAAGGGAAAAAACCTAGTATGTGAACTATAATTAAGATTACCTAACAAGTGACTCCACTGACAGGTGGGGTCAGTTCTAGCTGCAGAACTGTAAATATTTGATTTTCTGATTTATTTCTTCAGCTTTGTTACATGGTGGCAGAGAGCTAGGTCCTGGGAAAAGGTGGTGAAACAAAATGTCTTCCCTCAAGTACTTTAGATGTGTGCAGTGAATTCACATATGAGCTTCACTGGTAGTTACAGTTAGGTTTCCATTGGTTTTGTTTTTATATTTTTTGTGGTTATTGCCTGAAAGGATAATAATTTTGAGCAGACGAGATGATGGGCAGCATGGGGAGGTCATGAGGGTATGCGTTTGCAAATCTAACAACAGAAGGGTGCTGAGGTCAGTCACTGTGTGCCAACTGAAGTGCAGTGGTTGCAAGAGGGCAGTTCTGGTGTGAAAAGGTTAAAAAAAGCAAAGGGAAGTGATGAGACATTACATGCTTGGTAATCTGAAGAATAGGGAGCTAGTGGGGAAATGGAAAGAGAAAGCTGACACAGTCTAGCAAGGGATGAAGAAAAGACCACTAGAAAGTTCTTGGTGGATGTTGATGAATCAAAACAGAAATAGAGATGTTGCCATGGGCTGAAGTGGATATTAAGCAATCTGCCTACAGAGGGTGGTGATCTGTATTTCTGCCTGAGATTAAGAAATGGCAAGGTGTAGAGGAAGTAAAGAGGATAATACAGATGCTGCTGGGAACTACTGTGATAATTCCCCTATTGTGGATAACTGGCAAAACCTGAAGCCAGAGCCCTCAGCATTTGCATGCAAAATGAATGCTGCTTGACTTCAGTTGCTTGACCATTGCCCATCATAGCCATGTGAGTTCAGAATGGTACAGATTGGTCTGTGGAAAAAAAAATCTTACTCCCCCAAGCACATGGGTGGTGATTTGGAGATGCTGTGTGCAGACTTAGGGAGCAGCCATGCCCTGTGTCCTGTCCATGGGCCTTCTGTTTTGGTTAGTGCCTGAGAAGTGAACTTCAAGGAGCAAAACATCTGAGGGGGAATTTGACCCAGTCCAGCTGCATTCCCTATAATACCTGCTTCTGTTCTGCAAGACTCAGCCATAGAAAACTCATACCTAAGAATCATTTGTATACTTTATTTTTTTACTATGAAATTTTTCTGCCAAATTTTCCTTGAGAGCATAAGCTGGCAATGTTTTGGATACAGTTAGATAGTACAAAAGCCACAATTTAAGTCTTACTAAAATCAAGAAGGAATGTTGTGGACCAAGTGAAAAGACACATATGTAAGGTTGGGGCTTTGGTCCAGCTGAATTTCAAGGGTTGTGTATTGGTGCAAGTATGACAGCTTCTCGCAAAAAAAGATTCAGTTTTGTGTACTGGAATTCTCACTGAGCTTTACTGTAAAGCCAGCATCATAAGTACTTGTAATGCACTAACACCCAGTAGCCCAACTCATACTGGGACCCTATTACACTTGGCTCTTGTCATGCAGGATGAGAAACAAAAGCTTCTCCTGATACATTGCAGACAGCGTGGAACAAGCAAGTGTGTTTCTGACGTGTCCTAGTTCAAAGAGCAAGCCAGTGGGAATTCCAGGGACTTACAGCACACCTCATTACTGGGGATTTTTCTATTAGTATCTCTTGGAGTTTTAAGCACATCTTTGGACCTTAACATGGGTATTTCCCCCAGTCTGCTGCTGCTGCCCTGTTGTACACCTCTACATACGGTAAGAGGAGAGGCAAGTCACAACAAGCTCAGCCTGCTCCACTTGGTGAGGGCCACCCCATGGTCTATCCCAACAGCTTCCTCCTTTTCCTGGCAGCCCTTCACAGGCTGCTTCGCAATGCTGGCTTAGTTGCACAAAATCCTTGCTTAGGGCCTTAAAACTGATAAAATTTACTCCTATTCTCTTCAGTCTTCCCTTCAGTCTTCCCTTCAGTCTTCCCTTCAGTCTTCCCTTCAGTCTTCCCTTCAGTCTTCCCTTCAGTCTTCCCTTCAGTCTTCCCTTCAGTCTTCCCTTCAGTCTTCTCTCGTTTCTCTCGTTTCTCTCTTTTCTTTTTTATTTTCTTTTCTTTCCATTTTCCCCAAAGGAAAGCCCCTAATCAATATTACAGTGTCATTTATAGAACTCCTCCTTCTCTTTCCCATTTTCTCTGATTTTCCTTGCTGTGTGTCTTTGGGTCTGGATTGGATACTTATACAGGAAAATGCTGGAAGTGACCACCTGTAAAGTGGTCACAGGCCACAGTAAAATGTGAGGGAACGATGAAGGTGTTTGGACTTGCTTCTTCTCTTATACAAAGATCTTTCAAACAAATAGCCTTGAGAATTTTGTTATATGTCAGTCCTGTATGGAGCCCTAAAATAACCCCCATAAAAATATAGCTTCTGCTTTAGTGACTTTCCCAACACTGATTTTCTTATTAATCTCCCTAGCAATACTTATAAAAATGCTTGACTATGGTTACGCAGATTGTCTGATGTGATCACTAGCAATTATGCTAATCACAGTCTTCTCACAGTTCTTTCCCATCTGTTTTATCCACCTATGGATACTTAGAGAGATATAAATGATAAGAGACGCTCGGATCACATCATGCTCTCATTTGCTAGTCGATGTATGACCAAAGATTTTGCACATATAGATTAAGCAAATGACAAGGACTGAGAGAAAGGAAGTTACAGTGTACTACCATTTTCTATGAAAGAAGAATAAAAAACTTTCCAGGGATGCCTGTGACAGAGCTGTAGATCTATGGCAGGCCTTCAGAAAACCTTTTTGTACAGGTATGAGGCCTGGCTGAGCATCACGTAAAGGGAGTGTGGGGGGAAAAGACAGCCTCTGTGCTGTCATTTACTGAAACTAGAGAAAGAGAAATGCAAGGGCAAGGAGCAGATTTTGTTTGCCTGACCCTCTGATGTCATTAGCTGTAGGTGGAGGATAATAAAACATTGTTTTCTTTGCTGTGTGCCTGGAGAACTGCAGTTTGCCAAGTGCAACTGGGTTACTGAAGACACACACTATTCAAAATGCCAGCCTTGAAGAGAGAGGCGGTGCAGCTGGCACCTAACCCTGAAAGCAAAGGGAAAGGGATCCTTTATCCTACAGGGAGATCTCAGTGGTCCTCCACACTACACCATTGCTTCTGCAGCCCAGTGCCAGTGCCGCCTCTCAGCATCTGGGGAGAGAACAGGATGACCAACAGGGCATGTGGCTGTGGTGTGTCTAAAATTGTTAATGTCAGGGCAGTAGAGCCTTTTTTGGCGGAGGAGGCTGAAGACTCTGTAGTAGCATTTTGGCCTGAAGGTCCAGACTGGTGAGAGCTGCATCCGCGACTGCTGGTATGGAGACTGCAGAGAAGGGGCACAATAGGACTACATAAGAGGACAGCATATTTTTGGGTGATAAAGTATCTCCTCTCAAAAGCTCTTGGCAGCTGAAAAGAGCTCTGTGCTTTCACACCTCAATGCCTCACTAACCTCTGATGCTAAACAACGAATGAAGAAAGAGATCTCAAAGAAGCACTTGTTTGTAGGATATTGCACTGCTTCAGGAAACTGAAGCAAAGGTTTATGACATGAATTGCTGTGGTGAAGGGCAATAACTTGTTTGGAAAGTAATGGCCTGCTCTTTTCCCCTTCATAAATTTTTCCTATCTTTATGTGGAGACTCAGTGCTTGGGAGAGATGAAGTGTAGCCAGTAAAGCCTGGACAAGGAAACTGCTGGAGTTTCCAGGTGGAGATGGGATCTGCTGCTAAGTGGAATCCTTAGTCAAAAGTGTCTCAAATCCATGAAAAATGCTTTAGTACCTATTTTTCATTACATTTGACTGCACACAAATGATGTACTTCTTGAAACAGGAAATGTGTTTTCATTATGTGTATGGACACACCTATCAAACTGGGGCCCCAGCTCTGACCTGAGGGTGTAGATGCTACCTTGATAAATGACAATTACTTTTCTGAAAAACTTGGATTAATCTTGAGCACAAAAAAAAATGCAGCAACATTCTCTTGGAGATCATTTATGGCCATTGGAGAGAAGATCATGCTTTGCTGGAATATTACCTGTCAGAAAAGAACCCCTGGACCAAGAATCTTTCAGGGCTTTATATGACATTCAGTAAAATCATATCCGTCAGGAGATGCTTTCCTGCAGCAGATCCAGGTCCGTGTCCCATTTCCGGCTAACGCAGCACACAGTGGGACTACAGATTTTGAAGGAAATAAATTCTTTCCAAGCAGTTGTCGAAACTGTTGAGTCTAGGGAAATATATAGAGATGGATGGGATATGTCATTCTTAGAGGGATGAGTTATTTAAAGCTAGTCTGGGGTATTCTATTCTTAAAGGAATGAGGTATTTATTAACAGACTTACATATTCCTGTAATGATTCCAGTGAGAACAATGAAAATTGTGACCAAGTAAACATAAATTTAGAGTTTAAAGTTAACTTAAGCTTGCAATTTTCAAAGGCACTTAATGTTGACCTAACTCTGAGCTCTTCAAAGTCAATGGAAGTTTTATGCCTTGTGTCAGTAAATTACTCTGATAGAGAAAGCTTCTGAAATCATGCTCTAAATTGATAAATACATACTTTCACTATATTTCTGATATGCCCCTAATAGATGCATATTATTCTAAAGTGGATGGGTTTTTTCAAATTAGTCTGATACTTCCCTTAAGAGTAAAGGAATTTGAAAAAAAGAGAAATCTTAAACCTTTTTATTGTAAGGAATATGTCTTCTGCATCTTACAAAGAGCTTAACATAAATAATTTAAAACTAGTAGTGTTTTCAAATTCACTTGTTAAATACCTAACTATATAGTTAAGCCATTGCATATCATATATAGTCTTAAAATAGTGTCTTGGTGTTTACAACAAGCCTTAAGATACTCAGCTGATAGTTAAATCCATAACATATGCCCCACCTGGAAAATACGGCCCTGAAATAGCTGTTTGAAATTAAATTTCCATGTGAAGTCTGCCTATTTTGGGCCTCATCTCCAGCTGGACGACTAAGATTAATTTCTTTGAGAGTTAACTCTCTTACCCCAGCTGAGCATTGCATCCCAAACTTGTTTTTGTCCTTCTGGTTAGCTGTGATTTTTAGAAAGGCTTGATTGTGCTCGGTCAGTGAGCACTGGGGGAAATATGTAAGATACAGAGCAAAACCAAAGTTGCTTTAAAGGGAAACTTGTGAGTGAAATCTTAGTCCTCAGAAAGTCAATTGGAGTTTTGCCACCAATTGACATGGGATCAGGATTTTATCCCTTAACTTCTCTAATGTCTTTACTTTTGATGACTTGCTATCTAAATCTTTATGATGCACTAATGCTAGTTTATATGTTCTGAAGATATAGTGCCCGGTAAAATGTAAGATGTAAACCTAGTACAAACCTCTAGTGTGTGTTTCTGTTCTGTCTTCTTCAGGCATTAAAGGATGTGTCTTTTTGGCTACTGCTCTGCTGGAGCTGAAACTTTCCCAAAACTCACAGCTAAGCAGTTCAGTGTGTGTTGCATGGGACAGCTACAGAATTCCAATTACTGCAATGGTGAGTAGCACTGAGACATGTAATCCTCAAATTTAAGTCATTAAAGAAGCTGTAAATGCACCCAGGAGCATTCAGAGCATAAAACAAACACATTTAAATATAAATATAGAAAAAGACCTTCAGGCTACAATACTCTCTGTCAGAGGCACTCTCTGTCAGAGGTATTATTTGGTATTTGTTTAGTGTATCAGAACGATTTGCAAAATGAGAATTACAGCCTTATTTCATTAGTCATTATAAAGTGCTTGCAGACAGACTCTCAGAAATCTAAGATATGTATGCTAAGAAAGCTGCTGCTGCCAGCACGATAGAGGAGGGACAGAAACATTCAGTGCAGTTCTTACATGTGAATGTTTTTCTGTTATACGCTACTCAAGCAAAGATCAGACATCCTGATTTATCCTTTAACCTGCTCATCAACCAGCTAATTTTCTACAGTGTCTGTGGCAGAAATAAGTCTTGAGAAGGGATTTGGGGGAAGATTTAAAGACGGATTTGAAATGTTTGGCAACTGGTTGTCCAAATTTTCTGTTACTGACAGTTGACCTGTGACTTCTAACTCTTTGTGCTCACAAGAGGTTCAGATTAGAACTTTCAAAAATTTTTTTTTAAACCAGAGGCATGACTATGGTTTTGAATGTTACATAGATATGTATTATACGGTGTAACTTGATATTTATGCCGGTCAATAATAGTCTATGGATATGAATTTAAATTATATTATTATATGTTGGATATGCCACTAAATCCCCACACTGAGGCAAGAGCTCTGTGAACACTGCATGTAGCTGTACAGATACTCGGGTTTAGCTGAATGATTTGTGTTATTTTAATGCTCTCTCTTCTGTGAAAATTATAACATTAACAATAAATCATTTATCTTTCTTACTATCACCACAGCATTTTTAAAAGAAAAATACAGATTCTTTTCCTGACTGCAGCTTCTCAACTGAAAATTGCATACCTTGAAATTATAAGCTATGTAGTGTTATTACTTGTGTCACGGCTTTAGCCAGGATTCTTTGCAGTGTTCTTTTTGTGTGAGACAAATAGAGAGAAAAATTATTAAGTTTGTTTAGAAAGCCTTATAAGCATTTCCCTTCTTGTGGACTATGCTTTTCTTTTGCAGTGTTTCCTTTTATTTACTGAATTTGTGTCCTGTGTGATGAGCTGACAGCAGTTAGATTCTTCGATTGTGCTTTATTTTCAGATTTTTCACTTGCAGCCAGTGAAAGCTGAATCGAACACTTTAAAATTAAAAACGCATCCTTTTTATTATCGTGGTTATGGTTTAAGCTGCTTTGTTTTAAATGCCAAAGCCTTGCGGCCTAGAAAAATGTTGCTGATCTTTCAAAACCCATGTAGTGATGCCAAGTATAAGGACCAACTTGTGTTCAGTAAATGCAGCAATTTCTCCGAGAAATGCTCAGCGTTAGACGCAGAGACATTTACTGTTGTATGGCTGAAGATGCAAAATCAGTCACACACCCAGAAGCCACGTTCTGCCTTCAAACTGTAACCAGATAAGGGACTCATCACATCATCTGCCTTCTAGACATGTTTCCCCTCTGTTTCCAAACTCACCTTACTCAAAGGCAAACTTTATGGAAGAGGAACCTAATCACAAGCTTCATTATATGCTGTGCTGTAGCAGGCAAGTGAATAAGCAGGGTTCAGAATGGTTTTTTTCGGCTGAAAACTGTATGTGCTGATTGCAACTTTGTTAAATACATAAATAACTGGAGCCTTTCCAATCAGAGCTAGCCAAACCTTTTAATCATATACAGAAGTGTTCCTCGTGACATGATTATGCTATCCAGACTCCCTCCCTCATTGGGAAATATTCTGTCAAACAGTAAAATAATTAACATGGATTTTAAAATCGGCATTGACATTCTAATGTCTAATTAGGTAATTGTCATTGGCACAGCAATACCTATTAGGAGCATGCAATTTGTGGAAGGGGTTTTGATGGAACAGACTGCAGGTGCAGATGGTCTAACAGCAGGACTCTTACCCGATGTAAACAAAGGTATTTTAATTAGCCATGTGACCCTGATCATTGTTAAAAGGTAAGGGCTGCGCATTCATCTTCCCACCAGCTACTTCCTGGTCCTTTCAAGGGGAATGTTGAAATATCTTGACCTGTGGTAAATTACATACAGACTTGATTGAAATTCTCTTCAAATCTAATTATTGTTTCATTTGGCTTCTGGCAACTTTAGTGCTATATTGCAGTTGGCTCAGAAGCCTTACCTACTTGCTGGGCTATTTTTGGTTTGTAGATCTCAATTGCTAACCTACACAAAGATACCAACTTTTGCTTGGTATACTGGGGAAGACTTCCAAGATGTTGGAGTTTAGTTTTCAGCCAGTGTGTGCTGGAACTACTTAAAAATGTGCAGAAGACCTGAATTCTATAAAATTATTAAAATCCCTTGCTGGTGAGTCTGCATGTGACTCAGCACAGATCTTAGCTGAATGGAAATTAATTGGGAAAACAGGAATGACCACACAGCCTCAGCAGCAATGAATAACCTTGAAGTTAGGAACACAAGAGACCTGATCAGCTCCCTATTCTGTTTGCATCAGCTGTGGGAGAAGCTCTGCATATGTTAAATGTTCCAGAACAGAGGCTGCACCTGGTATCTGGAGGAAAACTTCATGGAAACTTTGTGCATTTCAGTTTTCTTATTACTGCAAAGTAAACAAGTAGGGGAAAAAAAAAAGTGAAGGAAAAGCACTTCTGGTTTGTTTGGGTTTTTTTTTCTGGAGGCTTTTATTTTGCCTAAATTATATTACAGTTCTTAATTTAAGAATATATTTTGCTAATACAGTTTGGTCTTAATCATGCACAGTTTTTTAACACTAAACCACATAAACCAGTCACAGGTGCTTCACTGTAGTGATGTAGTTCTAGTAATGAATTGGAATTGTTATGAGCAAAAAAAAAAATAGGTATTTGTAGAATTGGGGCCTTAAGTTGTACAGTGCTTAGTGCAGGGTCTGTGTCTGTGATATGTTTTCTGCAGTGTTTAACTCAATGAATTACAGATTACTGATCTGCAGAGCTGATACTCAAATACAGCGAAAGGAATATATCTATATATCTTCCCCCTCTCTCTGTTATTTGGAATCTGTTGGTGCTGTGACAAAGCACACACTCTGGCTGACAAAGCTCCCAGCTTGGCTATTTAATAAAAATTTGCTAGGATGAGTCTAGGCCATTCTGAGAACTGATTTAAAGTGTGTGTGTGTGTGTTGTTTTTTAGGACTTACAAAAACTATAAACAGTAAATACTTTGATAATAAATAATTATTTTACCAAAGTTCTTCAAATTCTCAAGCAGTTGAGATGCATGAGAACCCAGCAAATACACTTTTTTGAAGACAGCTTCAATGGCTGCTCAGGCATATGATTTCTTTAGCATATTAGAATCCAAACAATTTTTTCCCAGTTATTTGATTTGCCACCGTTTTTGGGATGGGAGGATCTCTGAGGTGCTGAAGCATAGGGTGCATCTTGGTTATTTCATGAGGGACTTCTTCATCCTATGGCTTTGTAAGTGATGCCAGAGAGATTCTCTAATGAAATATGTGATGGTCTTTTGACTTTGTGTTCAGATTCCTCCAGAGCTATAAAATGAAGAATCTGTATTCCTGACACAGGTGATAAGTGCAATAGTTTGGGGTTTTTTTTTTTTAAGCTATCGAATCTAAGCACAGAAATATTTATTTAATCAATGATGAAATATAAACTTGTATTGTCAGGCTAAATACCTTTGGGAAAAACCTTTCATCTTGAGAATTGCATGGGATATGTCACTGCTTTCCAATCAATGTGAGTGTTTTTCCACTTCTCCCAAGCAAGTGCTATAGAGACCTTATTGTTCGAGTGTGAAATAATGTAGACTTGTTAGTTAATGCGTTCAACCACCATGAGATAATCCTCAGGTGATGATGACCGTCTGTGCATAAAAATAAATAAATAAAAGCTAGAAAGAATACAAATGATAAACACTCATTATATCTCACCTACTGATGCTGGGGTTTAATTATGGGGGACAATTACCTACCATAGTCAAAGGATTCGCACATTAATAACATTATATAGGGATAATGTCTTTCTAAGCTGCTATAGCATTTAAAAGCTGGTACTTATGTTGCAATCCAGATTCTGTCTACCCGTCAGTCCTGTCTGGATTATTGCTACATTATGTAATGTGGTCTCTTGTGGTTTTTTTACTGTGTAATTAACATGTGGGTCTGACTTATCCAGTCCACTCTAATAAACCATTCTTAATGAGTGAAATAATAATAATAATGATAATGATAATAATAAATCCTACATGATTTCTGAGCTTCCCTGTTACTCATGCTAAGACATTTGTATTTAAGCAACATGAAAGCTCAATTAAATATATATGTATCTAATTCTATTCATGTGCAGTAGTCTTCTGAGAACTTTTCTCTGGTTTTATCCAGGAAAAAACTAACTGCATTGGAAGGGTAGAGTAAATAGACAAACTTTCTAGCTCTGCATTCCCTGCTGCTCCTTAGTCCTGCACTTTCACAGAGGAGAGATACACTAAAACCCGTCAAAACTTAATCTCTTGCATATCCTTCTTAAATATTGTGTTTTGTGCTCTTCCCACTGTAAAATCTGTTACTGATCTCTCCTAGGAATGAGCGAAGGATTTGTGACAATATTACAAAAGCATAAGCAATTAGAAAATCACAGAAATACTGCAGGTTTCCTTTTTTTTTTTCCTTTTTTTTTTTTAACTTGCTAAAGGTACTGTTTTTTGTGTCATTTTTAGGACACTCACTGAATGAGTGGAGTTTATTCTAGAAGCAATATGACTTCAGTGGTTGTCAATTTTCAGCAGAGGAAGACAAATCAGTGGCTTGAGTTAGTGACAGTTGCTAATTTTCAAAGGTTTTGAGGGAAAAAAAGAGCCATAACTTACTCATGAAGAAATTTTTCCTCAGAGCTGAGCACTTTCTTCTGCATACAGTACAGGTTACTGTAAGCAAGTGTAGTGTGCCTGTACTGTGAAGAACTCTGTCTAAAATACACTGATAGCTCCTGTGCTATCTGCTGAAATTAAAGAAGGGTTTTTCTTAATATTTGTTTCCTTTATGTCTTATTTTTCCTCTGTTGATGCATTAATAACTCAGATAATGATGCGCTGTCGTGATTTTTATGGGTACTGGGAAAATCTCTTCTTGGCTTATCACAAAGTTAAAATTGTAAATATAAACAGAATGTATTTGTTTGTAGCTGAACTACAAACCATGGCATATATAAATGGAATTCAGATTGATTCCAGAGGGGATTATTAACATATATTACAAATATATATTTAATTTATACCAGCTCTAAATTTGCTCTTGGATTTTAGGGGTTCTACTTTTATTACCCACTGCTGCTAGGAGGTTTTTTTTTTGTTGTGTCTTTTTTGATGCCTTTAAAATTTGCCCATTCTCTGCAAATATCAGCATGTAATTGGAATCAGGGCTTTTAAGAAGATAGTTTCCGATTAAAGAAGTTTTTTCATGAAAACTTGCATCAGCCTGCAGGCAGAAATCCATATACTAATGTAATAACTTCTTAATATAGATACACCTGAATTCAAAGGATGCTATAGCATGTAATCTCTTTTTACATTAAGTATACCTTAGGTAATACTTTCTCTTGGGATATGGTTTTTGTTGGTTTTATTATTTTTTTCACCAAACCATTTTTAGCCTTCAGAAATTTCCTAGTGAAATATTATATCAATCACCCTGAAACTGAAGGTAGAACAGTGTACTTTTATCCAAATTGCTTTAGCAAATATGTATGTGTTAGCTTTGTATAGCAAGGTTTATAAGCTTATAGGTTCTTTTATTAGAACAGGGAAAATAGCTGGCAGAATAAAAAGGACAGTCTTAAAGAGAAATAGAAAACTTCTGCCAAAGAACACTTTGGAAACGGTTGTTTTAATTTAATTTAATGCTCCTCTATAAGAAAACTTGTAGAAATAGTTAGCACCTGTGGAGTAGAGCTGTAATATTGCTGAAAGAGATGCAATATCCTCAGTGATTTGTGACAGAGGAGGCCAGCATCTGTGGAACAGCAAAGTGTAAAATCATGATACACCATAGAATGAGTGCTTGTATTGAATGCATCAATTTTTCTGGCTAGCACTGGCATCCTAGGGCTTCAGGCTTGTGCTGCAGCAATGATGGACCCAGGCATCACACCTCCTAACCTACAGGTAGCTACAGTGCAGCTCTCTGAATGACAGAGAATTAATATTTTAAATCAAAATACACAGTAAATCAACATGCTCTTTGAAGATGAAAATAGGAACTAAAATTCCTGACATGACTGGGTACCAAGAAGCATGGGCTCAATAGATACACTTGATTTATGGCATACTATAACTTCCTTCATTAACTTAATTCTACATTTCATGGGCTATAAACTACCTGCTTCTTCTCTTCTGCTGAAGGAGAACCCATTACTATCTCTCTCCTTTCATTTCTTCCTCCCGCCTCTCTTTGCAAACATCCTCTCTGTTTCACTGGTGCTAACTACCTTTTATTTCAGAAATGGTCTTATAAATATTCGTCTTAATTACACTCTAAGCAACTGTTCTCAACTCGTTTTTAGCTTTGAAGTCTGTTGCTTCTATTTCAGACAAGAAATAGAAGAGGACTCGCATGCCCAAAAGCTTGTGTTCTCTCTAACTGCACCAGTTGGTTTAACAAGGGACATTGCCTCTAACTACAAGCTTGTCTTGCCTCATTTCCATGTAATTGTGGGCCTTCCTGGATAATCAGGATTGGGAAATTTTAGATGGGGCCATTGCTTTATGACAGACATTTCCCTGCCAGTAACTGGATGTGTCTGATCGTTATCAAGCTTCTTCCAGTGTATGTTGACTGTTTGTCCTCACCCCTGTAGCTGCTGTGCAGCTTTATGGGATGGATATACCCTGTTCTGAGGTGCATGCGTATAGAATGCTGGAACTGGTGTTTCTCTTGCCCATGAGCATTTATTTTTACTACTAGGAAGATGAGCTATGACTGTTTAATTAATATCTTCTAGGGTAGGGTAGGATTAGCTGTATATAGGGTATTCACTTTGTACTGTAATGAGTTGAGATGATAGCAAGACTGCTTATTCAGGGAGATGATCTGTTGCCCAAAGAGTATTCCTAGTGAATAAAGACCAGTTATAGGTTGATGAGATTTGGAGTCATGATTATTCTTCTCATTCTAAGTATGATGGTGCCTCAGGGTTTGGGTGTCTGTTTTGCTGTTTTAAAATGTATTCTGGATGATTTCTTAGTCCATGATGTGGGTCTAGAGATTTTTACGAATAGTAATTTGTAGGCTGCCATTTTTTTATGCTGATCTGATTGTAGAACTGCTGTGATATTACGGGTCTGATACCCTCAGAAAGTAGATTTTTGTGAACTGTATTTTTATGGGAGTAATTCCAGATATACTTTGATGAAGGAATAGTTCTTACTGAATTTGTAGTGGGAACAAAGAAAAGAACAAAAACTTTTAGCCTTGTGTGTTAGTGTCAACCTATGGTTGCTGCAGTTATCTTGAACCTGTTCTTTGTAGTGGGATATGAAAGAGTTGAGGTTACATGATCATTTCAGTGCTGGTTTCCTAGGGTCAGACAAAGTCAGTTTGGGAAGTTAAAATGTAAATTTCTTAATATATTTGGGTTTGAAGTCTGATGGTTGGGTGTTGCCTTCTAAATGCTCAGGAGTCTGCTGTCAGAGGGAGGTAGATAGAGGATGAAGTCACTGAAAAAACCCAGCTGTATGTAAGGCTGTAGGCTGTTTCTGTGAATTTTGCAACCATCTTGGCAAGGATATCATAGGTACCTGTAGGTCTCCAGACATTCCTTGATTATACACGACTTGTCACATGAGGACCATGTGGCAAGTTTTGTCCTTAAAAGAAAAGACCAAAAAAGAAATCTTGGATATACGATTGGTTTAAAGAAAATATCCTTTATGTTCCATATACTTGTGGGGTTTTGGGGGTAGCTTCTCTGCGCATAAATATACATTTATGGAGCGGTTTATTTGCTATCAGTTTAACAGCTATGACAGCCGTGTGCCAGATGTTGAGAAGGTGCTCTGTGGTCATGGACATTGCAGCTTTGGGTGAGATTGTGGTGCTTGCCCAGCCCAATGGTTCGTGTGGTTTATTCTGTGTACTCTTTCTATGGTGATATGCAGAGCAGTAACAGAAATTGTTCATGTGTTTCTTATCTTAATATTGTGATTAAATTTAAATGACTGGAGATCAGCTAATTGTGCACATACATAACTGACTTATCTACTATGGTAATATTTGAGGATTTGCCAAGGTTTGGGGCCTGTGGTTCTTGGCCAAGCAGCATAAAACCCATTCCCAAAAGAGACATTGCTCTGATCTCTCCTATCATTGTTCCTCAACATTGTCTTTAGTTTTTACACCCACTTAGTGTATACAGATCTAAATTAAAATGATAACTTTTCAGGGAATGGCTTGTTTATTACTTTGTGTTGCACTGCTTACTGTAGTGGAAATTCTGCTTGCTGAGATCTCTGAGGACACCAGGAATACAAACAATAATAGTACTGAATCATGGAAAGTTACCCTTTCATCTGTTTGATATTTACATTCTTTTTGAGGGAGAGACTCGGCCGGGTTCATACTTTTGCATTGTGTGTGAACAAGCTTTTGCTGGAGTTCTGGCATTTTCAGTTGGTGTCTTGCTGCTTGCATTGCCTCCTGCACTTGCACTGCTCTGATAACTCAACAACAGCTCAAATCCACAGCTGAGTGAAGAAAAGGGTACAAAGCTCAGAGAAAGCAGGGAAATATGGACTAAGGGTGAAGCTGCCATGGACCCAGAGAGTAAATCCACTTGCCTTATTCCTGTCCTGGTCATGTGCAGGGGAGCAAACATGGCTGGAAGTGATGGGGACCGTGATGCAGCCCCCTCCCACAGGCACCTGCTCTGGGGGTGAGGGGGGACAGTTTTGCCCTGCTTTTCTTTGTGAAGGTGTTTGTGCTCAACAAAAGTACCTTTCAAAAACTTTTTCTCAGACTCCAATATAAAGATAGAAGAGAAAAATTAAAGACTCCTTTCCAAGGACACCTCTATTTTTTATATATATACACACAGGGGGATGTATAAAGATATCTATATAAAAATATATGTATTTAATTTATGAAATAGAAAGCAAGTGTTCCATCCATGGGATGGAAAGACTCCTCACAGACTCCTCTTCTCCCTTCTCTCATCTTTCACTTGCTTTATGATCATGAAAACACACACAGGAGGAGTCTCCATGGATTTGGGGTAGGAGAGTTGTTTGTTTTTTGTTTTCTTTCATAGTTGTGTGGGCACACAGCCATGAGGTAAGCACCTTGAATTTTAATTTTGTTTTTCCAGGTTTACCATTGATTTATGTCCTACCTATTTAAATTGTATATTTACATTTTTTTGCTTCTCAGTATTTTGCTATGTACTGTTAGGTATACACAGGGAATAACAACATTGGTCCATAAAGCCATGCATGAGCCTTTGTACTGAACACAGAGAAAATTCCTGGGAAGTGCAACAGTCAAAATCATGCAAATTACCAACTGTAGCATCATAAAGATGTAATTACAGGACCAAAATGCCAAATTTTCATTCCTCTTCTGATTAGTTGTTGGAACAATGAGTTATCACAAGATTGCTACTTGTTAATATTGGCAAATCAACAGCTGCTATTCTTTGGTATAATAATATCAGTCATTCTGTGATTGTCATGTATCTAGTTTTACATCAGAAATGATTATGCCCATTAGGATTAAAGTCATTATACAGTAGGATTAGAATGGAGCATGAATTTGGATAATAACAGTGTTAGCGTTACTATAGATTTCAAATTATATTAATTTCTGTCAATATGCAAAAATACATTAGAAAATCTTTTCACACTAGAAAACATTTTCACAGTGACTGGGACATGTGTTTGTTTCCTGGTAATAGTATTCAGATGATATCCAGGCTACAAATGAAATAGGACTGTATAATTTACTGTCTGCTCATAATAAGAATATGCACTCTGTCGTCAAAAATTCAAGCATTGTAGAAATGCTCCCATCTTTGAGCAAATGTTGCAATTACTTCAAGCTGTAGTAAGGCTGCTTCCTTTGAACAGAAGTGTCCAGAGCAAATACTGTAACAATGAATCTTTTTATCATTCTGCAATCCCATTTGTGATAAGAGGAATTCCTTGGGGATTACTTTAAATTCTGTACATTAGCAGCAGTTCCGTGGGTTAAATCAGATAAAACGGGCTCTTATCAGATTATTAGTCACATTAGGCAATTACATTCTTATCTCTTAGAAATAATTCGTGCAGCCTTGGTGCTTATTTCTCCTCATTAGAAGAGGCTAATTCCTGATTAAGATCTTTTGCCTTCCGTACAATAAACCTTTATATTGGATTTGCCACATAAATTGAAAAATACCTTGCGGCAGAGAGGGACAGCTGCACTTCCCTTTTAAAAATATACCTCACTTATCACTTAAACATCAGCCATGCACATTTGCTGCCTGCAGTTTGGGACTGAAGAAGTCAGCACTCTAGCTTTTCATCAGCATCAATGTTAAGGGCCTCCAATGAAGAATACTTTTAGAGGGCAGGGAAAGCAAACATTTTTATTTAGTTTCATGGGATTTGGTTTAAATTGCATGAAAATTGAAGAAAGGGAAGGATGCTTCATACATCATTTGCATAATGGCCATGAATACGTTGCCCTGTCAGCAAACCCACCTATGGGAATGCCTTCATAGTGAACATCCTGTGCAGTGTGAGTGGGGGATATTTGCTCAGAGATGGACCCTAATCTCTGATATGTGTTGCTCTTTTTGGAAGTCTTCTGCCAACATGGTGTCACATGTATGGAGTTGGGCTTGCTGGCAGCTGTGTTTCAAACAGGGGTTTGTGTTTATTGTAGGAACTGGATCAAAGTTGTTGTGCTCTTTCATGTAATTAACTCAACCCAAAAGAAATACCCAATTGAGTGATTTACTTCAGATAAGCAAGATAAGCAAGGCACTTGGGAAATGTAAATACTTCAGTGGAAAGGATGCATGGGAAAAAAGGAACATCAAATTGCTCCATAGATACATCATGCTTCCATTTCTGACATGTGTCAGAAGTTGGTTGCTGAAACAGATAGCTCCTGCTTCCCACCCTTTCAGGAGCATTTGCTTTTGCAATCGTTCTGTACTAGACCATCCCTACTATTGTTCTTTGTGCACCATCGTGTATAAATCTGTTTTATACTTGGAGACCTCAGCCTGCGTTATGTGCGTGCTTGTGTGAGAAATGAGTACAGTCACTGTTGCTCCATTATTTTTGTAAAGGATTAGAAAAAATGTTTCCCTTAATAAAACTGAGATGATGGGAAGTTTTCAAAGACAAAAATGTCAAACACCTAACTCTCATTAAAAATAAATGGGAATTAAGTGTCTGCCAATTAGACCTGTGAAAATCTTTCTGGTGGTCTTTAGGATTGAACCAAATTACATTGAAAACCAGAGGGGAATGTGTTAGGGGTGAAGTGATTGCTTGAGACAAAGTGTTCCCTGTTGGAGGTGGTCCCAAGTGAAATCTTCAGTGTCTGTCTGTCTCTACACCAAGGGATGTCATATTAAGTTTACAGAGTGCCTTTAGTAAGAAGTTCAGTGCAGTGACTGCACAAGCATTGCTGTGTGCATTGCTTCCACTTAGTTTTTATATTTTGCAAGTGATTCTAAAAATTCATGCCTACAGTCATTGTATTTGCATATGTATCCACTAGATTGCATGGGAAAGGCTAATAGCTACTTAAGTCTTCATAGAGCTCCTAGAAGACAGTCCTGTGGCAAAATTTGAACCTTTAGGGTTGTAGCCTTTCAAAATACAAAAGGAAAACTGCATTTAAGAAACCGATGACTTGTGAAAGAGGCTAGAGCAGTTTCTTTCACAGATTGCAGGACAAGGGTAAGATGTTGCACAGCTGTTCAGGTGCCCATCTGAGCAGATCAGGACAAGAACTTGAATCTGGGTTGCCTTGGTCATGCAATGACCAGAGAGCATTGAATCTTCCCCTCTCTCTGCCCAAAGCTCTGTTAAAGCCATCCTTAGAAAGTGTTCCTTCTGGGACAAAATTTCTTTAGGCTGAAATGTTTGACTTAGTCCCAGTTGTGTGGTGCCACACAAGCCCTAAAGCTCTGAAGATGCCACACAAATACTTTCCATATAGGCTGCACACAAAATTACATTGTCTAGATAAATCAGAAGTCAGAAAAAGGAAGTATTATCTTTATCTAGGTCTCTGAGATATAAAGATTTACCCAAATCTTGGGAAATTTAGGGTAGATATGAAAAACTGAGCCCACATCTGCTACTCTCACTACTCTCGGTATTGTGCTAGGGATCCGATTTTGGCTGCAATGTGCAAGTGTCCCAATGCTGTGATTTGGGCCGGCATGATTAAAGGTCTATGGCAGTTGTGTCCCTCAAGTGATGGGGCTCAAACCGTTGCTCTGAGCCTAGATGGCTCTCAGACTACCAAGCCTCCTAATCTCCAGCTATGAAATAGAAGAGAGCTGGGGTCCTGGAGCTGCTCTGCACAATTCCCAACTGGCCAGGCAGTATCTCCTGGAATATCAAAGCAGGCATATATGATGAAGGGCACATAGAACTATTTCTTAAAGTATTGTAGAAGGAAAGAGTTCTATAATGGTAAAGACTTGGATATCAGAAGTTTTTACAAGTGAAAGCTGACTTGCTATTATCTAATCTTCACTTGAAGCAGAATAACACAAAATTGATCAATGGAGCAGTAGATCTTGGCTGTTTCTGTACACTTATCCTTCTGCCTCTCTGGATAAATTTGGTTCTTTGCTGAACTTTGTTTTGCTGTAAAACAGATAAACAGGTTCTTCTTGTGGAATATTTTTATTATGATTGTTATTATTGAGACTTTTACTCTGGCATGGTTCCATTTATGAGGAAAGTCTGGTGGAGCAAAATCAGCTTGACAGGGTAAAAGAGTCTTGAGCAAGCTCCTATGCTGAAGCTAAACTCTTGGCTCTTATTTAAAAATCAAGCGTGAAATGTTAGATTGCCTAAGGTGTGATAGAGTAACCTCTTTTTATTTTTCTAATAACTATAGTATTTTTCTACCCTGTGGTATTTCACAAATTCTATTTCCCTGTCCATTTAAGAAATGTGATGTGGGTAACTGAACTACGTGAGCTTGTTAATTTTCTTCAGCTTCTAATAGATCAGCATTGGCCAAAACCTGCAGTCATTCTAGGGCTGATGAGTAAAAAATAAAAAGTCTCTTCAAAAGATTTGATGGATTTTATTTTTCCTTTTCTTAACTAAAAGAAAAAAATCCAGAGAGTTGCTACTTTCCTGGAAAGCCTGTTAATTTCATTGGAAAAATCCCAAGCCAAAACATTTCAATAGGAGATTCACATATTTCTCTTTGGGTTTTCTCTCCTACCTCCCCCATTCTCAAGTTGCTAGACTCAAATTGTTCTTTTCTATATATCTAAAAATGAAGTTTCCTACCAAGGGATGCTGTTAGCTTCTGTGCAAGCCTTCTCAGAGGTGTTAGATATTGATTTCTAGATCTTGCATCATCAGGCCAGGGTAGCAAAGAGCTCAATTAGTGTGGCCATAAATTTAGAACAGTTATGAATTGTATTTCTTCCTCTCCTCTAGAGTTAGAAGCATTTTCTCTCTTAAGTACAAGTATTTTTAAAATGTGCTTAATAAAGTAATTTTTGTTTCCTGGCCTCTTCTCAAGGTCTGATGCTGAATGAGAAATGGGCAGCTCTCTAGGAACAGTACGTTGTAATGGCTGCTTTGCTGCAGAGGGATTTGTGAATTTTATGCCTGTGGTTACTTGGTTTTAACAAAGTTGGTCTCTCTGGGACCAGCCATTGTAGTGTAAGCATAATGGGCACTTGTGACATAAAGAGAATTTATGACAAGAGTAACAACCTGCTTATGGTTCTTGTAATAGCCTATGAGTTCATATACCGTGACCTGCCTTTGAAATCCCGTCAGATGTGGGCTCAGCTCTAAAATATGGAGCTTACAGTGACCATATCTTCTACTTCTCCCCATTACAAGGCAGAGAGAGAGAGATGTACCATGTTTTCTGAGCCTTTATTTAATATTACAACCTGTCCATCAAGGAGCAGTTGGTTACTTTCCAAGCTCTTTATGTGGATGGAAATAGTTGCTTCTTGTTACTTTGAATCTGTTCCATGGCCAGAAACAAGAAGACAAGCGGTGAGAAGCCTTGCTAAGAGATGTGCTAAGCTGTTAAGAACCATATTGGTCATTGTGACTAGATGGTGACTCCAGGGAAGGCTGTCTGCTGATTCCAATTTCTATTCTATTTGATCTTAATCTATAGATTTTTCCTTCTGTTTCTCATTCCTACCCACAAGATCATTGCCTGTTAATCATGAAATGATGTCTGTGTATTCCCTGCAAATCTTCACTCTTGGAAAATGTGTTGCCACATGGAATGTTTCCAAAGCTTTAATTTCCTCAAGGATTGCCAAAATATAACTTAATAAGAAAACAGAAATATAACAATATTTTGCTTTCCCTTTCAATCTAATTCTTTGTTGTTGTTGTTGTTTTTAAATCTAGAATTTTTAGCCCTGAGTCTCTCAACACATGTAGAAATAATTGCCAAAATGCAAATTTGCCAGATTAGAATGAGAATGGCATAAATTCAGTAGCAGACCACAATGATCCACAGCAATCTCACTCACCCACAGGGGTCTTTAAAATCCTGGAGTAAAGCAAGTTAATAATCAATAGGCTTATGTTTGCTACATAGGGATCAGCAAATCAAAAAGATTTTTAAAAAAACCCCAAAACCCATTGGAGTTTATTCTGTGCTTGAGCAAAGGCATGAGTCATCCTTTAAATAACCTTCTCACTACATTTTCTATGGTTCAGTGTTGCATGATGCTTTATAATAGAAAATGCCTGCCTTCCCAAAAGGCCTCAAATTCTGTTTAATTTTAAAGTATAGTTCTTGCATATTATTGCCATGTTCTCACTTGTTACAAAGTACTCACTAAGGCAGGTTTTGTGAACACCTCAAAGTTTCTCCTAGGAATTTTGAACATTATAAAAGTAGGTTTTAAGAATTTTAAGTTTGGTAGTTGGAAAAGAAATCGAAATAGATGTGCCAAGTTCCAGTTCTCTCCAGACAAAGGCAAGTGTTATTCCCATGTACGCTACCTGAGCTGCTTAGGGTGATGGTTTTTGCATATATTAGGGCAAACCTATAAGACGTGGCGATAGATCATTTTTCTTGCTGGCTTTAAATTGATTTATAAAGAGAAGGAAAAAAAAATCCTGACAAACCAAAACCAACCAAACAACAAAGAAGCTCAGATCTGAACTAGAACGAATCCTTAATCTTTCCACTTCTTGTAGCACTGTATATTTAAAACATCATTACTTACATTCAACTGGGTCTTTTCCAATATCACTCATGGAACATGGAAATTCTCCAGCTGACTTCACAAGATTTTGGCTTGAGGTCTGATATGGAGAAGTGGACTGCATGTCTGCCTGAGCACGGCGGGGCAGCGCCTGAGAGGAGGCAGCCTGAACTTCAGGGGATGCTGTCTGATGACTTGTACAGTCACGGTGGAAAACTGATTTACCAAGGGCTCAACTCATATCTTGGCTGGGTTCTGCCCCATTCGTTGATCTTTAGCCTCTTTTTTTCCTGCAAGTACTGTGGATGCTGAATGTAACATTTTAGGGCCATACAAATCTTCAGATCCTGCATTCTTGAACACGCTGGAAACTTTACCAATAATGGAGGTGAGCACCTATTGAGGCCTGGTATGTGGGGTGAGCGTTGATTTATAAGGATGATAACAGTATGGTGCATATAAAGGTCTGCTCAAGTCAAACTTTACAGTAAAAGTAATCTAAGGATAATTGCTTTTATAGCCATCTTTACAAAGATTTTAGTGCTCTTAAACTCTTACTTGCATAAATGCAGCAAAAGTTCAATTGTAGTCATAGCTGTTTATTTTACAAGGCAGTTATAGGTGGATGTTGCTGCTGGTCAAGTTTGTAAAAAACATATGCTTTAACCTTAACTAATGTGTTGAATGGAATAGTTTCCTCTTTTTGGACTCTCTTTTTGTGTTTGATCCTGTTAGCACAATAACAGAAAGAAATGGCTTAATTCAACTTTGTTATGAATGGGATTTGATTCATAAATTCAGCTGAAATTGGTAACAAACCTCCTAAACATTTTGGTTTATTTGGTCATTTTTTTTTAATGTAAATAATGCAAAGTCTTGATGAATAATTACCTAAAGCTTTGGAATTTAGTTTTCATTTTGTTAAACTTACAAAATATGTTTGCTGACTGAAGACTTCCAGTGTCATGATGAAGCTGCAAGTCTGTTCCAGTTGTATTTGCATGTGAACAATGTGCACAAAATATACAAAGCACCCTAATTCTAGAATCAGTTAAATACCTTAACTAAATTTAAGGAAAAGCAATGCATTTGACTGTTTTGAACAGTGGAGCATTACCTGAGTATATTTCATTGGAAACTCAGGTAGGAAAGAGTTAACAAGTGGAATTGGTGTCCTCTCTCCAGAGTGGTTATTGCCTTAGATTACACGTGGCAAAACAATTAGAAGTCAGTATACAGGATGAATTTCTGTGTCCTCTGAAAGACAAATAGGTTCATTTTTCAATAAACGATGTGAAAGAAGTTGAGCCTTTAACTTGTTATTCGTATTACCTGTGGTCTTGCATGTTTAAACAGTTCTGCTGCTTTGGTTTGCAGTGATACAGATGCTACCACTATTTGCAATGCCTAATTTGCAGTTCTGCAATTCAACAAGAGACCTTTAATATAAACCTTAAATATTTATTTATTTATCCCTACACCACACTCTGTCTTACTCCTGAGTGTTTTGTGGAGGAAAACATTTGACCAAAAGGAAAACTATGTTCAGCTCTTTCTCCTTTCTTTGGAAGGACACAGAAATGAATCCTAGCTGGAGGAAAGCTCTATTCAGAGGGTGAGTAGAACAGAAAAAGATTCTGTTATATTGTTTGGATCAAGATATTAGTATGTGAAATCCGGTTTCACATAGACTTCAAAAACAAACAAAGACAAGTCCTTTTGAGCCTCTAGTGATGTGACTGGTTCCATAAGATCAGAGCTCAAATTTACATGGATCTGTATTAGTTCAGGTATGAAGTGTTTCATTTTGCTGATCTTTTGAAGCAAATTCCACATAGCAGCACAAGAAAGGCCTGCCACATCGGATTTGACACCCTCCAACTGTGCCTTATGCCAATGTTTTCGTTGGTTCCCTCCTTACAAAATAGCTCTTTGCCAGTTTTCTGAGGGCTCTATCCTTTCTTTCTTTTCCCTTTTTTTTTTCTTTTTTCCCCTCCCTGTTTGAGAATGGTTTCATTTGGGATTGTTGAAGTATGTATAGAAATAGCCATGAAGAAGGGGGAAAGGAAGAGCTGGCTTGCAATCCCCCTCTATTTTAGTAGAAAAAATAATCCTGTTGGAAGGTGATCTGTTGTTTTCTTTTGGTCTATAAACAGTTCTTACTCTGTGTGCATGTATTAGCCAAACATAGGTGTAATTAATAGCTCTACAATTTATAAGATCTGCACATGTAAAGTGTAAAATTCATTAAACCTTGCTCAGCTCTTGGATTATGTTGTTTCTTGGGCTCTCCCAGGCAGTGCTTGTGCTTTAAGAACCCGCTTTGCCCAGTGTCAAGTTTCCTCACACTGTCTTCAAGCTTCCTGCCCTCTGGGCACAAGACAGCTTAGAGACATGTGGCTGCATGCTCAGGACCTGTGTTGCAAGCCCCTTTTCACATAAAGGACTGTAGAAGCTGTCAGTGCATGTGAAAATTCCCATAGAGCTATGGGTTAAGCTGTGGCAGCATGAGATTTGGCAGAAGGCAGCCAAAGCAATAACAGAGTGCCCAGTGCAGTCCTGAGCACCTCTGGCTGTGCTCTGTACAAACCTCCGTGTACAGTTCTTGCTCTGGTGGTGCTTATGTGTTTGCTTGCTCTGCAGATCACAAGCAACCAAAATGTGACCCACTGTACACAGCAGATTGAATTACTGTTAAAATAACACAGCTAAGGCAACATAGAGCTCACTGTATATTGCTGTTGTGGCTCAGAAGCTGCTCTGAGCAAATGGTAGTAGCTGACAACTCCTATATTATGCTATATATGGGCCATAACAGCCTCTTACAAGCTTATCTTTTACAAGATGGGTAATATTCATAGTTTGTCCCTGAATTCTGCAACTTTGTCAAAGCTGTAGCATTTAGTTTGCAGGCATGATGCACTGTATCAAGATCAGCAGTTTTCATACTGTTTTTTAGATGCTCCTGCCACACAAGCCTCCCCTCAGTAGGTGGGAAGTGGTTTGTGATCTAAGCTTTGCGAAGAGAAACAAGCAGGGTGACTTCATGGCATTCAATGCAGGCTATTTCTACTCCCCAGAAATGGTTAGTAAAAAAGCCCAATTTACGATAAATGTCTTGATTTATAGCTGAGTTCATTAATGATTTAAAGTTTGGAATGGTTGAGGTGGGTTGCACACATGTTGATTCTTAGGTCTTCGTTTGTGAGGCTTTGAAGTTGGAGTCCATTTAGGAATTCTCTGCAAATCTTAGAAATAACATTTCTGTGAAAACGTAACGCAAAATCTGGTGGCATATGGTTGTATTTAGGTGACTAATACTCACTTGGGGCCACCTTCTTAATTTACTGCTGGCTTCACCATTCATGAGTAATGCATCCATTCCTAGCTCATGCCAATAAAGCTTTATGCCACCACACATATAATATTTCACTACATGTCTTGCCCTCTCCATTGCTATGGCACTTACGTGGTTTACGTCTACAGATAATCACCAAAATGAATAGCACAACAAAATTATGTAACTTGTAATTAGCTTTAACAATGAAAAAGTCTAAAAGCAGACTTTGTAATGCCAAGACTCCAAAGATATTATTCTGCAAGAAATTAATTTTTAGATCACAGTAACAGGATGTAAACATACCTTACAATGAGAAGAGTTTTTCTGCAAGAAATGTTTTAAAAATACGGTCATTTTTTTCTTTTTTTTTTTTAGCTGGTGAGTTGGACCATAATAAAATGGTCATTTTTTAAAATTAAGTTGTGAAAATTGCCAGTGTTTGTTTCACTATAAATGATCCTGGATTCTAGATATCAGCACAAACAATGCCATGAAACATTCCGGTACCTCCTTTCCCTCACATCCTGGATTTGGTTGCCTTTAACAAAAACCCTTCCAGGTTGTTCCAAGTGACTTGTATATAAGGGAGAGCCTCACCTGCCTCTGAGACTTGATTGACAGAATTTTTACAGATGATGTCAACTGGCACATCATCATGTTCTTGGGATGGAGACAAAGGCAAAAATAGTTTTTTGTTGTAGTGGTGGTTGGTTTTATAGTTTTTTTTTTTTCAACTCAGCACTGGGGTGATGAGTGTTCTCTACAATGTAAACTGGAGAATCAGACTGCAGACCAAGGTATGGGAACTGGGAGCTATTTTTACTGAGAACAGGTTCATGAGTGGAAGAAGGGGAGATTAAAGATGGCAAAGAGAAGAAACTCACTCATCACCCATGACCAGTGTGCTCTTGCCCTGGCTTCATCAGTTCAGCCTATGTAAGTGTCACTCATGATGGGGTCACTGAGTTATGCTTTCAGTTGTCTGTAAGCTGTAGGTCATATGAAGAACATCTCTCAAAGATCTGACAAAGTATTTTAGACAGAAGACATAATTTTTTAATTCTTCAAAAGACAAGTTAAATGTATTCATTGCATAAGAAATCTATAATTTAACAGCAGCTGTGCAGCAGCCTTTCCATGCTATAGTGCAGTCTACTATATTGATGATTTCAAATATTTATACCATCATCCCACATTCATGAAAAATATTTAAATTAAACATGCATGGGAACAGATGCCATTCTGTTCTGGCAAGAAAACCTAGTCATAAACTTCTGCTTATGAAATGTTATTTCACTTGACCCCTATCAGTAGGAACTCATGAAAATTAAACTGGGGAAGGAGAAATATTGTATGTAAGCTCTTCTCTCAGTGAAACCTTTGAGTGGGTATGTGAAGACAAGATGTTTCCATTAAAAGCAGAACACAGTTTGATTTGATAAGGTGAAGTTCACTGCTTTGACTTCTACTGCAAGAGTCAGTCCCCACCTAAAAGTTTCCTTTCACCTGCAGAAGACACTTGTTAAAGAAGTTTTCTAGACCAAATTGCAGCTATTTATTTCAAGTTAATGTTTCTATTAATTGTTACAGATGATGAAAAGTAACTACATTTAGTTTTGTATTAAAAAGCAGAACTTTACTTTTGTTCTTGCCATACTAAAACAATCCAGAGAGAGATTATTCCTTACTGATTTTAACTTATGTTATTAAATAAGGAAAAAAAGAAAGGAAATGTCATGTAAAGATTGCAGGCTAAGGGTGTCATCAGCCCCAGTCTATTCAAGTTAAACATTTACATCTCTGCATGTAGTCCTAAAAGACTACATATGCATTTGACTGGCATATTTGTAGCACGGCCTGAACAAACAATTGGTTCTGTCTATTGTATCTAATCTATCTTGGCATTTATACAATCCTTTGAATCCTGTTATCTGATCGAAGTTAGAAAAATAAGTAGGTGATTTCATGGTTCTCTCCACTTATAATAGATCCTGTTTGAGATGTTAGGATTGGATTTTCTTCTTCTGGTCTTGCATTTCAGCTGTGTTAACAGATTTTATTGTGTATGTCCTCCCTTCCCCCTCCCCAGTGGATGTGAAAAATCATGGGACTTACTGACACTGGGATAGTTATAATGTATGTTATTTGTCATCTTACTCCTGTTTTAGTTTTACAGAAGGAAAAGGGAGAGGGGATTCTTGGACTTAGACACTTGCTCTGCTTTTCCACATGATACTGTCCTGGGAATCAGAGTTGGACTGATAGAAAGGTTTGATCATTCCTGGGGTTAAAATGGTCTCATGATACTGAGCAGTGACAATGAACCAGTATTGCAAATACATCACACCTTGCATCTGTCCAGTTCTGGACAGTTCTGCCTTGGTTTTAATGAGAGTCTCATGAGAAAAGGATTCTTTGGCTTGTGGAGGGAGGTCTGTTAGCCCTGTGGGGATGCAGCTGAGGGCAGCTCAGTATTGCAACATTTTGGCCAAAATCATTGAGAGATGATGCCTGAGAACATGAGGTGCAGTAGATTCCCCAGTGAAGGAAACCCAAATAAGCTACAAGACCTTGCAACTTGCATATTAAAAAAGCTCACCCTGCTAGCTGGGTACAATTTGTCTTATTCTGCTGACTCTAGAGTACAGTTTCTGGTAGCTTTTTTCTCCCCAATTTTTTATTAATATTATACTAGATAAGAAAATATTTTTACATCAGCAAGATTCCAGGTTTAGGAAGTCATCAGATTCCCTCTCCAATGTTCTCTGTGAAATGTCAGAAGAAAAGACAAAAGGCACAAGAGCTGCCTGGTGATGTGACAAGAGGGTACCTTCATTTTTGTACTCAGAGTAGTGTACAAACACTGTTCCTTTCATGGCATCTTTACTTGCCTTTGAACTTGATACTGGGTGAGTCGGAAGTAACAGCAAACCAAGATGCATGACCTGGGCTGTGCAGACAAATGTGAACCCAACTCTCACCATGTCCTTAATTCTCTGCTCTTTGTCCCTGTCCTCAAAAGGCTGCATTAAAAAAAAAAAAATTACTGTGCTTCGTTGAGAACAGAAGATTTGTCAAGTTATTAAAACACCCCAGGAACAAGAGCTAATCTACTTGGGTCTAAATCTTAGCTCACTCAATGAATTGTAGCATGGGGTTTTTTTACAAGTTGCTTAGTTGTGATTTTTTTTTTTCCTAGAAATATATACATGCTCACCTATACTCTGGGAACTGAGAGAAGGAAATCTATTCTTGATGGCAAAGACTCAGTTACAATAGATTGCATTTTAAAAATAGATTGTCCTTTTAGTACATAAACATACTTAGTTTTTATAGCAAATAGCCTCTTTCAGATTTTAATATCTGTTTGAGCATTTGTGATGTCCTCAGATTTATATATGTTTTTTAGAATGAGTAACATAAACACTCTGGGATTGTATTCTTTTCTTTTTTTACATCACATTCTCCTCTGCCACTTACCTCCTATATAACTCCCTCTCTCCAAAAAAAAAAAAAATCTGAAGAATTTCTAGCTTTTTGATGTTGCCAGGACAACACCATGGAACAGAGAAAGGACATTTCTTGGGCATTTTGGCAACAAAACAGTCAAAGATTAAAGAATTAAAAGTAATATTTTTAAAAAAAATCTACGAAAACTCTACCAGGATGTCTGCCTTAAGGAAATACTGACCAGAATTTCTGCATATATGATATAGTTTGCAAAGCAGGAAAGTATTTACCATAACAAACCCTGCTTTTATTATGGTCAGAGAAAGCAGACCGTATTTCTTATGGACTAGCCTTGGAACATTTGTTCATTTTACCTTTTTTGTTTTAATATAGCAACTCATGTATCATTACTGTAAATTCTTTGCATTTAAGTAGTAAGTGGATCAGTTGGACTGAATATTTATGGAAGGTCCTGGATTGATAGTCTTAAAAGCTTATAAACCTCTGTTTACATATAGTTTACATATAGTACTGTTAGAGCACAGGCAATGCAGCAATCCTCTCACCAGAACATAAGATGGTGATGGGAATGAGTTGCTTGGGTTCCTGGTCCAGCCGTGGGCTCTCCAAAAAGTGTGAGAAGGGTGGTTTACTAATGACCACTGAATGATGGACAGGACCTGTTCTGGGACCCTCCAAAGTACTTGTAAGCAAAGCAGTTGTGGGAAAATGCCATTAAGATGCAGATAGTATCTTCCTGTCTATCTGTATAATGGAAATTAGTGAGCTATCATAATTCTTCAGGATGGTTAAACTGGCTGCAAATGTGCCCTTAGCTATACCACTGGCAATTTGTAGTAAGTGCATTGCTTATGACAGAGTTGTTACAGGTCTCAAGAAAAGTAACTGAGGAAAGAATTGGCTTTATCTCTGGTCTTTTGATAAGTGGTATTTTACTAATATAATGTGTACACACCGATATCCTGTGAAATTCCTGCACGTCACCAGCGGTTTTTATTCGTGCCCATTAAAATGCATTACAGTGAGGAGGTTGCTGAAATGTAAATTAAAGGCTACGGCACTCATAGTTTAACAGCTGCCATGTAGATTGACAGCCTTTGTGCGCCCAGCTGGCAGTGTCAGGTTAGTGGGTCTCTAGTCACAACATTAATCAGCTTTATTAGTGCCACTAATACCAATTTGTAAGCAGACTGCAAGGATCAGACGGCCCAGCTGTCAGGCACTGCACATAGGTTATTACAGGATTTCTTTTTATTGTTTAAGATTGGAATTATAATTTAATTACAGAATTTAACTATTTTTTACACCCACTGAAAACTAGCTAAGGTTTAATAATAAAAAAAAAAGAGCTAACTTCTTTACCCCACCATTCTACCATCTTTTCTACTTCCCGCTCCCCATCCTCCTCCCCGCCTCCACCCCAGCACGCACGGGAGAGAAAATGAATTCGCTTCACAAAACCTGTTGTAGCATATCACTTGCTGAGATGAAGAACTTCTTACACTGCAGCAACAGCTCATATTGTGCTAGTCAGGATTTCCAACTGATTTCAACAGATTTTCCTTACTGCGTTGATGTGATATACCCAGTGCCTTGAAGGACCAAGAAATAGAGGGATTGTGTTTATAATTTCCTCAAAAAAAACCTGCTAGCCGCCTGCCTGGTTCCTAGTTTCATTATAGTAATTACTAATTTTTCATCAAAATGTGTGTGTAAACTTCACAAATCTGAGGACTTTACTAAATTAGGGTCATGTTGTACAGTAAAATCTGATTCAAGAAAAGCAGAGCAAGTATAAATACATGGACATCTCTTAAAACTTCCTTTTCTTTTTTGGCATGGGACCTCTTGTCCTTATTACATTACACATCAGTTTCAACTAAGTTTTAATTAATGATTTTAAATTAGGCTAAGAGGATATTAGCTTGCAAAGCCTAGCAATGAAGAATGGATGTTGTGGCTCAGACACAACCTTCCAAAATCTCTGCAGCTCACATCTTATAACACTTTCATGTCGGTCATACAGATTACATTTCCTGCAACACTAAAGCAGCTTTTCTAGTGGGTCAGAAACATGATAGGTTTATCCCTCAGTGTGGCCTGAAAATATACTGAGGAGGGAAAAAATGCCTTTAACATCTACTTAGAGCATGCAGAGAAGGAAACTTAGAGATAAAATTTCAGAGACTCAGAAGACTTACACAGGAGGTATTTTCAACAAGTGTTACAGAGGTTTTTTTGATACCCCAAAATGCAGGGTAAAGGGAATTCCAGCTGAGAGGTCTCTGCCCCCAACAGTCTCCTACCTGTACCTGTTGTGTGGCCCAGTGTTGCCCTACCAGGATTGCTGTAGAAATGGGCAGGCTCTGCAGGGCTGTGGCTTTTATGATACTGGCTGTCCTCTGTGGTAGGGCAAGTCCCATGTTCCACATGGAAAGCCAATGAGACATGCTATTTCTTGTTTTGCTGGATTTCTGTGTATCTCAGAAAGCACTGAAACACATGTGAAGCTGGTATACATGTCTGATTTAACTCAGTTTATATTGCCATTGCTGGGCAGGAGCAGAAATGCAGTTTCTCTTTAGGAGGATTCTGGTTTTAATATATGAATCCTGACAACCAAATCTAATCCCACAAAAAAACCCCGTTACATACAAAGACTAAAAAATGGAAGGCTTCCCATGGTGAACAGTAACAATGACCTAATGGATCTCAGATGACCAGAACAGTAAGAAGATGGCCAACAATTGCTGCCCTGTTACATAACAGAGGCAAGTTATTAGCAGATAAAGTTGCAAAGATTACAGTGCTTACTGCTCTCTGGCAGAAAGCCACATCTTCTCTAAAAGTGCCAACTTGGTCCATGTTGCCATAAGTAATCCAGGGACACAAGGGCAAGACCTCATCTTTCAGTAAATAAAATCTGGAGGATACTTAAAAAGGGACTGCTTATGGATAGTTTTGGTAATTTACAGATGGTAAAGTGGGTGGGGAAAGTAATAGACTGCTGGAAAAAGGAAACCTAGTGTATACATTTAAAGAAGGGAAAAAATCATTGAGACAGTGCAGCTTAGTTTCTTCAGAAAATACTGGAACAAGAAATTAAAGAGATTAATGGAAGCAAGCAAAGGGCACAGACTTATCAGTAGCAAATAATATCAAATGTGCCCAATCTCCTTCTGTAACAGAACAAAATACCTTTTTAACAGGACAGAAATTATATTAGTTGTGTCTGTTGACTTGTGGATTTGATGCTGTTTCGCAGTGTTTTCTTGTAAGTAAACTAGAGAAGTATATTTCTGATGAAACCACTGTGAACAGGGTGCCACTTTGACTGGACAACTGTAACTACAGATTGGAGGTACCAGAGGAGACCAGGCAGAATGGTCACAGATACAGAAACCTCAGTATGGAGGAGAAGAATGAATGAAAGTTTTGTCCGTGGAAGACAGGATTGAGGGAAGGGAAAGTAATTTTTAAATATGTAAAAGGGAGCAAATAAACTGTTTATCTTGCATAAGACAAAGTAATACACAATTAAGAGAGGTTAGTCACTAGAAAAACCCTGATTTTATGATGGTAGGAATAGTCAAGACTTGCAGGGAAGATTAGGGAGCCTTTGGTAGTGGAAGGCTTTGCAAACAAGTTGAGTGAGCATCTGTCAAAATGACGCAAGCATTGCTGATCTTGTTTTTGGACAGAGGTGAGCTAGATTTCTCTGGAGGCCTCTTCCAGCTGCCTTCTCCTATAAAATTTGATTCTGTAACATCAGCAACATAATGCATGAGTTGGCTGTGGGCCTTGCCTTGCCGATATCATCAGCAAGTGCTACTTGGTGGAAAATAGCACAGGTTGTCTCGGGGCCAAGAAGGCAGTGCACTCCCTGCCGTGCCCCGGGGACCTGATCCACTTGGCGTCTGGCTGCTTCCAGCCCTGCTGCAGCTTATTTACCTCTGAGTCCTTCTCACAGCAGCTCTTAGCTGGAGGATCAAAGCATCTCCATGCCAAACCTTGAGTAAGGAGGAAGGATGCACCTGGACAGCATGCTTGGCTTGTCAGTAGGCAGCATTTCAGAAAAGCATCCTAATGAACCGAGGTGGTCTCTGGGTAGTGGGTCCACAATGACCACAGCAGAGGCGATGGCCCATGAG
Organism: Brachypodius melanocephalos; assembly: GCA_013398615.1. Classification (NCBI taxonomy): domain Eukaryota; kingdom Metazoa; phylum Chordata; class Aves; order Passeriformes; family Pycnonotidae; genus Brachypodius; species Brachypodius melanocephalos. The sequence continues at coordinate 11,583,130 of VZSR01003282.1, read as the reverse complement.
TGTAGAAATATTACTGCTGTCCTTACTGGAATAGAGGCTAATAAATGACTTAGGAATTGTGCAAGATCACAAACAAGTACAGCTCTAGGCAATGAAAGTGCAGGATTCAAAAACCTGAAAGTATTAAGAGGTTAAACCTGTAAAGGCTGCAGAGTTTCTCTGTAAACTAGTCAGGCTGAATAAAAGGTCATCACATTTTCACAAGCTCCTCTAGCTAAAGAGTGCTTCTGCCAAGCTTTCTTTTGAGTTTAAGTATTTACAGATAACTTCTCAAACTCAAAAACCTCATTCTAAAATAAAAGTTTAGATGATTAAGTGTTCCTGTTCAATATTTGATGGACTTAAATATTTTATAGAAATCTTGCGGAAACAGAGGAAAGTTACTGGAACATATATGTTCTGATTATAATCCCTCTAGAAATTTGATGGGTTTATTAACCTTATGGAAGCTCAGATAAGTTGAGCGTTTTAATTAAATGTAAACAACTTTCTAATAACAACCTTGACGTCTCTTCCCAGAGAGTGATCCTAGAGGCCCAGTGCACTTAGAAATACCAAGGAGTTGCATTACAACCTGCTGAGACGCTGCTGTACTGTCAAAATGATGTGGCAGTGAGCGCATTTTGAACAGTCCTTACCCGATGTTCTGAGTCTCAGTCAGCTTTAAAAATGTATTGTTTCCTTCCAGCTTTATTAGTTCTTCATCTCTGTGTAAAGGGTAAACTTTCCAAAGTCTAGAAATTTAATTCGAAGTTTTAAACTTGTTCTGAATTCATCAGATATGAATAGAACAGAGACATTTTGGCCACCTGTATTTGTGGGGTTTATGCAATGATGGTCCTGACATTCCCAGGTGCACTGAGGAGAGTCTCAGGGGCTGTTCAGTCATTTAATATTTTCTTTCATCAGAGTTTTTGGAAGTTATGACCATGTATCCCTCTGCAGTCAGGGAGATCAGGATGTGGAAAATCCTTGGTCAGCAGTAGAGGTAGAAGTCAGAAGCTAATCTGTTTCTGCTGGTGAAGTCAGATGTACGTGCACATCTTGCATGGCTGCCGCAGACAACTTGTCATGGCAAGGACATGGGAGTGCAGGTTGGCATGTCCTTTCCTGTGCTTTCATATGTGACTTTCACTGTGGAAGAGGGTGGAGGGTCAGTTCACAGTTATCCTGTAGCACTTTTTTGGGTTTTTTTCTGAGCAGAGTTTGTCCTTTCTGAGTCATGAACCTGGCTATTGCTTCTGTTCTTTAAATGCTGTATTGCCTATTTTTTGCCTCCTTTGGGCCAGAGAGACATTATATCAACAAGCTTACTTATCATCAAGTAAAAAATAGATTTTATGCATCTTTGCCAGAAACTGAGAGGGGTCAGTTATGTAAATTTTGTGATGCGTGATACGTTCAGTGCTTATCAGGAGTAGCTGAGGCAGTTCAAGATCTGCTAATCAACAAGGAGGGGAGTTATGGGAGTGGAGGGATTTGTTTATTCAGAAAAAATTTAAAAAAAAAGGTTAAAAATACCCCCAAAAAAGCTTGCAGTCAAGCCATCAAGCAGCACCAAGGTTGCCTCTCTGTAAATGGGGGCAGCCCTTCTCACAGTCAGAGACTGGGGTCCTGCTTTTTAAAACTAATGGGAGAGACCTGTGAAGAGCAGGCAAGAAGCAGGTCAGTGAAGCAATTCCCACAGGCTGAGGGCTTGAGGACAAAGCATATTGATCCTTTCTTCTGTGCTGAGGGGAAAGCTCCAGGGAGCAAGAAAGCAGCATGAAGGTAGAAACTACTGTTGCTTGCTATTTTCATCTGTGTCTGCATTTGGAAAAAAACCCAGCACTATTTCTCAATGAAAATGGGTTCATTCCTTTACAGAAATCAAGTCAGGGATAGGAAATATTAGGTGGGAAAAACTGAGGGAGAGTTAATCCTGCAGAGAAGAGGGATGAAAGTCACTAGGGAAGGGGAGAAGAGTGAAGCTCATTTCGCTCTCCATGTTTATGTCAAAGACCTGCTCTCTGGAGTCCCTTCTGTCCCAGCAATGACATGCCCGTTGTTGGACCCAGCTCAAGAAGATGCTCATTTGCTACTTGTGTGTGTGTAAAAGGCTGTCCTGAAGTAGGTCATAACCGTGAGTCGGGAAGGGCTGAGCACCACTACAGAGATCCTGTCTTGTGGGAGCCATACAAAGACTTGAGATTATTTTAGAGAAGAAAAAATTCTACCTAGGGAGCTAGCATTCTAGTCAGGTTCCTTTTAAATGTCAGCTGCTCTGTGTGTTACTACAGTGGAGCTCACTCTGCAATAACTGGCATTTATCAAGGCAATCTGTTTATTTTTTTTAAACATCTCATTTATGGCAGTTTTAAGTTCTTTACATTGGACTGTAGAAAATCCTCTTACAGATTCAGAAATGATCCCCCATATATTTATATAAACAAAGCTTAGGAATGGGAAATCTAAATTGTTAATCACTTGTGCTGTTTTCTCCATGGAAATATCAAGCAGCTTTCCTTTGAGAGGGTAAAATACCCTCTTTGCACTCCATACAAAAAGGTTTTCTTTGTTACACCTGCCAGCATGAAAAAGGATTAATTTTAACAGAGCTTAACCTAGCCATCTAGGGGAAGCCATTTAAATGACTCCATGTCTTGGCTTTTAATGGCACTGCTCTGGTGACTTCATTTAGTTTTGCAAAATATAAGATTTTTTTTTGACCTATGCCACTCAAGTTTGTTGAATTTCATCTCAACTGGTACAGATAATACAGGCAAGCCTTGCCTGTATCTCACTCTGTGAAAAATACTTACCTATTTCTTTAGAATTTTTCCAAGAGCATTCATCAGGGAGAACAAATAAAAAGTGCACCTTTTTTAGCATTCCTTCATTTAATAAGGCAATGAATCCAAATTTTGGTGAACATTTGCAGAAGTCTTTCAGACTCTGTTATACAGTAAGCAGAAAATTGGTGAGTGGTTTTTTCTGGGTTGGATTATAGGCATTTTCTTCTCTTTTAAGCTATTTTAAAATGAACCTTTCTTTTGTAAAATAGGCAAGCCTAGGATTTCTTCTCAAAGGGTCTGGAAAGAAAAAATGTTAATTAAAGCAAGAGTTAACAATGGATATATAGTGGCTTTTTATTATCTTGACACCTTCCGTAGCCATTACCGAAGCGAAGGAAATGCACAGGGCTACAACGAGCACTGGTGTCACACATCCAAGTTAAAAGAGTATCAGGCTGTGGAAACCCTCGAGAAGGAGATGTTGCAGCCCTGCAAGCTGAGAACTCTGTAGTGAGGACTGGCCTGGAGCTGCTCACCTGCACGAGGCCACAGGGACATGGGACATGCACATCTGTGAGGCTGGTACAGAGCCACAAACAGGAAAATCATGGGACAATCGGCTTTTTTAGTTTTTGTGATTTTACTGCTTTTAGTGTGCTGGTAAACCTATCAGCATAGAGAACGGATTTTCAGTTTTCACTTCTGCGAGTACGTCTTTGGGAAAGAAATTCTGGACAAATGATACTGCAGTGGTCACAAAAATCAGAGAGAAATGCAGTCTCTTCAGTTCCCCAGTACTGAGGCAGAGTAAGCAGTTCTTAAACAATCCCTCTTGCATAGTTCAGAAAAAAATGCTTCAAATTCAACAAAATAAGTGTTCTCCACTGAAAATTATTCAAACTTTTAGGACTATCTGAAATATCTTAAGCACAATAGGCTTGTCTAATTGCTGACATAATTTAAATATTGAATTGAGCTGCTGCAGGCAGTATTCAATAAGAAAAACAGAACTGTGAAGGTGGGGTTTTTTTGGTTTTGTTTTTTGGGTTTTTTTTTGCTTAGTATCCTTCTTTCTCTCTTCTTTTCTTTATCCTTGGTGTTAGCAGTGGTAGCACATAGCTTGTTTAGAATTTGCTTTAACCTATTTATAATGAACAACCTCACTAAGCTGAAAAGTAAATTTGTGCGAAGGTCCAGGTGACATCAGCTTTTGCAAATACACTGGAGCAGATCAGTGAACAGGAAGTAATTAAACCTTTTAAGGGAAATAAATCTCACTATTTAATGGAACAAGCAAAAAGTTCCCTATTTTAGTGTTGATTTTCTTGTGAAGTATTTTATATAATGAAATATCCTCACTGAAACTAAGATTTAATCAAATTTTTATACATTTGGACGTTGTTTGTCTTTGCAAAATCCCTTGAACATAATGAAACATGTCACTTTGAAATGAAGTTTCCTGAGATAGAAAAATTTTAGTTCAGCTTAAATACAAAAAAAGAAAAGGAATTTCTAGAAACTGTTAGTCATTCCTGTACTACTAATGAACCATTTTAGCGCTATTATTTTGTTTCATAAATACATATTTGCACATAAAGCACTATACAATAAAGATATCCAAATTAATAAAAAATTGTAACTTTCCTTTTTGAAGGATTAAATCTTTATGTGTGTGATACGTTCTTTCCCTTAATATTATAGAATCATTGTTTCTAAAATTACCACAGCGATTCAACTTTCCCCCCTTTTATTTCTGTGGAAGTGAAGGGAGAGAAACTGCCTCTAGCAATAGTCCTCTGCTTCCTGACAGTGTTGGCTTAGCAGTTATTTGGAAGAAACTGTGGATATGCTCTGTGAACCTGTTGTTGTATGAATTGCACCCATGGGTTGTTAACTGCTTCTGTACTGGAGATGTGTGACCAACTCCAGCTCTGTGACTGTAGCATGAGACTTTTTAGGTTGTAGTGAAAGCTCAAGACTTTCCTAGATCTTCCTCTTGTAGCCTGTGGGGTCTGAAGGATCCCTTTTTTGCCGTGCCAGGCTTTGCAAGTCTGCTTAGCACACAGCCATTAGGAGAATAGCTGCCCCAGCCACATTATTTATAAATCTGGATGAATTCTGTAGCTGAATATTTTTAGCAGTAGATTTCTGAAGCCAGGAGAGCACACACCAGTCTAAAAAGATGGTCTAAGCATTTAATGTGGTATTTGATTTAATTAAGACTAAGCCCCTTGAAAAAGGTTATGTCTACAGATAGATAAAGATTTGATCTCTATAGATCAAATAGATCAATAAGTGCAACTGTATTGCACTTAATTATGCTCTGCTTTAAATGGATCATCAAGTGTAAATTATTTATTATGGAGGCATACCAATGTTAGCTGAAGATGCCACTCTTTCCTGTGACACTGCTGCTTTGTGATTTCTAGGCAGGGGGAAACAGACCTCCTTGCCATTGCCTGTGCAGGAGATGTGCTTTTATTTTTTTTCTCACTTGGGATAGAGTAAAACATTCGTATAGCAAATAATAAGGCACAGAACATAGATTGTTTTACTGCTGGCACCAGGTTTCAAAATCTGAAAGTGAGTTAATGCCAGATTTTGCCCTTAAGTAAGCAGCTTCAAAGGAGGTGCTGCTAACGTTTAGCTGCATTTTTCCAGGATGACTTTCTGAGTTTTCTTGCATTTTTTGACTGAATTTTGTGATAAAGTGAGAATTTCCAGGCATCCATTTGGTTATATAAACTACATTAACCTTAGTTTTTGGAAAGTGCAATAAATCCCATAAATAATCTAGTAATTTTATTTACAACTTTCTGAAATCATCTACTCCTTAATTGTAGATTATAATTAGTGTTTCTGTAAGGGTACTTTGCTTTATTCTTTTCAATCCACTTCACATCCACTTATTCTCCTATACTGGCATATTGAATTTTACATGATAGGAAATGTTGATCTGAAGGTGATCTTGAGCATGACACAGAGGTCAAGATGAATAAAAGGCTTCATCTGGAAAGGTGGTGACACAATGGCAGTCAGGAAATTAGGTTTTTCTTTTTCCTGAGTTTTCATCTGTTCAACACTGATTGTTACTAGAGCAGAAATAGGAATCCGACCTCACCTTAGGTAAATTTCTAAGGTTAGTACGTGAAGGTTCAGAGGTGCTGTGATGGTGCTGGAGAACGTGCAATGAACTACCATAAATCATGGTCTTTTTGTAGTTATTTAAGTAGAGGAATGGGGTTTAGCATATTTCATCCTTTAAATCTTCCCTTTGCAGGTATTTCTGATACTTACAGCAGCTCTTCCTCAGATTGCTGTGCTGTCACTGCATATTTTTAGGTGCAGTGAAGCATTTTAGCCTCTCTGGAAGATAATTTCAATACAATAATTTCAGAGGTCCCTGTATTTTGAAAACATTACTAGCCAAGTAAAGTGTGCACTGAAGAATTCAAGTGTGGTGTAATAAATGTATATGTAGTCTGACAACAACTTGTCAGTACATCCAAAATTCCAAAGACCTTGTTTTGCTCTCACCTCTGGGAGAATCTCAGTGCAGTGAAAAGAGCATGTTCATTTTGGGTGTTTTGTTGAGGTTTATTTTTCTGTTGTTTCTTCCCCTCTGTCATTCAGTTTTCTGGAGAATAAGGAAAGTCTCAGACATGAGACAAACTTTTTTTTTTCCCCCCCCGCAAGGTTCTGAAGAATAACCTAATGCAAAGCAGCTTGATAATAGAAAAATATATTCAGTCTTCCATCCTATTGCATAGTTATTTAATCCCTCTTGCAAGGCCAGCAGAAGATTACAGATGAGCTGTTCAGTGAAGCTTCTGTTTACCCATAGGCTTCAGTAGCATATGAGAAGGGAAAATTGCTTTTCTGTGAATACATCTTATACATGAGTTCAGGAGTGGCAAAAGTGACTGGATCTTGTTGTCCATTGCCAGTCTGAGTCTGTCCTTTCTGCATTCCAGCCAGGGAGGTGCCAATCTGTGGCACTGATGCTCACTCCCTGGCAAGGCCTCTAATATACCCCAGCCCTTAGGAGGGACTCAGTATTGGGTTCAGGTGCTTGATGTGCCCCCTTCATGTCCCCTGTGTATTCCTTATAACCCTGCTGGAAAACAGCTGGCACTGCTGATGATTGGGAGGGCTTCCCTTCTCCCATTTGTCTTGCTTCTTGAAATATGTTTTAAATTAGTCAGGGCAGAGAGAGTTTGAAATCTGTGATTCTCCACTTGTACACTGGATTTGTTCTGTCTCGTTGAGCTGATCAGCTTCTCATCTCCCACAGATGAATTAATTTCCTTTCCTAATAGCATATTAAACCCTTTTGAGCAGCACCACATCATAGAATCATAGAACTATTAAGGCTGGAAAAGACCTCTAAGATATCATGGTTTCAGTAAGATCTTGTAGGATCTGAGCTGTGATAAAACTTTGAAGATTTGTAGTTAGTGCCCTCATGGGACAGATATATGTGATTTGCTTGATTAATGCAGTTTGTGACAATAACAGATAAATGTTTTTGTAATCATCTGTTTAAACTGCCTCATAGATTTTCATACAGCATTCAGTGCACTCTCATCCGTTGTCAGTTTTCTTCACTGCTGTCCTTTAGGAATAAAACATACATATCAACAAAATATATTAAGTAAGTTTGTGGACCCTGCTTTGGGAATTTATGTAACCTGGTTACAGTTTTCCTGTAAACAAATCCTTTGAAATATTACCCTATAGTACTTCTATAATAGGACAACAAATAACATATAGCAGGGCCTGACCTATAATTATTTACACTTCAGGTGCTTAACAAATGAGATACAGAACATCTCCATGACAAATGTTTATCCTCTTCTTTTCCTTGGGATGATGACAAAGGTTTTCTATCCCTGGCTGATGACAGATGAAGAATTTGGAAAGTCCCTATCTCCCATCTGGGAACGGCAATTGCAAGCTCAGTTGGCTTCTTTTCATTTCTAGGAACAAGTGAATCAAGGCAGGGATTTGGAGGATTCTTGCTTAATCCTTTTCTCAGGGATTCTTTTCTCCTTTTCCTTTGGTTTTGACCCAAGAGGGCTGACTTGTACATTTTATCTTATGTCTAGCCTAAGAATCAGAAATACCATCTCTGCTTCCCTGCTACCCTACATTTCTGCAGTGACAAACTAGGAGAGAGGGAAGGAAGGGAGAGATAAAAAATTCTCTTCTAGCCCTCGGTGATGCTCAGGTCATGTCATGAAGACTGATGATCCTTTGCAATCATTATCCTGATTGCTGTAGTTTATCTGCAGGGGGGCTTCTTTTCTTTCCTGTCACCTCAGGCTGTGTGACAATCGAGGGGAATAAAAAAAAAGGGATAAAAAATGAAAGAAATAGAAAGGAAGATAAAACACCCCACAGAAAGCATCTCCAAGATTAGATGCTTGCCTGTGCAATGCAGGCTGAAATGCTTATCCATGCTTTTGTGATTAGCAGGCTGGATTATTACGTAACCCTGCATCACCGGGTCTCCCTGCTTCAACTCTCGCTCAACCCTCTTTGCTTCAAGTTCCCACTGCAATGGAAAGGCCGTGGTGAAATCTCGACTATAATATCCTTATGTTGACTTAAGCAAGGCTTTACGTGGCCTTGGTTCATCTTACAGCCCTGATCTGACTTCATCCTGCTCTCTAGGGATGTCAGTGTGTTCTGCTAAAGCTGCCATGGATTAGATCACACAGCTTGTGAATGAGCATTTCCTTGTTGGAGACTCAGATGGAAAGCTCCCTCTAGGAAGCAGTGAGGTTTTTCTACAGCTGAAATCAATGGTAAAGCTCTCACCGATTCCAAAGGAAGTAGGATAGGACTCAATAAATTGATTTTTCCATATATATTAATCAAATTCTACAATTCACATGGTGCCTTACTTGTCTATTTTTTTTTTGTTAAATGTAAAACACATTTGAAGTGTCAGTGCAGTCTCAGAATGACAGCTATTAACAATCAAGTTCAGACTCTATTGAAACCAAAGGGAATTTTTCATTTACTTCAGTGGGATTTGAATCAGGTTCTGAAATTATATTTTGACTGTCTTCTTCCCTAACCTTTTGCATACTGTTGAGTATTAGAATCAAATCCTTTTTTGCCTTCTTCCCTCTAGTGGTTTTCATTGCTGTACATCCTTCAGGTAATCTATCTTACCGTAACAAACTTTGTGTTTTAATTACCAGCAACAACCCACACCCTTCTGAGATCCACAAATGCACTCATCGCCTTCCCCATGTCCCATCAATGCCAAAACATCGATATGCCTAAACTGTCTTTATGTAACCCAAGTATACAGCTTGCACAGCATACCAGAGAGAGAGAGAGCAGACCCAACTAATTGCCAGAGGGGACTGATAAGTAAGAATCTGTTCCTACTTCCACTATCAGGTGTTACTGCCAATGGATTGGAAAGGGATCAGGTGGGTAAAGGGTCCCCCTTTGTAAGAAATTTTTTTCAGCCAAATTTGCTTTTTGTCTTGTGAGATTGAAACCAGGGAGAAACCAGCCACCAACCTCAGACAGAAGTATAACAAGCATTTAGCCAAACACAGGATGGGGAATTTACTTAGACAGCAGCTTTACAGAAAACTGTTGTACTTGAGGATGAAAAATGGAATATGGGTCAATAATATGGCACTAAAGAAGCCCTCCTTGGTCCAAGAAGATAAAAGACAAATGTCTGAGCAGGAATGAATCTGACCTCTGTACTGGGCAGAGCCCATGCTAATAACAAAGAAGAAATATGCATAAATATGATTTATTATGAAAACACAAGATGGCATTTATAGAGGGATTTTATCTTGCAGATTTGTTGGAGGCTTGTGTAAAGGAATTAAACACAGACAAATGAAAACCTCTGCAGTGGAGCTGATAAGGGTATATTTTAAATATCACAGAATTGTTTAGGTTGGAAAAGATCTTTAAGATTTGAGTCCAGCCATTCATGCAGCACTGCCAAGTCCACTACTAAACCATGTTCTTCGGTGCCACATCCAAAGTCTGCCCTCCAGAAGTCAAAGCTTGCAATTTCTGCTGACCCAACTCTTTACTTCTCCAAGAATCAAAAACTATATAATTTTATGATTGCTGTGCCCAGGACAGCCTCCAGTCATCACATCACCCACCAGTCCTTCTGTGTTCACTAACAAGAGGCACCTCCCCTGGGTCCCCATCACACACTCCAGGAACCTCCTAGGCTGTTTCCTTCTGCTGGGTTGTATTTGCAGAAGACACCCAGTAAAAAAGAAACAGCTATCATAAAACAAGAAGGACAATCCTTTTAGGGGTTAATAACTAGCTAAAAGATGGGGGAAAATAAGTGGGAATAAACGGTCAGCTTGCTTGGTAAAGGGAACTTGGTGGTATCCAGCTGGTAGCTGTGCTGTTCAACATATTCATAAATGAACTTAGATACTAAATTGAATAATGAGAGCATTTGGTGATAGAAAATTATTCTGGAAATCAAACTTAAGCATAAAGAGTTGCAGAAGAATCTCACAGGAGTGAGTGACAGCATGCTAGAGTGGCAGATGAAATTTACTGTCAATAGAAGAAAAGGAAAATGTAGATGGGGAAACAACTATAATGCACACAGGAATAAAATTACAACAGATATGGCAGAGAGTAAAGCCACATTTTGGATTTGGAGTGCCTTTAGTTAAAGAAATTGTCTCTGGTTCAGAGACTTTCAAAATCACGGTATGTGGAGAAATCTCAATGTGCTGGCTCTCGTTTTAATAGCAAAAAAGTTGACTTTAATCAGTATACAGCACAAACACACAAAGGACACTTTTAGCTGTATTTTGAGTTAATGTGGCTTCAGCCACATGTTGTGTTCAGGTTGAGGCACTGCCTTTGAACAAAGAAGTGGTTTCATTGGATTGAGTCCTGGGGAGAAAAACAAGGATGATTTAAGCTCTAGATGAAATGATGATCTAACAAAGACAAGAACATGTTATCATGGTATCAGGAATTCTTCCAGAGTGGTGGGGATTTTTAAAATTGTTATTATTAGGACAAACAGAGAATTGGTATCCACCTAAACAACAAATCCTGGACCTTTGGCTCCTGTGCAGCTTGTTAGCAGCTTGTGTGGATGTACCTAGCAAAAACTTTTCTCCTTCAACACTCAGGTAACTCCCACAGCTTTGGTATAATGTCTCCCAGCTCCAGAGATAAAGCATTTCCTGCTGTATATTTTGTCCCTTGAATTAACCTTTTGTCTGGTAAAGTCTTCAGATCCAACTCCCGCCATTAGAGAGATGTATTGTGTCTTCACTTTTTTCATTGAAATTTAGGAGTCCGTTTAGAGTTCATGAATTCTTGCTCAGGAGTTATCAGAAGCGGTAGATGTGTGACCAACCTCCTGAAGATCAGTATTTTAGTGTAACTAATTATTTTAGCTATTTTCTAAATCTATTCTTTTCATGTTCATCTCCTCAGTTTTTGTCATATTTGACACAGCCTTGAACAAAATACTTTGTCCTCAGTTGTGTGGTTCCAGATGGTGTCTGCAAAGAATTTCAACTCTGTGAGGTGCACACCAATGGTGCCAAATACTGCCTCTTGTGCACCGTGATAATCAGTGAAATTACAAAGCTAAGGAAATAATTAAAGAACAATACTGTTATTAAAATTAGTTCTTCACATCCAGTTTGATACGAATCCATTTATAACTAAAAAAAGAGGCCCCTTTATAACTAAAAAAAGAGACAGACCAGGTTGGTTTCTTTCTATTTTCAACACAAAAGGTTAAGCTGTTTCATCTCAAACTAGAAAGTACAGGAAAGAGCTATATTAATATACACATAAGCCTATGGGATAATTCAGTTTCTATTTGAAAATGTTTTTGGACTGAGACTAAAAATGAACCCAACCAAACCTCAAATCTGAATTTTATGAGGAGGTGAAGCACATAAAGGAGGACAAGTCTGAACTGAAGAGCAATAGCATTTGTTCAGTTTTCCCCAGACATCGTAGTAAACATGATGCTGCTTTCTAAGCTCAGTGTGGTGCAAATGCAAAAGATGTGTTGTGTCACATTTTGATTTTAACTCAGTGAAATACTTTTCAGTTTTTATGAGTTTGCAAACACGCTGTTACTTAATAACACATCATGGCTTAATTGACTGTTAAAGCAAAATTTCAAAGTGCTAATAAAAGTGAAGTATACTCTAATTTTCCCCTCCTTTTCCTGATCAGCGTGAAACAAAATTGAGGTATCTTAATGTCGTACAGGTTTCTTGAGTTCACTGTTTTCTATTCTTTAAAAGAATGTTTGACTTCTGTTGTTATCAAAAATTTTTAGCGGCTTAATGGAACTGGTTGTGATTTATCTTGAGAGGGCAGCAGCAGCAATGTGAACTGTCAGAGCAGCCTGCCAGAATGAAGCCACATCTAGGCCCAGTATGGATTTCTATAGGCAAGGAGAAAAACTGCTGTGTAAAAACTGTCTGTGAGATAATATATAGACTATCCCATTTCAGAGCTCTGCAAACCCAGAGAGCTGAGTTGGTCCATTGTGGAGCATGAACAGCCAGTCAATTGCTTAAACCTACAGAGCAGATATTGAATAAAATTATCTTTGTTAAAATGATTGTGTTGTTCTAAGTGAAATATTTGTAGACAGTGTTATCTTGTAACAGCTTTCTGTAAATAAAATGAGGCAAAGTTAACTTTTTTCCCCATGTGAAAAAATCTCCCAAATTCCCCAGGACTTGTTAGTTGCTGCAAAATGAGCAGCACTGCACAGATAAAATTCCCATCATCTAGAAATCCAAACTGTTTTAATTGAGGATGTGATTTGCATATGGCAGACGAAATTCTGCTGTGAATTCCTGCCATGGAGAGAGGGATGAGGAGCTGCTGGCCATACCTCTGAGGGCAGGGTCTGGCTCAGTACCTTTATGAAAGAAATCTGATTTGTACGTTTCTTCTCTCTGCAGCGATCAAAGACAGTTTACTCAGCTAAATAGTGAGGGCTAGTGTAGATTTATGGAACCAATTTAGAGAATTAATAAACCACACCGTAAATCTTGTTAAGGTCACACTGTATGTGATTGTGCCTATATGCAGACATGGAAATTTGGTATCCTTCCAAGTGAGAAGACTAGCTTTCTTGAGCTTAGTTACAGTAAGTAATTAAATTCATGCCCCTTAAATAATGGATCATTGAGGAGAGTGTTGTTGGTTGTTTGGGGTTTTTTTTTCTTTAACAGAGATTCTTAAATTATGTGCCCAACCCTTAAAAGTACAGAGCACTTTCAGCTGCTGTGGACTTTGGAAGGAGCTGAAAACACTTTGCATCTTGCAGAATCAAGGCCTTCAAGTGGGTCTGAATCAAAACACCTATGAACTTTGAAAATACTTTGTCTGGATGCAAATCCTCAGACCTGTTTTTAATACAAACCAATATTTACAGTTTTCATGGTCCTAAAATGTAGTAGCTAGCAAGTATGGTCTGTATAATAGATTGAAGGAACATGAATAAAAAGAATCATCTCGTGAATAGAAAGGTTTAAAATAGATGGTATAAAAATAGCTTGTTACTTGGGAAATTTTCACATCCTTAAATCTTACAGAGCGCCTGAGACTTGATCTTTAGGGGTTTGGGGGTTTTTGTTTGTTTTAATTCCCTTTAGGTCAAACCTTGCCCTGATAAGTAATCCATTCTCTCTGCTGTACAGATATAAATCTGCTTCTACATAACTTTTGGCCCACTAATTCCCTGTAATTGACCTTTGAGATTTTCTATATATTCATAGTTTTGCCATGCAAAAAAGACACTGTTTCCTCCTCAAATTTCAGTTAAGGTGCATATATATATATATGTTATTATTTTAATTGGGATGCATGAGGAAAGGTCAGGGATATTACTGCAGGTCCAACCTTTCCTTATCCCTAGTAACCTGTGAACCATTTTTAGCCATACAAGCCAAGAGGAATGTTTCACACCTCAAAGGCGTGGAGTGTTTTCCAGCAGACCACCTGCTTTGTTTCTGCTGCTGTGTGTGTTTCCCCTTGTCCAGCTGTCACAGGAGCTGATGTGCTATTTCAAGTTGGTGGTGGGACACAGAGGTGTTTAGCATCAAGGTGGAGGTGCAGGGAGATGCGGGAGGGGAGGAAGGACTGAATGTGGAAAGAGGTTCTGATCTATGGATCAAATCCATCAGAAAATGGGAGTGGGCAAATCTGCTGCTTCAGAACAGTCTCTCCGTATTCTTGGTCTGTGTGTCAGCATTGGTGGTGAGGTTACCATAGCTCTGGAGTGTCTGTGAAGTTGTTTTTTCATTAATCAGGAAGCAGCAAAGCTAAGAGACTGAAGGTATTGCATTAACAGTGGTACTGCATCTCATCCTAGTGACAGGGTTGGCCAAGTTCTTTTAAAATACATGTGTAAAAAAATTGCAATCTCCTCTATAGCACCATCTCAATTTTTATATCCTGCTTGAGAGAACAGTCTCCCTCCAACAAGCCATTTCTAGCTCTGGCTCTTGGTTTGAAATGCTGCTTTGAATATGACATGAAAGAGATATGATAGTGTGTAGGAAGAGGAGGAAATACAGTGGGAGGAGAGAGACAGCAGCGTAGCTGTATTGTCATCTGTCTTGATTATTGTTCCAAAAAAACCCCTCGTGTGTAGTCACCTGCTCTGATGTCATTTAGTTTGAAGACCTAGAGGTCCTGGCCCTGCTGAGTGAGGTTGCAGGGGTAGTTTTTCAGAGGATTTTTCTACCCTCTTCTCACAGCCTGGCTGTGTGTGGTGAATTCTGCTTGGCCAATTGCAGTTGCAAGCTCAGATTGTTAGCCACAAGAAAGGGTAAATATCTGAGAAGTCCCTAAAGCCATTCAGGTGGCTTTCAGGCTCTTGGAAGGATCCCTTCCCCCAGAGTGGCATTGCCTGTACAGCACAGCAGTCTCTGCTCCCAGAGCTAACCAATGTTTACAGAGTTAGGGGACTAAGATGCTAAAGACATCTAAGACCTGTTGAGGGCATTTCATCTGTCTGCCCAGTTGCATATTAATAGGGTGCACTGTAAACCAAGACTTGCAGCTGAAGGGCAGGCGGCTTAGCTCAACTCTTTCAAACTGCTGTGAATGTAATTACACCTAACAAATCAGCCTTTGAATGATGCCCACCAAAAACGAAGCACACACAGATCTATTGCCTGGTCTGTGTGTGAGAAAGGCAGAGAATGTGATTTGAAAGAGGGAGAATAAAAAATTAAAGGATCCCATACAGCGCAGAATTCTCCCTAGATGTCTAAATTGGAAAAGAGCAGCAAGGTTTTGGTTTAATTTTAAAATACATCATCAGGTGTTCTGCCTCTCAGAATGCATCATATCAAATCAGTGGCTACTGAAGAGGTACACAGCAGGGTGCAGAACCACACACTGCAGAAAATGGGAAACACACGGTGACAGCTCTGTTACTGTCAGTCATCCAGGCTGGTCCCGTACGGCCGAGCAGCTCTGACTGCCTACCTTGAAGTGCAGCACTAAACATATGCGCTTGCCTGCTTCTGACAAGGGAATAGCAGTTGTATCACTGACTCCCAAGGATCTGGAGTGATTTATTTTTCCTAAGCATTCCTGATAGGATATTATTATATGTTGGCTTATTTCCAGCAGTCAGGGTGACATCCAGTATTTTAGCATTATATTCAAAATGCACACACGTATCAGGAAAAGGACTCTAGCTGAAAAAAAACCCCAAAAACCTAAGAAAAAAAACAAGTGACATGAAAACCTTACACTTTCTGAATGCTATGCACATACTCATCAACCAGGGATAATTAGGCCTGTTGAAGCCAGTGAATACTGAAAACGTACAGAGGGTTTATTTGTTGCACTGAAGGGGTGCAATAACAGGTTTGGTTTCTTTCGCTGTTTGCCTGTCAATCATACTTTTAATTACCTAATTGTTAGATCTGTTAACAGCCAAGACTGGTTGACAACTTTAGGGTAAAGGGCCTAATAATTTTACTGTCAACAGTACTCCAGTTTTTTCAGTACAAGGAAAGAAAACAAATGCAGCCTTCAACACAAACAAATGGAAAAAACAGCTCCAAAAGCAGCATGAAGCAAACGACAGGCAGGCTGTAGCACACTCAAATGATCAAGCTGCTGTAAGTGGATGAGCATTGTGCCTGGAGTTGCCTGCTCTGGGGTTGTTGTTTGCCTTTGCCTAAAGTCTGAATTGAACCATAACTTGTGCTAAGCATATAGAAAGTTTGAGAAATTTAGTTTCAGTTAAAAAGTGAGGTCATTTGTGCAGTGGGTTTTTTATCCGCAAAAAAATTTGTTGATTGTTTTTATTCTTCCAGATGCTTCTGATGGTAGGAAAGACCAAATCTTGAGAGTGCTGCTCAAAGTAAGCATGACTGTCAGGACAAAATAGTGAACTTGTACTGACAGTGTCTGTGCCTGAGCTGCACAGCTGACAAACGTCTGGGCCATGTTAAAGGGAAACAAGAAACTTCTTAGAAGTCCCCCTGGTGCACACTGAGCTTTCTAGTCCAGTGTCATTCAGACAAAGAATTTCATTCCAGGAGACAGCATAGCTTTAAAGTAACATCTTCTTTCTTTTTAAAATAATGTCTTCTTTCATACATACATATATGCTTTGTCCCTAATATATTGGCATGCTGCTTCATAATTTAATAAAGGGCACATGCTATTGCTGCCTTGGGATATGGCAACACACAGAGGTCGGAATTATGACAGATGCTTCTCTGCAATCAGCTATCTACAAATAATTTGTAAGGCATAGTCTGGCCTAAAGATATCACACTCAATTTTAAAAACAATTCATTTTTGTATTTGCTTTTTATCTCTATCTTCATTTTTGTGGGATAAAACCAGAGATTGCTACTTTACTGTGAGCCAAGTATTTCTGTAACTAGAGTGGAGCATTTGGTGTAACCAAAGGTTTACTCCTATCTCTGAAGCCACTAGTTCAATTTTCTCCTTTTGGATCAGTGTTTAGGCTATGGGAGTTTGCGTCATGATGAGGTAATGCTTCTATTTTGTCTTTTATTGATTAGCTTTTTTCCCACATTCTTCTGGCAGAGTGCAAAGGTTTGTAAAGCATAGGACACTTTGTCTGGAGCTGTTTAGTTAGCATTACCCTTACTAAACCTAGTTACTTTTACTAATTCCATGGCAGTTTCTTAAATACTGTTAGTACAAAACCAGCAGTATAAAATACCCTCGTGCAAATGCTATGCCAGCCTTTATCCAGTTTCTTCCTCAAAGAGAGGCCAAGAGGAATAACGACACTTTATTCTAAATTTTAGTTCAGTCATGGTTACAGATTACTGTTATATTATTTTCTGTAATACACCAAGAAAATAAAAAATAACTTCTACAAGAGGCAAGCTAGTTGCAGCAGCCTATTTCCTGTCTTGTTGTGGAGAAGAGGGGCTTAAACCAAAATATTTACTTCTAGAGAATGTAAAAATTGCTACTCTAGACATGTTTCTCATTAAGGGTTCTGATCCAGAGGTTATTAACACCCATTATGAAAATTGTATGAATGCGAAGAGGCTTAAATCAAGCTATAACAGGCAACTTCAGCACATTTGTACAGGATCTGGTGGACTGCAAAAAAAAAAAAAATCATAAAACCTTTTCATGCTACTGCTGTTGACATCCCCACTGACAAGTCCAATGTCATAATTTCACTGTTTCCAGCTGGCATTAGATTTTGGAGCAGAATTATGGCTCTATTCCTCAGTGTGTTCACTCGTCCTGTAGCAGAAGTCAACATAACAGAAGCCAACTGAGACAAACTTGAAGTATCCTGGTAAGATTTGCTGAGATGTACACAAGGAGAGATGATGATTTTTTTTTTTTCCAGTTTTAAACTTGATGCACAGAGATAAGAAAATTACCGGGAGTTGTGTTAAATGACCCAAAAATTAACAGTATGCTATTGTTTCTCATCTTTGCTTTTTTGCTCTTTTCTTGGTATCTTAAAATATTTTATACAAATTGCTTACAGCTCATATGTCTGCACATTAGCAAAGCAGAAGGTTGCTGTTTTATAACACAACCATGGGTTGAGTGACTGGTACCAGGGTGTCCCTTGAGGGGATATGGGTCTGCTGCTGACTTTTCCATCACAATAAAGCAAACTTCAGCAGGATTGGTGGAACAGCAAGATCCAGGCCACAGATACAGATAAGGAAAATCACTTCTCAGTAATGGGGTTGTGCTGCCTTCTCAAAGCCTGGCTATCACCAATATCCCTCTTTCATTCTGTGCAGAGTAAGAGTGCTTGTAAAACTTCACTGCCTGCTTCTCGGTAGATATCTGATGTAAATAAACCTGTCCAAAATTAGGCCGTGCCCTGTGTGTAAACCCAAGGCTTTTCCTTGGTGCCTCCTGGGACGTGCCTTGTGCCCTTCTGCCTTCAAGTTTGAGAATTGTGTGGGGAGGCTGGAGGGTCCCTTGCAGCCTGCCTGTGGGTGGGAAGTCATGGCTTCTCACAAGGCTGTGGGCTTCTGGCAGCCAGGACCCTGCTCCTGCTCTGGCTTCTGCCTGATCTCTCTCTTAAGCTTTCCTCCAGCCCTGTCCTTGCCTCTGCCTCTGCTCTGCCAGTGACTCCCATGTTTAGGGTCAGTGGGTAATTTTGAGAGCCAGACTGAGGTGGACTCTCCTAAAGGAGCCTCCAGTCCTTGCCCTCTCTGCTGCAGTGGACTGACTGCCTACCCTGGTGTCCTGAGGTGGCTTTTCTGTGCTTTCTGTGGTTACAGTGACAGGGTAAATGCTTTTTTAATTTGCCTTTTTTTTTTTTTTATGAGTACTTTGGAGTGCATGGAGGTGTGCTTCATTCTTATTTTTCTTTTTAATTTTGACATCATGGTGGCTGTGTATTTGACAAGTTTATGCCTGTTTCACCTGAATACCTTTTGCTCCAGCCTCCAGTATACTTGCTCTTCACTCTCAGTTCATCTAGCTTTGATGTATATTTTCAGCAACTCAGTGCTTTCTGTCCAGAAACACTTGTTGGGGCTTTGGGCTGTTTTCCTCAGTGGTCAGTCCTTTACTTTGGGATCACCTGAATTATTCATCTCATGAATGACCTCTCCTGTGTTTAATGAATCTTTCAGATCTCTAAATGTAGACATGGATACTAAGACTCTGAGCAATACATTTTAAGCAAAAATTGATTTCCTTTGCTTATTTCAGGACCTGAAATGTTATTTCCATTCTCAGTCATTATTTATCAAATGCATTTTTTGTCTATTCACCAAATATTTTAGATAATTGGATCTTATTCTTTTGTTGTTTGTGTTTCAAGTTAGTAGGACATCAAAGTATTCACTTTTAAATTATTTCCTTAATTTTTGTATTTTGAATACCCGTGATCTGCTTGGTCATGGCCTGAATTCCTCTTTCCATGCTTATACAAGGCTTGGACTTTAGTGCTTCTGTTATTCCAAGTTTCTTCTTTGTTCTGTGCTCAGAGATGTTTTTATTGTCTTCCTGTCAACTGCGATCTCTTCTTTGCTGCTGCTCTCACTGGACTGAAAGACTTTGTACACTATTTGCCAGCTAATAATATGAGACAATGCCAGGCTGGCAAAATGTGTTTGGCTTCTTACAAAAATAACTGTATGCAGAGATTCATGACCTGATTACTAGTTATATCTTCTGTATGCGGTTACTTAACTAACTTCCAGTAAATCCAGGAGCAAAATGACTCCTCCACACTCGCTCCTGTAGGCTATGCTCCCTCCCTCTCAGTTTAAAACAACTGCAGCTAAAGCCCCTCATCTCTGGAGGTACGACAATATCTGCAGTGTCTCCCTCCCTGATCCTTCTGTGGGTGCCTGCGGTGCAGGCGGGCTGCGTGTGCTCAGGAGGAGATGAAATGTGTGCCATCGGTGCCCAGGTTTGGGAAACCCCCAGTGTGAACGTGCTGATCTGGACAGCAGATCACACAGATACAGCCTCAGACCCACAGGGAATTCCAAGGCGTGTGACAACGAGGAAATTTTCTGGTATTTACCTCTGAAATACTTGACTTGTCTGAGGACTTCACATGGTATATTGAGGGCCAAGAGTTCTTGGCCCCAAAGCTGAACACTGAAGGGAGTTAATCAAATGTTCTGTATTCCCATGTAAAGGAACCACCCTACACAATGAAGGATTTTTTTTAAAAAGTGGAGTTTTTTGACACAGTCCCATCTCTGAAATAATGCATTTTCAAGACTTTACAGGGGAAGTTGTAGAGCAAAGGGCAGATTAGAGTTGGGTCAGGTTTCTTGCAAGCTGTATATGTTGTACAGTGCTGAGTTTGGTTTCCTGTGTTGTTTCATACTGTTATTGTTTTGATTTTTATTATCTGCATTATCCTAACACTCTAAAATCGCAATGTAGAAGAATCTCACTGTGCTGGGGTTTATACAAACAGAGCACAAAAACAGCTCTACCTGCTGAGTTTGCTTTCTAGGAACAAACTAGGAGAAGAACACGGTCTGCCTGAGAAACCATCATGTTTAAGACATGTGGTGTGTGACCAGGGGAATTCACCATGCAGAATTTTCATAGACATTTTGACAAGCTTCCAGGGATGTACATATCCTTATCATAACTGTACATAAGTCTAATGAAATCTGCAACTAATAGTACATAAATCTTTCCACTCAAGTCATAAATAAGATGTTCTAGAGCTGTAGTATTGTAATAAAGACCGTATTCATAGGTTGATTATTCTTTTTTTTCCCTGTCCTCATGGGAGCTGTGTTCAACTCCTCAGCTGATGTAGTCCTAATCTCTGATCGTGCATTCATTACCATAAAACATACTGCATGTACTTTGAGCATGAAATAAAACAGAAATTTAATACCATGCTCTTTTTAGATCCCCATTTCAGGTTGTTTATACAAAAAGGAAAAAAAAAAAAAAAGGTGGTTGATCCTTCAGCTTTTCTTTAAGGAAAATTGACAAGCTGCTTTGAAGACTTGCTTTGAGGCTAAGTTATTAGTTCTGCTGTGGTTTTAAGGAAAAGGTGAAGACAGAAGATGAAATTAGATCAGCAACAGGCTAAAAGTCCTTTCCCAGAGCACCTGGAGAGGTTAAATAAACTGCATATGGCCCGCATTGAATTTACACGTTGTTAAGAATTCTGGGAGTCAGGGGGAAAAGTAGGTAGACTGCTAACCTGCCATCTTAAGCAAAAAGCAGCTAGGGAAATTATTATTACAGTCTGAGATAGGCATTATATATAATGAGATATACATCAAGCTTATAAAATACAATTCCTTAATTTGACTAAAATCTCTGAGTCTAAGTAGAGTCCTGCATACAAGATCCTGAAAGCTACCCATGCAAGGTAACTTTTTGTTTGTTTTATTTGCAGTCAGGAATTTAGGTTTGGGGGTGTTTTTTTGGGTGAATGAGAGGGTTGTATTTGTTTGGGGTTTTTGCTGAACTACAAATGCCTGCTCCCTGTGGGCTTGCAACAACATCTGAGTTGTTGCAAGCCCAGAGTTTGCTGATTCCCTGAAATATATGGCAATCATGGTGTGCTTTCACCCAAGCATTCAGGGTATCAGGGATGGTTCACTGAAGTACCATTGGATGCTATACGCTGACAATGTGCTTTTGTTTGTAACAAACTCTGAAGCCACAATCCTCGCCCTTCTAGTGTTAATCCAAGATCTTGGCTTGCTTTCAGCCTATAGAATTAACTGGGAAAAGTTGGAACTGCTTGAGATCTCCCAGCTGCCTTGCACAACGGCTTTTCTTCCAGTACATCTCCTGAAGGCAGTCAGAAGCAATTAAATGTTTGAGGGATGAAATACTAAGGAATTTTGAAAAACTTGCAGAGATGAATTTAAAAACCACTGTCCTTTAATTGGCAAAATACAACAGGTGGTAGCATGTGATGTATATGTTTCTCCTGGGAAAAATTAACAAAGTCACATTTTACTTAGATATTTTTGTATGGTTTGAGTAGCTTGAATATTTCCATATTGTGCTCTGGGAGTAATTCCTCTGGACTATTTTGCAGGAAATATAGACTCCCTACTGCTAAGAATAGTCTCTGAACCTGCAGAGATTTTACTGTTTTGTTGTCATGCCTCGAGCCCTTCACTGATCCCACCAAACCTGTACCATCAGCCCATTGAAAAGCCAAAAAAGCACTAAAATCCTGGATCATTATCTACACAAGTAAGCCTAAACTGTTGGGGCTGATAGATTGCAACTGACACCCCACAAAACCTTGTTGGAGGGTCATTTCTCCATAGGATAGATTGATTGCCAGTGTGTATGTCAAGAACTAGTTAAAGAGAATACCTCTGTTCTGCATTGTGTCTTATAAGTCCCACCTTTATAAATCTAGGTGCATCTGAAATATGTATTGATCTTTGGTCTATAATACATGGGATGTGTGCAGCTCTTAAGAATGTCCTTTCTCTGCTGTATTGACAGAAACAGTATTTTCTACTTTCCTAGATGCTTCTGAAACCTATTGTGAAGAGTAAGAGTGCAAGGTCTTGGCAAGCAAGCTCATAATTTTGTGCTGTGTGGCCAGGTTAGCCTTTAAGTATGCATGTCTGACAAGAGGTTATGCAAATGAGCATATTTTTGTGTTGAACTCAAGGCACTGGATGGGAGGCAGTAAACAGACATGTGGTGGCTCATGTGATATCTTTGCATCTGAATATTTAGAGGCATTGAGAAGCAGCCCAACATAAAGACGGCTGTGTGAATGGTATGTGGAGAGGAGAAGGCCAGTAAAGCTTATTGAACATGAAGATCTGTTGTGCTTGACACCACATCAACACCTAGCCAGGTACAGTGACTGCCCAAAAAGGTTTCACCCTGAAGAGCTAAGGGAGACACATAATGGCAGCAGAAATAAACAGTCTGAAATAATGCAGCCAAATGCAAAATCCTACATCTACGCACAGAGAACGCAGGTCACACTTAAAAGGTGGAGATCATTTCCATCAATGCAGTAGCATGAAAAGGAGATTGGGATAATGACAGAAACCCAGGTAATTTTGGACTCCCAAACAGAGGCTGTCTCTTAAAATGGCAAGTATGATTATTGGCTGTGTAAGGAGTAGGAAGATAGGGAGACAACTCCGGGGTTACTGAGCCTCAACTTCACAGAGTGTGTGGAAAAAATAGAAACAGCATTTAGGACAGAGCTACCAGAATGAGTTGAGGACTTGGAAAGATCTTTTGATCAGTGGGAGAAGCGAGAGTGATGCTTTGTTGCCAGTGTAACAGAATGACAGATGAGATGCCCACAACTACTATTTGTGGCTTTAACTCTACTAATAGACTTCTTATGGACACAACCCTCTGGATGCCCAATCTGGTGCATTTTATATGGTTACATGGTGTCTGAATCCTTCTTGGACATTGCTGAAGTGGATTAGGGTACGTACTCTTGCATAAGACTCCTTACATCTCAATTTTAAGATTGATAAGAAGATGCCAATACCTGAGCTCCGCAGGGAGGTTATGTCTGAATTTTAGCTTTGAAGTTTCAACCTTTCTCAACTGTGTATGAAAAGAATATTAATTCTGATGGTCTAGTTTCTTACACAAAATCACTTTGGTAGCTTCTCGAAAGAGGTGCTTAAAAAAA
Organism: Brachypodius melanocephalos; assembly: GCA_013398615.1. Taxonomy (NCBI): domain Eukaryota; kingdom Metazoa; phylum Chordata; class Aves; order Passeriformes; family Pycnonotidae; genus Brachypodius; species Brachypodius melanocephalos. The sequence goes on along the minus strand of VZSR01003282.1, from coordinate 11,559,709 downwards.
AATTCTTGAAAGTCAAAGCTTTCTATTGTGTTTCCAGATAGGAAAATAGATGAAAGCTAAGAAGATATGCCAAGTAATTCCGAAATCAACTTTAAAGCACACGATCATGTCTTGGCAATCTGAAAGCAGTGTGTGGAGAAGAGAAAAGGGTTGGCAGAGGAATGAAGAAAAGAAGTATTCTACAAAAAAAGAAATGGCATGTCTTGGCAGAGAGACAATGTTTGCTAACCTGTTGAAGGGTTCAGTTGTAAAAGAACTGTGTTCATGAGAACTGAAATAGAGCAGAAACCATTTACCACTTGATGTTTTAAAGCAAACTGCCAAATAAAATTCTGAAAGGTTTCACTTTGCAGATCAACTCGACCTTATCATGTGATAACATAGCAGGAAAATCTGTGCTCTTGCTAGGTTCTTTAATAATGCATCTGAGAAGACAAGTCACATTCTGCTCTCAGTTACAGTGGAGTAAGCCATAATATCTCTGTTGAATTCATATTTATTTCGGCATAGCTGAGAAAATGAGGTAGTCCAAAAGGTGCAGAAGGAACAAAATCAGTCATTTGGGTGATAAATCCCAAATATAGACCGGGAGTCGGATGTTGGGTGTTTGTTTTTTCAGGCTCCTCTTTATGTGACTTTCTAGATCACCTTTTATAAAAATATTTTGCATGCAATGAGATAAGCTCAAGAGAAGAGTGGAATCATGGGGAAAATCACCTGAAACACCTGAAAGAAAGTGTGGGAAGGTAAGCCTCCAGTAGCCTGGAGAAGACCCTGCTTTGTGGGTGATTAGTTGTTGTTATCTTGTGCAGACGGTCCCTGGCACCACAGCTGGGCAGTGCTCCTCTTTTGCAGAACCATCAGGAGTGCCAAAACACATAACCAACCACCTCTGATACCACCTCTTAAAAATTATTATTTAGACTGAGGTTTTACTAATCAAGCAGGGAGCAGCTGAACTTTACTCACCCAGACAGAAGCCCTGTTACCCCTATCCAGCGCCAGATAACCCAGCTCTTTGCTCACCAAGTGGATGCGCAGGCAGCCACTGAAGCTGTGTTTGGATACACAGGGGTTTTGTCCAGCTTGAAAGATGCCTGTGTTTGTACTTAGCAATTAACTTTGCTGTTATCTGTCTGCAGCGTGACGGCTCGGCTGCGTGTGCTGCTCGGGAGGGCTCTGCCGTGAGCGCAGCCGAGCACGTCAGCCAGCTCTATACAGCCAGGCTGTCTCATATGGACTGGGCTTGGTATGCAAGGTGTTTCTGCGGTGACTCACGTTTTCTGAGTAGCAACTCTTGTTACACAAAGATAGGAGAAGGGTTAACGCAAGCCCTTTTCAGTCCCCCTTCTTTCCCTCCTTGCCAAACACACACGCTCTCAGCAAAATCTCTAAATCATGCTCTCTTCCCGGAGCTCCAAGACTGTGAGTTACACATAGGACCTCTGTAGCTGCACAGTGCCACACTATTCTGAACGAGATGCTGAAGGCACTTGAGTTTCTTTTACTCTCTCCCCTCCCCTCCGCCCCAGATTTAACCTAGTTTTTATGGCATGAACAGCCCCAAAGAAAGTCGGAGAGAAAAGAGATGAAGGCCAGAGAGCAGAGGAGGACCAATGAAAGAAGCAGTAACCATTCTGTCATTCCTTTGGAGAGCAACACTAGACACCTTTAAATGCAGAGAGTGTCCTCTGCCTTTTTGCCAAAGCCCTTTTATCTGTGTGAATAAAAAGGGAGGCAGGTCAGCCTAGTTTCTGTTGCCAAATAAAAGCATGAATAAATTAGGCTATTCTTAGTAGGCAAGTGAAGGGGGGGGGGGGGCAGGAAAGTCAGTATCTATTTCTAAAGCAATTTCATATTCTGCCCCAACTGTTTGCACATGATAGAAAGGGGCTGGAGCTGCCTACTATTATGATTAGTACTATTGTTATCGCTGAAGGGCCTCATTGTTCTAGAAGATGTTAGGTTTGCACGATTCACAATCCGTCTCTATTCATCCAGGAAAGGTTAGGAGAGAGGATCTGATATTCTGCAAAGGGTTTTTCCCCCCCCTCCCTCCCCTTCTCCTTTACTGGCTTAAGGCAGAAAGCAGGCAGAAGGTCTCCTATTAACTAGAATTAGGAAACAGGGATCTAGGTGCCTGGGAACAGCCGCTCCGTAGCTCTAATCCCAGAGAGGACCTTAATTGTATCTGGTTTAACAGTTATTCATGCTATTTTACTGCAGGCAGGCACGGTGATTAGGGACATTGGTTGGAAAAATCTGTTCATTAGCCTAATAAAGGCTGCCTAAGCCTGCTTGTTCAGCCACTAATAATCCAACTATTAGTGCCATGCTAGATGCCTTGGTATTAATATGTGTAGTTTACTAGTGTCACAACAGCAATATGGGTCAGTTTAGTGGCTCCTTGGTTTCACAGTCAGGCACCCTGTGCCGTGTAGGAAAGAGAAAATGAATGAGTGAATGGGTAACAAAAGAGATCACACCATATAGTGAACCCCCAATATGTTCTCTCCTACAACTCAGAGGCAGCCCAGGAGCCTTAGGAACAAGGTTGTTTGAGGACAACAAAATCAGCCCTTTCCAGTGATGGATGTTCTTGAAAAGCAGTTTATTTTTTCATAGGTGGTTCACTCGTTTTCTTCACAGAAGCGCTTTGGCTGTCTATCAAATATTAACAGAGAGTGACTGCTGGGGAGAGGGGCGTTCGCCATCCTCCCAGCACCGCTCAGTGCAGGGGCAGTCACACCTCCCGGCCAGTGCTGAGACCAACACCCAGCCTGGGCATGTCCAGGTTGTCTTTGGAGGAGGAGAAGAGGAGGTATAATTGTATTTTTCTCTGCTTCCTTGATTTCCCTCAGATGATCTAAACTTTTCCTTTCCTGATAGAAGGAGGTAAAAATACTGCTCACACTTTAGGGGATTCATCTGCCCTAAGCATAATCCTTCTGTTGCTAATTAGAGTGTCAGTGGTTCCTTCGGTAATAAAACCCTGTCATTCATCTTTCTCTTTTATTTATGGGAATGATTTGTTTCATTTTCCACTGGAAGTTGAAAATTATGCCAATGTAATATTATAAGTGAATTGATGCTAGATATCTTTCTATAGAAGTTATTTTCAAAGATTTTAATGAGAGATTAGAACATTTAAAGCTGGATTATTGCTTTTTCCTTCTATAGCTGATCTTTCACCTGCATGATTTCAATATCTCTTCCTGTGAGACATTATATATCCAAGTTTGCCTTGACTTTGAACCAAACTAGACTACTAATCACAAGCATACAAAATTAAGTGTAAACACACACTGTGTATGTCTGTTAACAGCACTGACATCTGTGGTGAAATGAGAAAAAATAAAACCAACAGACAGGTAGGTGACCTGTCACTACCTATAACTACCCACTTAAATTCAATATACATTCTACTATCCCCTGAAAAATACCCTTTAAAACAAAAATGGCAAAATCTCCCATCCTAATGGAGAAAAAGCAGACTTCTTCATCTTCACTGAGCCTCACCTGCTCTCCTTTAAATCCAGAAAAATACTAACCCAAACCCTCCCACAAAATGCAAGAGCCAAAATCTGTCACTGAGTGCTGAGTAGTCTACATGAAAATGATATTGCATAACTATAAAAGAAGTTATATATTGCTCAGTACCTTTGGGATAGGTAGATATCTTAACACATCTTTTTTTTAGTTAATTACTTTCTCTTCTAGATGTATTTAATTGCAATTGCTATATATTTATTTATAAAAGATGTTCTTTTAATCCATTTGATTGGTGTGTCATGGGTTTCATGTCAGTGGTATTTATTATTTTTTGGTAATACTGCATTTCAACAGTTTGTTTAGTGATGTAAAGGGAGAATATACCAGGTGGGCATGTTCATTTCTGCCTCCATATGAAAATATCTACATCTGGGATGCTGATGGTACACTAAGTGGTGCTGCACATTTCATAAATTTCAGTCAAGTGAAAAAGTGTATTTTTCATGCTCCCGTGATCATCAGCTTCCTGTGCTCCAAAACTCTGCTTCCAGAACTACTGTTGCAGATGCCACGTAGATTAGGGCAGCAGTGAGGGATGTACTTTTCCTTGCCTGCAATATGTTGGCTTGGAAAACCTTTGAAAAATAATAGTGAGAGGCCTTATGAATGATATTTTCTAATGTTTAGGGTTGGAATTATATATTTTACTCTAAAAGCTGGAGTATTTGTAGGACTTCACTGAGAAACATCCCATGTTCTTATATTTCAGACATGACAGATTGTATCTTTTTAAGTAATTGTAATAGTTTGGCAAATATTATTAAAATCAATTCCTCCTCCTTACAGAATTAATCCCAGGTGGTTGTTTAACACATGGAAATCTCCAGGACTAGAAATAGATGTCTTTGTGTGATTCCTGCTGCTGTGTCTCCCTGCCTGATGAGAAAAGCTTTATGTTGTAATACATGATAAGATTTTCTTTTTATATGTATAACTTTGTTAGAAGTAATCAGATTGACTTCATGTGACTGAAGAGAAAGGCTGTTGAAGAGACTGCTACTGAGCATGAGGTACCTTTGAAAGGTCCTGTATGTTGGCTGCTACCACATTGCATTATAAAAATTTTATTATTACCATGTTTTCTTTTGCTCTTTGACATTCATCTCTATAACTCTCTCAGCCTTGCTTTTGATTTTATTTTACTTTTAAATCAACAATGATGGACATAGCAATATGTTATAATATTAAACTTTTGTGGGAGTCTAGCAATAAGACTAAGATCACAGCTTTAAATAATATTAACAAAAACTGTTGCTACAGATGCTGCTGTGTTGAAGTAGTTCTGTGATAAGGGCAGAAGCAGAAACTCTCTTGTACTCTGTTTCCAACTGATGGTGCTTTGTGAAAAGTTTAGCAAGAGAAATGAACTTTACGTGACTAGTCTTCAGAATCTGTAAAATTATTATAATTGCACTTCCAGTCTCCTGAGGATCTCATAACATGGAAATATCTTGGGACTTCAGAATGAAAAGCTCAGGAAAAAAAATTACTGGTTGCTTGCCTTAAAAAAAAATCTACTGGTTGCTCGCCTTAAAGAAATAGGATGTTTATTTTAGGAACTAATTTTTACTGCTTTGTTTATTTTGGAGGGTCTGTCTGAGATATAGGGGTGCAACTGCTTTTTAGCAAAGTGAAAAAATAACTGCTCTGCTAATGTATTTAGGGAAATTAAAGTGAATAACTTTTTCTGCTGGGGTGTTGCTAGACTTGTAATAAAAACTGTATGCTCTTCAATTATTTTAAGTGAGCAGTGAAATGATTTTGCCATTGTATATTGAAATCTAGCTGTGCATTATCCCTTCTCAGGGGTCCTTCAGTGAAGAAAGGGCACCATACCTTATTTTATTTCAAGCCTGCATCTAGAGGGATAAAGGATGAGAGCAGAGTAGCCAGAATGAAAAAAAAAAAGCACCTAAATTTTGGAGCAGATGTCTCAGTTATGTAGATTAGATCTCTGTATGGACTGTGACAATGCAAGAGTATGACTCTGAGGTGGCTCTAATTTTCCTGCATATAACCTCAACACTGACTGGCAAAGCTGAAATACTCCTAGTGTTTATTATAAACACTGAAATCATGGATATGGGTATTCCAGTTCCAAAGAAAGGAAATCAAGTGCAGGACTTCTTCAGTTATCAATTGACAACTGAAGAATCTAAAAAGCTAAGCAAGCATCTTACAATTGTATTGCATGCATGACCATCAGCTGTTATTTCATTAGCTGGAATTCGTTTCACCAGCAATAGTTGCTTTCAGCAGAAGCTCAGTGGAAACTTCTAATTCATGTTACCAATAGTTCCTGAAAAGATAATTCAGTCTAGACTTTGGTGCAGTTTTAATTGGATTCCATGGATTTTAGATAAGCCTGTGGCTGGAAGCCTAATTCTAAGAACTCTTAAGGAGCAGGAAATGGTAACTTTTATTTCAACACCTGCTAAAGAATGGCCATGGAAATGTCTGAAATTCCACAGGTATCTGGCTGGAAAAAAACCAAAGAAATCCAGTTGTGGCCTCATTTTGTGTTTTCTGAATATCTGGCAGTCCACATGAGGGTTTTCTGAGACATCTCTTGTCCACCTCATTGCTTGCTTTGCCTTAGTGCTGACTTCAAATTCACATCTTGAGATGAAAACAGAGATCAAAGACATTTGTGTCAACTTGCTCTGTGACCTTATTCAGCCTCTCATAAACCCCCTCTAGGGAGGGAATGGCACTTACTCTACCTGCTGGTAGCAGGTTGACTGCTATTTCTTAGCTACTTTCACCGTAGATGAAACCTTCTAGGTTTTCCACACACCACTAAGTATTTATCTCCTCCAGTATAGAAGGACACAGTTATCTAGAGTGAAGAATGTATTTTGCAGCAGCCTGCTGAAGGAGGAGACGAGCAGTGAGTTACTGTGAGGGATTCTGCTGTCTGATGGCAAGATGGATGGGCATTCATGAGATTTGTCATCTATTCCCTGCTCTGCCTTGTGCCTGTTGAATGACCTTCAGCAAGTTACTTTCTCTCTTTTGTCTCAGCTATCGTTTTACCTGCTAAGATGTGTTAATGAAACACTCTTTTTTTTATAAACCGCTAGGTGCTGATGAATAGCACTGATGAAATGTACTGTACAAAAGCTAAGTGGTATTGAATATGTGATTGCATTTGGCTTCATTGAATGAAGCCACACATTGAATTATGGCTGATAATACAGATACTGACCAGCAAGTAGCTTTAATAGTCCAGTAGATATTATACATCTATCAAATTTTGTGCTTGTCTACCTTTATGAGTCTCAAAAATAATTATTTTTGATTATTTTATTAATAGATTACACTGATTAGTTAATTATTAATAGATTACACTAATTCTCTGCTTTCTGCTGTAATCTCACAGAGAAGCTAAAATCTTGGGATGTGTTGGCATTTATTTTGTTTGCTGACCTTGGGAGGGAATGGAGCTCTGGATGCCTATTTGTATTAGCTAATTTAAGATTAGTTAAACATAGTAGGCTGAGGAGTCTGAAAGACTTGTATTCAGTGCAATTTATTGTGCTTGTGCAAACACAAGACATAGAGTTTTCTCCAACTGTGACCCATCTGCTGTCCTGGGTTAGTGGGAGCCCAGTGCTGTACCCACAAGCTGCAAGAAGCAGAGGTGGCTGAGATACTGTGTGGAACACCCTTGCTTAGGAACGGTAGGCAGATTTAATACACCCTTCTGTTTCTATGTGATCATGCCTGCTCCTAGACATAAGTAACAGGGAGGTGGCTTACATGATTTACCAGAGATCTGCGCTGAAATATGTGTAGCTAAAATTTAGGGGAATATTGTAAGTCTCTTAGCAGACCAAGAAGCCCTAGAAAACAGGCCAAGGATCCACCATTGCACTAAACAAAAAGTTCACTACTAACCTCAAAGCCTTCTGTTTTAAAAAGGCTTTGTCCTGATGCAGTGTTTTCCTGGCTTGTCAGTTAATTCGATCCTGAGGTTCTCAGCTGTGGTTACATTGAAGCTCTTGTTTCTCCTAGCACTGTCTGAAGGATTGGTAAATTCAGCCCTAAAATACCAACTACCTGTTGTGTTTCTCAATACTAACATATATATTTTCACTAGTAACAAATTTGGTTATTTTATTTGTGGGATTTTTTTCTGAAAGACAGCAAACAAAAAACTTCATGTGTACTCCTCTGGTGTAAAATTTGCACTGTTATTTTTAGCATACTCCCTGAATTATGGTGTTAATATTGCCATTCAATTCTGTTTAAAAACAGTCTTTTATATGTCTGTATTTCTTTAAGGTTGATACCTTGAACTCTCAGATCCTATCTCTTGACTGGCTGGTCAGCAGCATACCTTTAATTGATAGCTTTTGGACAGGATACATGGACAAATGATCAGAGCATCCCCCAAAAAAGTCCAATAGCTTTGAAGGTCATAAACCCGACTAAAAAAAAAGATACATTCAAAAGCTCATGTAAAAAGGAAGTGACCAGAGTCCATCTGTTCTCAGTGGCAGGTAGACATCTATCATTCGTATGTTTTAATATCAACTTTCCATCTTAGAAATTGAAGTTGTCCTAGGGGATCTGTATTTTAGTGTTTCTGTCATAGAAAAGATGAACTTGCTTCCATAGTTATGCAGTGTGCTGCAAGAACTGAAGAGAGACATTTGATATAATAAAAATAGCAAAGCAATAAACTATGAGGCTCTGTTAATGTTGGCTCAACCATCAGAAACAGAAAATTCCATAAATCATGCTCCTCTATCTGTAGGCTTGAAAGGTGTGGTTTAGAAATCCTTCCTACTTATGGCTAAATGATGAAAATTACCAGGATAAAGGACTGTCTCATTTCCTGTTTCTCAAACTTGGAATATCCTTACAACACAAAAGGAATTTTTATACCAGTACCTCCATTTCAAGTTTTGTCTCTATTATGAAAAAAAACCAAAATGCCCCCCCCATGCCCCCAGAATTTGTTCTGCAAAGCCTAAGGGTATGAAATTTGTTCCCTAATTTTACTGCTCACCAATGTGTAAAGATAAAATTGTCTCCCCTAAAAAGTCTAGCCTAAAGAGAGGGAATTCAGAAAATGAGTGACAGCTGAACAGCTAATTCCCTTGGCCTCCTCTCAGCCTTTGTCGTTAGAGTTTAATTTCCTATTTTTGGAAATATTCATTCAGAAGCTGAACTCCTTTACTTCTGTTCTTCTCCAAAAAAATTCTTATTTGCTTTGCTAAGCCAGCCAGTGAACTTCATAACAAATAAGAATACAAAATCCAAAAAGTAGAGAGTGATTCATCCTCAGCTGAGTTATAGACTTGAAGCCATTGCTAAATGGTATTTTTTTAACCATTAGTGTCCAAGATTGGGATGCCACTGAACACTGAAAGTGTTCCTTTAAACACTTAAAATGAGATGAAGATCCCTTTCTCCAAGCTTTGGTAAACTAATACACTGATTAAGTATGATCTTGAGAATTATTGGCATTAAGGATACTTTTAAGGAAGAGTGATTTTTAATTTTACTACATGATTTGTTACAGGCCTCTCTCATATCTTATTTGGTGATGTTATGTATAAATTTTAAGTAATATACATTCTGCTTTCTGCTGTTTAGGTTTGCAAATATGTTTAGAGCCTGTACTAATTTTGTGGAAAGGATAAAAAAGAGGAGCTATTTGAATTATTTTAAATCCTTCAGCTTGCACATAATTTCTATTATATGTGCTATGGCTTCCAGATAGATGCTCGCAGACAAAAATCTAGTATATGCATATAAATATATGTATATCTACATGTATGTATATTATACCAGATAACTTCTGTGTTCATTAGGAGTCCATTTAGGTCTTTTCTATAATAAATTTACAGGCATGCATGACTTTTTAAGGGTTTCAGAGATGTACCTGTGTTACAGCACTGTGGGCAGTGGTGTTCACTGTCTCCTTCTCAAGGGCAGAGCATGGGGCTGCTCCTGCAGTCCTCACTCTGCAAGCCTCTCACCTTTATGTCAGAGCATTTCTGTGACATTGAATATGTGGATTCACACCAGGGAAGTCATATTTGCCTGTAGGTCACCTTCCTTCAGGTCCTTTAATAGGTGGGGGAACTGGAGCCAAATTAAGTCGAGCATTTGCCAGCAAACAGACTAATTTGCTGTTCTGACATTGAGATGTTCCATTTCTTTAGCCTCTTGCTTCAAGCTGGGAACATTTTATGAAATAGATATAGTTTTCTCTAGACTCTCTTTTGTTTACTTTTCACTCCCAAACTGGTGCCATAAGGAGCTGAACTTACATCCACCACAATTTCCCTACCTCAACAGAAGGGATGCACTTGGAGCAGAGTGCAGCAAAGAAAATCTTTTCGCTTTAGTATTTAACGAAGCAAAGCTGATGTCTTGATTAAAACATCCCTGTGATAATAATTAATTTCTTTCATAGCTTTCCCCCAAGGCCTGCCTGGTTTCTCTGTTCTTGTTTTCCCCAGTGCCTTACTTGTAGATGTGGGCGCGATGCACCTCGTGGTGCAGCTGCAGTGCAGATTACACAACTGCTCCTACAGTCCTGTTACCATGAGGCAACTGCCAGTTCCAGTTAACCTCTGAGAGATAAGGACTCAAATTAGTCCAAGCTGACAGATACCTGGTAACGGGAGGAGGACGATGATTTTGGTTTCTATGTCGTTAGGTTATGACCCAGCATGTATTACTGAATGATCTGGCTCACAGAGGCCATGGGTGATGACACACTCTCAGGAGGTACCTGTGCAGGGCTCACCATTGTGTGGGATGAGAACAAGAGAGGCCACAGCCTCCACTGGCCCTCTACCTCCATTGGGGTAGCCAGGAAGGGCTTGAAGGCACTGTGTGGGTAGGAACAGGAACAGGTTGTGCCAAGCAGTCTTGGGAAGAAGGACAGTGCTGTCATCACATGGATGGTAGTTAGATGTTGCTGTCAGTCTCCAATCAGTTGGAAACTTCTTGGAACTAGTTATAGTCTTCTGTATTGCTCTGTTGTTCTTAAAAATATATCTTCCTCTCTCAAGAATTGTGTTGTTAGAGAAAAATATAATTTCCTGGCATAGAGTGGAAATGCAAATATTCACAGTGGTTGGTCCCAGGTATTTCCACATGGGAGAGTGGATGTGCTTCTTTCACAATGGTTAATGAACCAGCCAGAATCAATGCTATTTAAGACTTGGTTTCAGTAAACAAAGAATCTTTCTTTCAAAAATAGTGCTATCATAAGAAACTGTTACTGAATTAGGAAATCCTGATTTGATCCAGTTAAAATCAGCTAAAAATGAAAAAGACAAATAGTTCTGTCACTGAAATTAGCTTCTACTTGAAAACAACCTTTCCTGAATTTATGGAGATATTAATAAAATTCAAACAACTACAAAGACAAGAACACTACAGGGTACAGACAAAAACTATCTGTCAGTGATGTAAAGTCTATCCGAAACTTTTGCTTCCAGAAGAGGAAAAGTATAGACAAGGGCTCCAGATCCAACCAGAAATGTACTAAGAAAAGAAAAACAAAACAAACTAAAAAGCCTGAAAGTAATTTTGTTGAAAAAAATCCAAGTTTGTAGTTCAGAAGGTATAGAAATAAATTGAGAGTTTCTAGTAATCAGCTGAATTTGACATGCAAAAGAAAGTACAACAGCAAGATATTTTTCTGCCACAGAAACAAAAAGACTAAGGATAGAAGAGAGGCTTAGGGAAGAAATACATGAAGCTGTGCATCCTCCCCCACTCAGCCACAGTTCCCCCACCCCTCATATGCACCACATCACAATTCTCCTGACACTGCTGGTACCAAAAATGTCTCAACATGGAATGGGGAGAGAAAAGAAACCTGAATCGTAAGGTTACCAAACTGGACTTTCTCATCTTTAAATTTCTTTCTCTAAATGTATTGTTAGTACATACTTGGTAAAGGAGGAGCAATTGAAGCTAAAGAAAAATACTGGCTGGGAGTGAAAAGTGGAAAAGTGGACATAGACAAATGTAGGCTGAAAATAGGAAGGTGACTGTAACAGCAATGACATTCTTACAGTCTTTCTCCCCCTGTTTGTATTAAAGCCTGACTAACTTGAGCTGGAAATGCAGTTTTTATAGTGGATTACACGGTGTAGCTGTTAACCACAGCAAGGCACAGACTTGTGACCCCACTGCTCCTTCCCCAGTTGTGCAGCAGAGCCATATCTGGCAGTAAAAGTGCAAGCTCCTAATATTGATTTTTGACTAACTGATAATCAGAATGTAACTGGAAAATTAGCTGATTGATATCTGACCTGCACCCAAATGTCCCAATAAAGTGAGCTAAGCTTCTTAAAGTTGACATAGATATTATGGGAGGATGTTTGGTTCTTGTAGCAGTTGTCTGTGTAGAACATGAAAAGGAAATGAGTTTTGAACTGCTCTGTCACCAGTTCTAGCTCATTTCACCTTTCAGCAAGTCTGAGGCTTTCTGTGTCCAAATTATGTATTCCTTACTCACTTTTCCCTTTGCTTTAAAAAGCCATCATATCCATTATCATATTGGACAACTGGACTCATCATTTTGTCTTTATACTTTTGGATATTTAGAAAAAATACAGCAAACCTCTACCTGGAAACAAAGGATTTAAACAATTTGTCATCCTCTTCATGTAAAAGCATACACTTCACTTGTACAAAAACATTTATTTTCAGTACAAGCTCTGGATCACCAAAATGACAACTAGTAAGTGGTTATTATTTTCTTCCATCTTTTGAATTTTTTTCCTTCATATGTGCTCCTTACAGCAGGAAACAGAATTATGACATTGCATATCCAGCTTTTGGACATTGCCTCTTCTTTTGAGACATTCCTTCTGTGTACTCTGTAATGCTGCCATGCTAATACCTAGATAAACTACAAAATCCTTATGGAAATCTGTCATCTCTACTGCAAAATGTTATCTTTTCCAGTTTTCAGGCGTAAGCAGTTATGTGTCTTGTTCACTGGACTTTTTTTGAATCACGTTTTTGGAGCACAAAGCCATCTACTGAAACAAGATAGTAATGTAACCTTTGTGGAGATCTGTTTCCTTACTCTGTTGATGTTCTGTGTAATGGCACCCTTACTTCAGGTGGGACTCCCTTTGTGTTTCACCAAATAGAATTTACTTTGTGCACGTCAGCAAGTGGCACTGTTGAGATAGAAAAACATAATTGAATAACAGCCCTTAAAGCTTCTAGTGTCCAGTCAATAGCAGTCTTCCTTGATCTCCATATGAGGTTTTCTTTCAATATGAATTCAAATTTTTTCCATTTTAAAGCTGTGTCTTATGCTCCTATAGTTTTAACATATTTTGTATGAAGGAAATAATAATCTTTGTCTGGGAATAGTTTGTTGATAGGACCTCTGAAAATGAGATATCGTTGAGGTCCGCCAAAAAATATTGTTGGAATTAAGGCAATGTAAAAATGGGAATTAATTAATTTTATACTTTAATTATGTTCAAATGGTTTTTATAGACACAAAGAAATTGTTTGAGTGCACAGGCCCAGATTTAATTTTTGTAAAACCAAGCCTTGATTCAACAAAGCACAAACCCAATGTACTGTTTCAGTCCTCAATGCTTTGCCTCTAACCCCACAGGGCATTTCCTCCTGTAGTCTCTGATCACCCCTTCTGGGCCAAAACTGAAGGTCTGGTTATTTTCTCATCCTCCTTGTTCAATTTTGATATCATTCAAGAAGGTTCCTCATTCCCTTCTTTTTTCTGCTTTTAAGGTTCAGTCCACTTACTAATCTGTTCACCTGATGAGTCTATGTGCAATATCTTACTAGCCACACTTGCCAGAGACCTCTAGGATCAACTGCACAATAGCATGAATGCATGGAGACCAGAGGGAAATGGTGTTCACTTGACCACAGTCAATCAGATCTGAAGAGTTACCTGGGAATTTGTTCACCAGAAAATGTTCAAGTTGTACAAAAAGTTCCCGAAGTTCCAGAGGGATGAGAAGTTTCTATTAAAAATCAGATAAGGACAGAGGAAACTGATTGTCTAAATACTGCAAAGGAATTTGATGAATAACTCAGCTTGGAAGTAATTGATTTTATAATTCCCATTTTGCTGGCAGTTCAAATGACCTAGTGAAGTTAGAACAACCACAGCCCCTCAGTTAAGCTTAGGGCTAACTTTAGTTACAGGACTCTGCTTTTAATCATGATCAACTTGTTAGTCATCATCATACAGTGCAGACCAATTTCCAGTTCTGGAAGATTGCTGTAGTCAGTTCATAAATATCTGCATTTGTCAGAAAAACTGAATATCAGATAATATCTGAAGTAGTGAAGACTAAAAATTAACATCTTCATCACTTCTGACAGCATCTGGCATTTAGTAACAGCTACTAATACTTTTTAAATGTAGGGACTATTAGCAGCAAAAAATACTCTAAGTGGATGTAATTTCAGTGCTGTGTTTTGTACTGAAACACAACTTCAGCTCAAAGCACGACTATCGCTAACAATCTTGTCTATAATTATAAACTTTTAAAAAGTGTTGAAACAGATAATTTGCACATGAATGATGTTACAAAGGAAATAATTTCAAGATTTTTAAACTGACAACATTAAATTTTTTTCAATTATGTGTATTTCGTTAGGCTTTAGAAATTACTCATTTTGTCCAGTTTTGATGAAATGAAGTCAGGTCCTGTTCCCCGCCTAACATTTCCTTTACTCACTATTTAGAAACTGCTAAATGTTTTTGGTGGGGTCCCTTTCTAAACCCGGTGGACAGGAGTCTTCAAACAGCTGAGGGCTATCTTGCACAGAGATTGATTGAGGTAATTATTTTTTAAATGTGCCTTTGTACATATTTTTTCACAACTATTTCTCTTCCCATTAGGCTGTATGCATGTGTTGTATGTCTCGTTTTCTCAGTCATCCTTATCTCAACTATTCTATTCTCCTTGCCTGTTGGGCTTCCTCTGACTCTTGTCCTGGGACTCTGCAAATCAAAGATGTTTTCCTTTGGGTCTGATATTCCAGTTTCCACATCTTCCAGTAAAGGGAGACCAAGTCTGATGGCAGTATTGTGTAATCTACTGCATGCCAGGAATATCTTACATACAGTTCTTTAGAAGGACAATCTGGTAATGCATGTCACCACACTGCTTTTTAAAGATGATTAATGGTCTTTTAAATGATTCCTCAGGTGAGCTGTAGATCTTCATTATCTTCTCTGAAGACATTGCATTAGATTTATTTGGAGAAAATGAAATTGGGGTCATGAACCTTTCTTGAAAAACTAATTTATATCTTCTGAATTATTGAGAAGCACTATACTCTAATGATGTGATATGGTTGTTGATATTATAAAGACAACTGTCAATAACATCCAGAAGATAACTGTTATTTCTTATTTAACAACTTGGGAAGTTGCTGCTGTCTTTAAAGCTATTTTTAATCGCTGCCGTTCCTACTTCAGTTTCATCTGGATACACTCAAATTTTATCTGACTACCCAATAATTAGCTGCTGTCAATCCAATCAGTCCTAGATTGGCTAAGCTATTTTTTTCTAAAATGCAGAAGTTGTCACAACACTGCTTGACAATATTATGTCATGATGACGTTAGGTACTTTGCCACCTCACCCACTGCATAATGATTAATTTGAGCAATATTAAATGAATGGTAGGATTTAGGATTTTGATGAGCCAGAATTTGCCTGAAGAAGTATTGCCACGTATTTGTATATAGTTTATTTGTATGAAGAACATCACATGGAAAAAATTCTGTCATTTGCTATTGATACATTAAACCGTTCCAAGTAAAACACAACATCTAAATCTGAAAATAGAGGCTCTGGCCTATTTTGTGAGCTCCTCATTAGCTGACTGGGAGTTTATGCAGTGAGGAATCTTAGTGCTTGGGTTTTTGATAATCTATCACTATGTGTGGCCGTATATTTAATTCTGTCAGGGGTGTATGGAAAACTTTGCACAGCAGATGCCTTGTACCTCCATGATGTTTGGGAAGTGGGTGGTTTTCATGGAAGTACAATTCTTTCTTTAAAATTTTCTGCTGATCTTCAGTTTCTCCATGGTTTCCTGTTCTACAACTATTTAAACACCTCCAAAAAAAACTGTGCTAGCTCTAAGTGGTCTTTAGTGGTCTTAAACATCCTCTCTGGTGCAAAGAGGTTTTGCTATTTGAACTGCAATCTTTTTAATACCCAATAAATATGTTTTAATATGTAAACAAGATTAAAGAGGGCTTTAGCTGTGGACTGCTGATTAAACTGACATGTTCTAGAATTTCTGTGCATCACCACTCAATGGTACGGCTCCAAGCACAAGGCAGCTGCTTGAAAGAGTGGGTGTTTTGTGATCCTACTCAAACTCAATGGTCTGGTCTCTGGTGATCCACAAGCACCCATGGAAGTCACTGGTGCACCCAGATTTAACCATGTTGTCTTCTCAGGCCTGGAACTTGAGCCTGTCACACACAGGCAGTGCACAGAACATCTTTCCTTCAGGAGCCTGGCAGCTCAGGCTGTGTTCCATAAAGGGACTGTCAGCCCCAAAATAGGCGTCATCACACCAGCCTTTTGGGCAAGGAGCTCCATTGTGTGAGAACAATGTCTGCTTGGGGTGAAATGTTCTTGGTGCAATGGCTGTCAGAAGAATAACTCTTATCTCCCAGATTCTGGCAAGCACTTAAAGGTCAGAGTTTAGGTTTTCAGGTCCACAATGGTATCTTGCTAAGCACAGAGTGTCCATAGCACGTGTAACGCTTTCAGCGAGCTCTCTATGAAGGGTGCTTAATGCTCTTCACACACGTAGGATAAATCTACAGCCTCACTCCTGCACAACAGCTTTCAAGGCTTCTTCAGGGTTTGATCCAGACCCCCTTCCTTTCCCAGGGCACTCATCTTCTGTGTGATCCCCTACGAAAACAGCTGGAGCAGTGGAAGGCAGCGTGGACTGTGAGCATGCTGAGGCCAGTTAGTATCTGTTCCCTTTGTTTCTGTACTTGTGTTTGATTATCAGGTCCTCCAAAATATTAATATGAACTAATCCTTTCATCTTAGACATTGCTTTTAAAACCAAATACAGTCTGTTACCCCAGATTACATAATTTTCTAATTAAGAAAGCTAGATAGAGTACTGCAAGGGTATGTATTTTTCATTTGAAGTATTTCTAATAGCCCTTACAAAGGCAATTACTGTGGTGACTCTCAGCATAGTGAAAAAGGCATTTTGTGTATCTCTGAAGAATAATTGTGGTACAACAAGTGCTGAGCAACTCCCTTGTATGTTGCTTGAGACATCATTGCCTGTGATTTAAAGCTCTGGAAGACCTGTGCAGCCTTTGGCTAAGCAGCTCGGAAGCAATAGTTAAAATACCCTTGAACTGCACTATCACTTTCCTTTTTAAAAGTCAAAACAGGTCAGTGAAGGTGACAGAAAGTTCTTTCTTCTGCTTGCCTTCATTAAGCATTTGTTTAAAAAAGAAGGGAGAAGGGACTGAAGCATGCAGAAATTGCCTCAATAACCTTGCAGCAAACTGCCAGAAAGTTTTCCAAGGCTCTCATGCAATTGAACCTGGTGAAAGGAACCTACTCCCCTAGTCCTGCCCACAGCCCTCCTTAATAAAGTTGCTGGAGGTTAGGTTTTTTCCCGAACACTTAGTTGTGTAGGTCTCCCAGCAAACTGGTGCCAGCCTGAGAGAATCGGAGCTGATGTTGATAGTGGGAAGCGAAAAAGCCGAGCTGAAGGGAGGACGTTCAGGGGTGTGCAGGAGAGTGGGGACGAGCAGTCTCCAGTTTCCACTGCTGGCCAGCATACAGAAGTCACCAGTTATGATTGGGTTACAGCTCACGACTATTTAGACTTGGACATGGACTTGAAGCCACTTCGTGTCAGTACAAAGGGAGGAATGTAACTCTGCCTCTGCAGTGCCAGGGAGGAGAGATTTGTAGGTTGGTATGTGACCTTCACTGCTGGCCCATGCAGGTGCTGTTCAAAGGCTCTCCCCATTCAGCTCTTGATACTGATACTAGATTAAAATGAGAGAATGAAAAAAGTCCTTGTTAAAAACTTTGCTCTCTGTTTCTTCCCTTTATCTCTGTGAACAAGTTGTCTTTTGATTTGCTTGGGTTTGTGGGTTTAGGAGGCTGTTTTGCTTTCAAGGACTTACTCTTGTACTATGTATTTTTTCCTTTAGTGACTAACATTTAACTCAGTGAAAGAAGATTTGTCTTGAGGCAATTCTTGGGTATTTAAAAAAAAGGTTTTCGTTTGTGCCCATGCTGTCTTGTCATACTAGCTTTTTACATTTTAAATTGTAGCTCCTTACCAGCATTCCAGTACATGTGTTAAAAGAATCAGATCAAGGAAAAGAGAAGCATACAAACCCAGAAAATCAAATCAGCAGGGCAGTTGAAACAGTAACTAGTAATAATTTTACTAACTGCTGGTCAGGGAAGGGATCCAGGTCTCTGGCATCATTTTCCAAGGTCAGCTGCATTCCCTAACAGCCCCACTGGTGTGTGCACTCGGGTAACTCACAGTATTTAAGGTGTCTTCAGAGATGACATGTTTGAGAACTGTTCCGGGACTGTGCTGTGCCATCCTGTAGTCAGCAGGAGAAAGGACCAGCCTTCCTCACCATCCATCAGCAAAGACTTGGCTTAGCACAGATGTTTGGGACTAACTTTTGTTCTAGAAAGATCTCAGGATTTCTGAGGAGCTGGGGTGTGCAGCAGAGCAAAGTTGATGTAAATGTCTTGTGCCAATAAGCACTTAGGTCAGATTTCTTCTCAAGGCCTCTCTGGAAGGCTGCAGAACTATGATGTCCACTTTTAAAGACTTTTTTTTTCCCTGTATGCATACTAAAAGGACCAAATGTGTAGAGCAGAGTTGCTCCCTCTTCTTCCAAATTCCCTCCCTGGAATGCTGTGCAACCGAGCAAGCCCGCCCAGCCTTAGCAGCAATTTTTCCTTAACCCTCATAGGGTTTTTCGATTGAAGTGGTTGGTATAATTAAAAAGCAGCTTGACTGCTGCTGAGTTTCTTTGTTTTATATTTACTGGAGAAAACCACTGGGCTGTTGATCTGTGAGTTTTATGTTATTATTTAATTACATTGAGGGAAGATCCAGCATTTTGGATAATTTATTTTGAGTGCTATATTTTCCAGGGCTTTGTTTTGCTCTCGTATTAATCCCTTTCCTTCACAGAATTTTGCATATTGTTTTGGATTATTTATACTTCACTGTGCTTCCAAATCCATTATTAATCACACAGGTATTGAAATACATTTCACAGATAATACTGGACATACTGCTGTATTGTTTGCTCACATAATAGTCATGCTTTCACTCGGCAGGTTTCTCATCATCAAATTATCATTAGATAAGAAAAAAATGTTACAGTGAAGATTTGCCAACAACTTAATGCTGAATGCTCAAGCAAAACCCTGATGTTTCCCATTCCAGGTGATGACTCCTGGGGACAATAAATGAGCAGATGCTCTACTTAGATGAGAGCATATCACCTTCAGGGATGTGAACAGTGCAAGGTTCTGCTCAATGGCCCTAAATGAAACCTCTTGTTCATTTTTTCTCCGGCAGCAGTCCAGATGACTAAACAAGAGAGATTTCTTTCATGGTTGCATTCTGGTCAGTATAAAGAGGGACCATATTTTAGTGAGAATGTCCTGTAGCTATCAGTGCCTGTAAGCATAAGAACTGAGGGCTGGAAAGGACCACCTGGGTCATGGTAACCACTTTCTGGGTCATCCAGCCTCCAGAAACCCATGGGCTGTAGGCCATGCTTACCCAGGCTCCACTGCGTCATTGCAACCTCACAGCAAAACCCCAAAAACCTCAACTAAAAAGAAAGGGAAATCAAAGGGAAAAAGCCAAGAGTGATAGAGAGTTTTAGCAACAGTCTAGACCCTTGTAAGAGCATAAAATATTGGATAAAGCTCCTTGATGATCTCAGCAGGCAGCCCTAGCCTACTGCACAGAGGAAGACAAACTCTCCTGTCCCGTTTTCTTTGCAGGCTTTTCCACTGAACTCTTATAAAAATGGGCTTAACCCTGTGAGTTTGAACGAGTGTCAAATGCTGGGACACTGCAGAGAGCTGCAGCATTTTCCACCCTGTGTTTAGTCTCTGCCTACTGGCCACACCAGGGCCAGGTGTTTTAGAGCCAAAGGAGAGCACAGCTTTGCACACTGGAGACAGCTAATCCATGAACACATTTCCCTGCACTGTACAGAACAGGACTGTTCAGGGGAAAGGGGTGCAGCTGTGCTGTGCAACACGGAGGTTCAGGCTGGGTCCCTGAGACAGTTCTTCCACCTTCAGTGTGGTAGAAGTCTCAACACGGGTCCCTAGCTGTGGTATAGCATGGCACTGGCCCAGGAGTCATTCTGAGCTGGGCCTATCTTAGGGAGCTTAAGTCTGGGCATAAATACAGTGCAGAGACCATGGAAGAGCACACGAAAATTGGAGATCTCAGTGCTGTTCCCATGTCAGAGAAGAATCTTCAAATACCTCTCTTTTTCCATTTCCACATCTGTACTTGAGGGAGAGTAATAGCACTTTGACACAAAAGCATTTTTCTGGTCCTTGGATGGATGGTTATTGCTGTCATTAAGACATAAATCTGTTAAAACTGAGGATTGGTTAAATAAGTAAAATATTATTACAGAAACTCTCTTAGCAGTTCAAAATGACCTTTCTCCTTAAATTAGCACAAGCCAAAAAGGAATAATTGCTTTCTTTCTGCCCACAGAGTCAGGCACACACAAAGTCCCCTAGGTTTATTAGACTTCACAAGAGTGGAGGACATCCACTGTGTCATCCTCAGCAGTTCCTGCAGTGTCTGGCTCTTTTCAGCACAGTAAAAGGTCGCTTTCTGCAGACAAACAGCAACAGTAATAATGTCTACATCACTCAAATGGAATCTCTTCTCTGTAATTCAGAGGAGTAGCAGTACAGGTTTATAGAATTTCCTTCCAGTGATCTCAAAGGACTCTGCAAGTGGAAAAAAAAAGCTCAAAATCCCCACCCAGTCACTGGGCCCCAGTGTGACTATTTTGCAGGTGGCAAAGACATGTCACAAGCAAGAAGTGACTCATCAGATACACACATGAGAGCTGGGGCACAGCAAAGAGCAAAATAAATTGACTCTGTTGCCTGCCTGTGCTATGAGCTGATGGTACAAAAAATCTGCATAAAATAAAAGTGGGGATTTGTTTCTGTTGCCATTTGAATTTCATTTTAAGTCACGTGTAAATGACTGTGTATCCTTCCTTTTAGTGTAATATTGGCTTTAATTTGGCTTAGCCTTTGGGAAGGATGTTTGAATTAGAGAAGGAAGCTCAGTCCACAGGCGACTCTACCAAAACCATTTTAAAGATTGGCTTAAGTTCAGCCCATTTTGAGGACTCATGAAATCTCTTTATATGGTGATATCTATAATTTATGTGCAATATTTAAAATCTTTATCATTTATATAATCATAATACATTAATGTGATTGTTGTAGATTCATTTTTCTGCAGACAAGCACTGTGCATCCCAATTACAGCTGGGCCAGAGTAGCATCCTCTGACCCATCACTCTTCTAGCTCAGAAAGGCCTTGAAAGCAACAACTTCAACTTGTCCTTACAAGTTTCTTGGTCATAATCTTTCCTCCCATAACTGTGTATGAGCTTTTGTTGTTTTACATGCCAGTTCGAAAGCCTCTACACTGCCTGCTTTTAGACTGTTATTTCTGGGCCCAAAATAATGGGATTGCCTAGAGGAAGAACAAGGAGTTTCTTGGGGTGGAACAATGTCTTCAATGGGTCTAGACGGAAAGCTCTCTGCAGACAGCAACACTTTTGTATCTTGTCTGTTGTGTGCCCAGCTCATGGGGACTTGCTCTGGGACAAGAGATCTTGCCAAAAGGCATTTGGGTGCAAAGCAAGATAGTTTTAGAGTAAAAGAGCTCGAGAGTTTGCTTTCCTGAAAGAAGGGGAAAGGCTGTAAAAATGAAAGTTTCATTTGGGGGTACGGGGTTGCTGGACTTTTTTTTTTTATTTTAACAGCAACATCATGACCCCTTCCATGTTCATGTGTCATTACTTCTGTCAAAACTTGAACCATCCCCTCTGTGTACAGGTTTGCAACATCAAAAGGACCATAGAACAGTTTCCTTTGATGTTAAATTTTTCTGCTGATGCCGTCTGTGGTCAGGTAATACCACATGATTAATGTGAAAAGATTCAATTTGCTTATTTTCCCATGTTCACTAGGAAAGCAAAGATGCAGTGCATCAGTGGGTATGAGATACAGTCAATCAAGAAAATCCTCAGTATTAGAAAACATTTTTGGTTCCAAAAATCAATCCTGATGCATTTTGTTTGGTTTTTGTGGGTTTTTTTTAAATTTTTTTTTTAATGTGTGTGTTTGCATAATTGCTTAATATTAAAGAGAGTGTGGTTTGGTCATTTAGTTAGTAAAATCAGGCCTTGGGACTGGGAAGAACTAGCTCCTCTCACTCAGCTCAGCTATTGGCCAGGACAAGCAAGACACTTTGCCTTTTTATAAAATAAGGATAATGGTTCTTCCATTGTAAAGATGTGAGATCTACTGCTGAAAAGCAGTACATGAGAGTTAGGTAATATTATTTCTGGCTCTCCTACAAATGTGCTTAGTGCTCAGTTTTCCCATCTGTAATGTGGGGATGTTAGAACTAATCTACCTCCCAGGGTTGTTTTGCTTAATTCCATAAAGTACTTGAAAACCTCACATGGAAAGAGTTATAGGAGCACAAGGTTTCTTAATAAAGCTCATTCATGAGTAATGTATTTTTGAAGTAAGTGACTTGAACCTTCACCCATAGTTGGAAACCAACATGAGCCAAGTCTTCTTTGTTGTTCAGCAAAGCTTGGTGGATTTTTTTCCCCCTTACATATTTAATTCTCATATAGCTTCACATCTCTGGTTTCTGGCTATGATTGAAAGCAGAAATTCCAAATACCACAAGAGAAGACTAGGGGTTTTTAACTTTTTTCCCCTGACCCTTCCAGAAGCTGGAAGTTTTGAAACGTATAAGAGTCTTCCCCACCATCCAGTTCTCAGTCCCCCGACCAAAGATAGGTGTCTGAAGTAGTTTCCTCTGAAAACCGAGACTCAGAAATCCAGACACAGCCCGTACCCTGCCCCCTTTGCGACCTGCTCAGCCACCTTGAACGTGACAAGTGACTCTGAGGTGTAGCAGGGCTGCTCTATGCAGACAGCCACTAGGTGCCTTGTCAGCACTCATCTGCCCTGCCTTTAGCGATACAAGACCGTAGTCAAGCCTCATCTACTGCACTGTTATTGCTGCTGGTCGCTGCACAGAGCAAGGGCAGGCTCTTTAGAAGCTCTGCACAAATGCTGAGGCTGAGATGGTCTTTACGTCAAAGGGTTGTACGAGAAAATTAGCCAGAACTCATTTATCTCAGTGTCAAAATTCCTACTAACTGGGGAGGAAGCAAAGTTGGACCAGGCTGGAGGCTGCCAGGGAGCCTGGCCATCACACCGTGGGATGTATTACAAACCCGGATTTGCAGGATCCTCTGCCTGCGAATAATCCACACTCGGAGTGCTCTGCACATATCATTTGATGTGTGTAACAGAGGGATGGTGCCAGGAGCACAGAAGCTAACTTGGAGCTTGGGGAAGTTTTCAATCGGTTTTGCCAGGGTTTCCCTCGGTGGGAAGGCACGGACGGCTTTCTCCTGCCCCCTCCTGGTGCAGCCCTCGAATGTGGCTCTGGAAGCAGTAGGCTGGAAAAATGGCACCTTAATTTTCCAGGGGATTTGCACCTGGCATATATAGCGAAGTTGGTCTATTTTCATGGCACGAAAAGGAGGTGTTATCGTTGTTTTTATTTTTTACTTCTTGGCACTGTAAATCCAGTTGAGCTCTGAGAAACGAAACTGGAGCTGGGTCTGGTCAAGTGGCCAGAAACTTGCCAGTGAAGTGGAAAGCAAAAGTTAGAGCATTTCAGGTGTATGATCTAATGCCTTTCATCATTGCAGTACACTGCCTTGGGAAATATTTCTATATTTCTTTTTAAGCTGGTGTGATACTTAGTCAACCGAAGAATAATGTAGTGCAAATAATTTAAAGAATATAGATAAGATTGTGTAGTCCTTGACCAAATTCTTTATTCTTTATTGTAGGAGATAGCTGCAACCCCAAAATTTCTTCTCAAGAATAAAACTTGGCACTGGGTGCAATGGTCTCATCCTGCACTTGAACAAAAGGCAGCCCCTGGGCACTACATTCCATGGAGGAAAAGGGCAGTTGGGCAGTGCCCAGGCTCCTGAGATCTGAGGCACCACTGGGTGCATAGACCAATGCAATCTTAACTTCTGCAATGGTTACCCACCAGTAAAGCAGTAAATCAATGTCTAGTAAGTCAAAATAGCCACTGTATGGAATCGCTTCAAACTTAAAGCCTTCCGCCTTTTGGATTGAGCACAAGTATGAATACAACTGAACACAAACTAAAACAGAGCTGCCTAAAAGTGGGCATGCTAAATCTGGGCTATCATTCTTTCTTCATATCTGCATTAACTTATTTCACTTTGTAAAATGATTAATATTCACAAAACCAGGAAAATGTTTTCAGACCTTTTGGTTACCATATTTTTAAATAAGTCTAAGATCTTCCTATCTGTGGACTCAAAACTGTGTTCTGCTCTCGATGTAAGTTCTCTGGACATCAACATGTTTCTGGAAAAAAAAATCACAAACTCAAAATTTTTTAATCACAGAAAAAGAACTGATCAGTTTCTGACTGTTTAGTTAAGTATCTGTTCCCTTACCATGCCTAACATATGCATATTGCAGAAGTTGAGTCTTCTGAATTTTCTAGCAATTTGGAAACAGCTTTTGTATGTGTATATATATATGTATGTATGTATCTCTCTCTTTCTCTCTCTCTCTCACTCTCTGTATATATATATATATATATCAGCCAGCTGTGATTGTGCTGCATTTTCAGAGTCTTTGTATTTCCTGGGAAGGTGTTGAACTTTGGTTGTCCAAACTGTTGGGAGCACTTTTTCTGCACAGCCATATCCCAAGTTGAGCTGAAGTCGGTGCTTAAGAGGATGTTATCTTTCTTCAAAATATGTGTTTGAAAAGCACATCTTGCTGCACTAATAATATAGATTTGTCTCTCTTAAAAATAATGCCTTTTCCATAATGTATTTTTGCTGAGGAGTTTCCGTGTGAAGTCAAGCAACTCAGCTACCTCTGGGTACCAGGCTTTCTGTACAGAGCAGGAGAATAATGGGTGATGCTTTGTGGTGCTCATGGCTGTGTAGCTGCAGCACTGGGGGGATGGGGACAGAAAACCACATCATTTCTGCTAAATGGACAGTATCAGAGACAGGAAAAAGAGGTGGGACTTTCCATTTTCTTTTACTCATGTCCAGTAGTCTTAAGGAGAAGGTCTGGCTGCACAAAGATTTCTCTGCCTGCATGTTGTTTTTTAGGGAAATTTCCAGACAGTAATTCCTTTCAATGAGTTTCTCTGGACTTTTCCATTGCGGCTTGTATCTGGCTAGTTTTTGAAGGGGCTGTGACTCTCTGATCCATTTTGATACTATCTGGATCCATCAGTGTATCTGTAGAAGCTAAAATGCATAGAAAGGTCTGAAAAAAGCCACAAAAATTTTGGGAGGTGAATCATTTGTTCACCACTAAAAATTCTGTTATGGGTGGACTTTTGAAGAAAATTTTCCATAAATGTATGTTTATATGCAACAGACCACAAAGACAAAACAATTTCAAATCAAACAAGACAGTTTAGTCAGACCGATGAAAATAACTTTTTTTTTTTTTTTTCATGATTCTTTTCATCAACAAACAGACATGAACTTCACTTCAGGGCAGTGTGAATGTTTTTTCTCACTTCAAGTTCACCTGGCAAACTGAAAAATTAGTTATTTGTACAGGCCTGGTTGTGAATCATCTTGACTCAGATGTGTCCTTGCTGGTGAGGACACGTTAGCCCCTGCCACCTTTGCGTGGTGCTTTGAATTTTCAAGTTCATCATAATCCAATTTGGCCTCAGATGACCTGAAAAATACCATTTTTCAAAAAGCACTTGAACTGCTACAGGGCTTCAGGGCAGGTAAGTACTGAGATAGGTATTAGATAACCAGAACCTCAATTTCTGATCTCAGACACTGGGATAATGAAAAGCAGGCTGATATATCTTCTAGAGTAACTGAGCTATAGAAGTTTTGTAACATCACAAAATATAATGTTCAAATTTTCATTCTATTAGACCTTCTGCATAACAGAGGTCCTATATATCCTCATTACTTTTAGCATCACAACCATGACTTTCACTTGAACCTTAGCACAGAAATGATAGCAATGGCTGGAACCTCAGGAGGTAATCTACTCCTATCCCTCCCTAAGCAGAGTCAGAATAGAATAGACTATTCCAGTTGAAAGCGACCTACAGTGACCATCTAATCCAGCTGCCCAACCAGTTTGTGGGTCCCTCCCAACTCACAATACTCTGATTCTGTGACCAAATGTTATATTTTGTTAAGGACATTGTCCAAATGCCCCTTAAACACTGACAGGCTCGGGGCATTGACCACCTCTCTAGGAAGCCTGTTCCAGTGTTTGACCTCCCCCTTGGTAAAGAATTGCTCCATAATGTCCTTTCTAAACCTCCTCTTAGAATAACTTTGACATTCACATGTCTCCTATCACTGGATCTCAGGGAGAAGGGATCAGCACCTCTCTCTGCTTCCCTTCCTCAGAAAGCTGTGCAGAGCTATGAGGTTGCTCCTTAGCCCCCTTTTCTCCAAGGAACTGTAAGTGTTTGTGTAAAAAAGTCTTAAAAACTTTAAAGATTCTACAACTTCTCCAGAAAATTAGTCTCAATGCTTAAAACTAGAAACAATTATTTCTCTGTCTCACATTTGGGGGGTCTTTTTCAGGGTTTTTTTTCACTTTTAAAAAATTTCTTTTTAAAAATCCACCCTAGATGTACAGTTGTTGGAGTTGTAGTACCATCAGCATGTCCAGTGGTTCATTTGAGTCACTTTATTAATAAATTGTAGCTCACTTTCTAGTTTGGTTTAAAATTCTTTTCCTCTACTAGATTGCATTGCTCCACCAGATTAGAGGTAACTTTCTTGCAGACATCCAGAGATTCTGCACTCAGAGAAGACCATGCAGTCATCACATTTTCTCTCCCACATGTCATAGACTCTTATATTTTGTGCTGTTATCCAATACTTTGCATTTGAATTAAGCAAAGCTTTTATTTTGGCTAAAACATATTTTCTGGAAAAGCATCTAATTTTGATATGAATACATCAGGAAATGGATAATCAATCATTTCCTTTAGAAGTTTGTTGCAGTGGTTAATCGCTGTCACTGTTTGAAAAATTGTGACCGTTTTGAATTTCTGATTTCAACTTCCAGTTACCGGTTCTCATTATGCTTTTTTCTGCCAGATGTAAGAACCCTTTAGTATCCAGTACATTCTTTTCTGGAAGTAACTACACAGTGTAATCAAGACATCACTCATCTTTTTCTTCACAATAAACTCAGTAGATGGGTCTTTCAATCTCTCACAGTCAGGTGTCTCCTTCATTCATCAGGTCAGTCTAACACTTGTTCTTTCTTGCCATTTCAGTTGTTTATAGAGGTTGGTAAAAACTGGACCAGACTTCTGTGAGATGTTGTACTGTGAGAAGATAAAAACACATTACTGCTTGCTACTCCCTTGTTTGGGGGAGGATTCTGATCATAGGATTCTCAGGCATCCATCTTTGCAGTACTTGGAGTAAGTAATTCTGTTTGCATCTTCTTCCTCCAGGGTTCTCTGAGTGGGTATATGGATCATGGGAAAAACTTGTCCTTTTTAATAGTTTTTCTGGAATTATTTTCAGGGGATGTTACTTGCCCACTATGATTCCCAAACCATTCTCCAGAATCACAGCTTTCCAGAATCCAGGGTCCTATCCAGGTTTATTTTGCCCTCTGCCTTATAGATCACCTTTGTACTTGACTGCATTTCATTCAGATGGGCTCCCTTTAACAAGTGACCCAGAATACTCTCAGCATTAGTATTTTCTCCTCATCGTTATTTACCAGGCTGCTAATATTTGTGTCAGCCATCTGTCTGTCAGTGCTGACTTTATATTCCCTTGCAGAGCATCAGTGAAAACGCTGAATAGCACCGAGTATACTTCAAAGCCCTGCGAAAAGCCAGTAAAGAATCCTCATTTGATGATGATCTGATTGACGCAGCTGGGTTTTGAGTTATGCTAAATAGCCATGTCTTAGCCATTTAACATAAGTTTCCTTCATGTTATATAGTGTTTATCTAGTAAGTATGTCATGCACTAAGTCTAAAGCCTTGAGAAAGCCTTCTACATCTGTACAGTTGGCTTTTTTTTTTTTTTTTTTTTTTTTTTTTTTTAGGCAGAACAAGAAACCAGTTTTATTTGAGCTATTTTCCATAAACCCACATTGACTGGCAGTAATTAAAATCTTGTTCTTTCATGTTTTAGCAGTTCAGTCCTGTCTCAGTTTTTCCACTTTTTTACATGGGATTGATGTGAGGTTAGCTGCTCAATAACTCCTCTGTAATTGCACTTGGTTTCCTGTTCTCCCTTTCTCCCCTTTTCTCTCTTTATCTCTCATTTTCTTTTTTCCCCCCCCAGGTTACTACCCTGCTTCCAGTCACCTGGAATCCCTCTGATATTAAAATTTATTAAAAATTAACATTAGCAAGCCAGAGTTCTCCTCAGTCAAATATTTTAGGACCCCTGGGTGTTATTTATCCAGGCCTGCTGATTTAAAAATGTTTATCTCTACTGGATGATGTTTAACATCCTGCTTATTTCCTAATGGGCTGGAAAGTACTTATTCAACCTTGGTCTCATATAAACACCATCAAGATATTACTTTTCAAAATACCAAATGGAAACATTTCTTGAACAGCTCTGGCTTTTCGTATTGTTGTTTGCAATTCTACTGTATGCAATTCAAATACTGCTCAAAAAATCCTGGTCAGCATTGCCATGGGCCAGTTTTTCACAATCTCTTTATTTTCCAATATAAGTTTCTCTTCGCTTCAGACAGTTGCTGTATTTTCCCTATTTGATGAATATTTAAAACTCTCTTAGTTTACCACTGGAGTAGTTAAGCCTTAGCCAGTCTGTCCTTGATGATGCTGATGGACTGACTATTCTGAAAGAACTTCTGATTTCCATTCATGTTTTCCTCTGATTTCTTCCTCCCACTCACTGTTTTCTCATAATTTTCCTCAGCTGGAGGATATTAGCCATTGGAAAGTACCGACTACAATTGTCTTAATTTTGTCCACTTTTAATTACCAGCTCTTAGGATAATGTCACTTGCCAGCTGTATGACTGCTACATTCTCTGTTAATCTGAATGAGTTGCAAAATGAGTAGTTGATGTTGGATGCAGTATCTTTTCCTGATGCAAATGCAGAAGCGCAGGTTGTCATCCCATCACTTCCTCACTCTCATTTGGATGAACTGCCTCGCACCCAGGATTAATGAGATCATTAAGATTTCTCCAGAAACACAGGTCAGGTCTGGGAATCGTGCACTGGATTCAGGCCTGAACCTCACCTTCTCTGGAGGATAACAGACATCAGGCTTTGCTTTTCATTTTGGCCTTATCTCACATTTGGTTCATTCCTCTCTGCCTAAATTGCTCCATATTCTGATGCCTTCCTCAGGGCTCACTGCTGCAGATGGTGTATTTATATTAACTTAAAGATTGCATTCCATTCCATCTTTCAAATGAGATTAATATATTTTTCAGGCCATTGTGGTTACCCGACCTGACCTCCCATAAATGCAGCCTATAATTCTTCACCCAGATTCCAGCATCTGGTCCTATAACTCATACTTGAAACACGGCATGTCTTTTTTAGAAATGCATCTCGTGGACATGTAAAGCCTCTGTCACTTGGATTTTTTTCCTTATTTAGAATAAAATCCAGTCTCTTGATGATGTATAAACATCACACTACCTATGGCTGTTTATAAGTGTGCAACAGTGTCATATTTCTAACTCTTTCAGTACCTGCCTTCTACCTGCCTAAAATACTGCCATTAATTTCTTCCAAGTGGATATTGTTCTAGCCATGAAGATGGGATCTGGAAGTCACTGAGATGCTTAATGAAAGATGCATGATAAAAACCAAAATAATCCAATTATTTATGGTGCCAAACTTCTTAGACACATGTGCAGGGGTTGACTGTCTGTATCTCTGATTGCTGTTTTACATTTCTTTAATGTCTTTCAAATGATGATGGAGATACAGCTGCTGGAATTAGGAGGGCATTGTCATTTGGTCTATGAAACGGACACACGTTTTTGTATGTATGATTAGTGTCAGAAAACAGGAACTGAAGCAGAGTGTTCAACATCTTTGCTAGTACTCTTGGGGTTTACACTTATTTTTTATTTCATTTAATTTCTTTTTCTGTGGTGAGATTTTACACTGAACCCTAATATACTCTTGCAGAATGGCATTCTCCTGGGCCTATTTGAAATTCTTGATCTTTTCTGCATCTGTTTAAATCCTGCGTTCATGCACGTACAGTACGAGGTCAAGCCTTTTGTTTGTTATTTTTATGGAGTTTAAAGAAAGTCCAAATACCTGACCGAGGTACCTGTCTGGTGCAGCCTTGTGACAGTTGCAAAATCTTCAGGCTCGGAGAGTCACATGATTAAGTGTTTCTTGAGGAGCAGAGGGAATCATAAAATCAGGGGTGCACTTTGCAGCTAATGGGTGGTTTGGGCTGGCTCACCACTGATCCAAATGCAGAAGGTGGTTCCTTGCCTGCTCAAAGGAAACCAGCCAAGAATATGTTGCCGACTCGTGCTCCAAACAGAGCCCTTGGTACAGGGAGGTTAAGAGCTCACAAACCGACCACAAAGCTTAGCTCTTCCTTAGGTTTATCACCTTCAGATTCAATCATACCCCACAGCATAGCTGACCAGCTTCAGAAGAAGGGTGTGCAAGTAAAGATTAACTGCCAAGAATTTGGGGTTATTTCTGCAGAAGTTATGCTTGAGTCTGGGACTGGCACTTTCCAACTCAATATTGAACAGAGACTCCAGTTCAGTGTTATGAGAGGTGTCAGACTCCTAGGGGTTTGTTGCTGATCTCAAACACCAATCTGGGCTGCCTGTTGTGCAACTGTGTGCACTGCTAAAATCCCAAGAACTTGCTCATGAAAGGTCTAGTTTTGGAATGGCTAGAGTTAGCCCTGAAATTATAATTACTTTCAATTTTTATCTCCTTGTTTTTGGTTTGTTTTTTTTCCCAAAAGATAAACTCCCTTCAGACGTTTGAAGAGATTTTGTTATATTTCTGCTACATTTTATTGGTGTGAATCTTTGGGGAGAGGCTGATGTCTAAAGGAAATTTATTATTAAGAACTAGCTATACTGTTTCTCAGCAGTGAGCTTGTTACTGACACATCTTCGTCTAAACTCTGTAATTGGTAATTATGTTTGTCTGACCTACATTCCTCTGCGTAATTATACTGAGATATGGTATCTTTCAATTCCTGAGTAAAAATGTCCACACCAGTTTTGAAGTGTTGCTGGGTAGAAGCTTTCACCCTCAAAAGGCAGTAGTATTATTGTGGTGGAAGATGCATTTTTTTAAAATTTATGTAGCACTAGAATCCTACGGGGGTAAAAAGCAATGTTGAAATAAGTTAGATATAATGACATGATTTTTCAGAACCTAGGAAACTAATGGTCAATTAAGTCCCAGTGGAGGGTGTGTATTAGCTTCCTAATTTGTTTTGGATCCATGACTGGAATGTGTATGCACATGCTATTCAGTCCGGAGCATTCATGTGAAAGATCCTTTGGGTAATTTAACAGCTACAAATGGTACTTCCATCTAAAATTGTTATTGTGTTGTGTTTCTGCACCAATTGAGCCTTCAGAAACAGATCTGATGGTCAGGTTAGAAAATTCCCTCTCCTATTGGTTTTATCATCAAAAAAGAGGAAAATTCAGATTCCTTATAAGGTTCCTCAGAGAATAAAAAGCCTTCCTTTCCACTTAACAAAAAAATTTATTTCCCATAAATAACATGGGAAATACCTTTCCTACTGCTTCACCTCGGAAGTTTTTCAACATTTTGCACCCATGAAAACTGGAGGAGCTAGTGGATTATTAGCATTTCCTAGTATGTGGACTAGATAATTTGACCAAAACCCTTGTTTCTGAGCCTTTCACTCTCTGCCTTATTGACCCAAAAGTTTTTCATCTGTTCCTTGGGGGCTGCTGAGAATTCTGATATTTTCTCCATCTGTTTCTCAAAATTTCCCTTGTGAGCACTCGGCATGTTTCCCTGTTCCTTCCAGATGACCCTCTCTTGCTGTTCCCACTGGGTGTCATAAACTCCATGACTCCTTCCAAGAAACGTTAAGGTGAGTCGCATTTTATTTATTGTGCTGAGTAATGCCATTAACACATTCCAAATTGATCCATCAAAGAAATCAGCCTGGAGAGCCTGCTCAGTGAGCAACTTCAGGTCAAATATTTAGGTGGGGCACTGCCTCTCACCTGAGCACTCTGTGAAGTTGTTATTGAATTGTATCACCCAAAATGCCCCTTTGGACTGTGCTGGAGTTCCTGGTCTATTCCATGAAGATTCCATGAAGTCAACCAGCTGCTCCTTTCAGACAACCCCTCTGAAATGTGAGCACAGGACAGGGAAATTGTTGTCCCATTGGATCATTCATCTGGAAGAGACATTATTAATAAAAGGTGATAGACTTCCCACTGATTTGAGATGAAGGGATGTCCCATTTTATGGGTGGTTTGTTTTCTTATGTTTTGAGCCCAGTGCTGGGCCCCTGAGCACAGCCTGGCAGAGGCTGAATCTTGCTTCAGGGGAAGTGCACAACGTTGACACTTCCAATGGCTGCAATGAATGCAATCTCTTCATCTGAGGGAAACGAAAAAAGTAAAAAAAAAAACCAACAGAATCAGATCATTCCTTGTGATGTATTAGCAATATGAAAGCTGCTGTCTGGAGCTTCTCATAAATTCCTTATTTGTCCTCAAGCTGTCTGTGAGGGACAAGAGACAGATATTTGTTCTTTTAAAACCCAAAGAGGTTAATTTAAAAAAAAGTTATACTAAACCTATTTCTCCTTACATGTTTTGCTAGGTGACTTTACTGAAACTCTGTTGTTCCTCTTGATCCTGTTCTTTTCCCAGCTGTGCATCCACCTTGGTCTGAACATACCATAATGTTTCAGGATCCACCCTTTGGGAGAGGGGGGAGCAACCCTAACAGGAATCCCAGCCTCAGGAGTGCTGGGCAAGCTGGGAAGCCTGGCACACGGGGGAGAACGGGAAGAACAAGTCCACAGAATGACAGTGTTCCTGGTTACCAGGGAAACAATTCTAAATTGGAGATTTTTTTTTTCAATCAGAATATTTGTTTTCATTTGAAATATTTTGAATAGGGGTTTAGTTTTTGATTTAAAACTAGTAATTTTCACAGGAATGTCTGTTTTTAAATTCTTACCATTTTTAAAAATCAGTATTTATAACATACAAGGTTTCATTTAGAAAAAATACGGTGAGCTAAGTCATTATCATCTTTTCATAAACACCTAACATTGTACACAACTTCATAGAAATACAGAGATCATTGACGCGGCTGGAGGGACTTAGAGGGGTCCGCTGGTACGGAACAGGATCAACCACACCTGAATTTCCCCCACCAGGTATTTAACATGCTTGCAGGGAAGCTCCCATTGTGGAGATCCCTCAGTCATCTTAGGCTTCCCTACCCCCCACAGTCAGTAAGATTTTTCTGATATCAATCTAATCTTTGTCACAGTTTTAGAACGGTTAAACACAAATGTTGACTTCACTCTGCAAAGCAATCTTTTGCATGTTTGCAGACCATTATGTATCCTCTGCCTCTTCCAAATACAGTAATGTCAACATTACTTTCTTGGTCAGAGGTCTATAAATCCATGACCTCTCATGCTTGTTCTCTTCATGCTCTGTATCTTTCTGGAAGTGTCATGCCCACAGCTCACATTTTATCCCAGCATGCACATTTCTGATTGCAGAAAGGATCCTACTTTTTAAGCAATATCTGCATCTTTTCCTTTGAGCTGAACAGATATCTCACTATATCCAAAACTGTGTGTTTAAACATATTTTACCCTTCATGCCTATATAACAACAATATTTTGACAATGTAATTCGTCAGTAGCATCCTCCTGTTAAGAGCTATCATCTATAATCTGAAGAAGTGATACAAATCTTAAGTACTCATAACCCTCTTGACTTGTTCATCGAAGATGATCTTACGTAGCCTTCACACCTGCCATTTCTCTGGCATTTTCCTCCACAGTATCCATTTGATGCTCATTAGGTTTTCAAGTTATTTTCCCAGCTTTTTAACTATGTGTGCAATCTTGTATTCTAAATAGGGTTGTTTATGCCCCATGTGTTTCAGTGAGTATTTTGGTAACAGTACACAAGCAGGCGATATATTTGTCCTACACATCTTTGTCCCAGCATTCTGCAGTTCTTCCCACTCGTGCCTGAAAATTGGAGTACACTGGTTTTTTTCCTTCATCTCATCATTGTTGTTGTATTTTTTTCCCCTCTAGCATTTTTAGAACATAACATATTTTCATGTAAGTAGTGTTAATTATGTAACAGTAATTTATCTCAGATAAGATCTTTTATTTTTGTTTCAATTTGGCAATTAGAATGCAGAAAATTTCAGGCTTTGAACCCTGCCTTTTATGTCAAGTTGTCTGCCCACAACTGATGAGTATAAGTATCTTATTTGCTTCAGAAAAGGAAGTGAAAAATGTACCATCTGCAAATTTATTGGGAATTTAAATATCTTGGAGGTATGGCTGAAGAAATAGATCACAGAGTAGTCAAAGAGTTGTTCTGTAATAGTGACCACAGAGTACTTTAATTCAGTGTCCAAAGAACCATTATCAAAGGGCATCAAGAATATACGTAGATATTGCTTCAGACACATGAGGTTAAAGCAACTGGCCAGTGTCTGATGCACAGAGAACTGCATGGGAGGGAACCTAAATGAACCTTTTTTGCTCAGGCATCACAATTTACTGAGTTTTTTTTAAGAGGTCAGCAAGCATGTGGATAAGGGAGAGCAAATCCATACAAGCTACCTGAATGTCTAAAAACTATATTTATAATGCTTTTGTGGGAATTGAATAATGGTTGGAGAAGAGGAAGGATTGTTACATGAATTAAAATAGCTTAAAATGTGTAAAATAGCAGAGTAAATGGCAACTCTCAAAGTGGACTGCTACAGGGATATATGGAAATGTGAATGGCACATCTCATGGTTGAGTACTACATAGATCTGTTTTAACCTCTGATCTTATAACCAGTCCTGTGTTCTAATTTAGTCAGTGCACCACATGGTTGATCCAGGACTCCTGACCAAATGGTAAGTCTTACCTCATATGTCCCAAACATGTTGCTTCCACATGATCTTTTTTAAGGTGGCTTCATAGAGATGGTGTTTGTTAGGGAACCAAAACCAACTCAGTGCTCTACTGCTTCATTGGGAAGCTCAAGTTCTAACTTCAGTATCAATTACAGCAGACAATTTAGTGCTTGGTACACAGACAAATTTGATCCAATATTCCCTGGCTGCCTTCCTGCAAATCTGGATGTTGATGCGTTATCTTTAGGACATGGATGTTGTATTATCCTTAGGAGATCTTACTGTGATGGTACAGAGCAAGCACACTAGGTTTCCCAGTAATGCTGGGATGATCTGTAGTGCTCTGCTTTATTCTTTTAATCTTATGGAAAGCATCTCTAGATATTCATCTATTTCTCACCATCCTTCAGAATACCTCAGTGACAGAATTATCACAATCACAGACCCTGATTTAGGAATTCTTTCCATGTTGGTAGAACACCATAAGTCCCATGTTCTCTCTGAACTGCCATGGCACTGCTGCGCTACAGAGGATGTTACTCACTGCACTGTATCTATTGCTGGCAGATTTGACTGTCCTCATCAAACCAATCAGCTGACAAATAGAATGTATTGCCTTGAACGTCAAAGTAGATTTTTCTAACTAGGTCTAGCTACTGAGCATATGCAGGAGCCAGAATAGCAATTGCCTGCCTTTATTTCATCCTCCTCCTCTGACAAAGCTAAACTAGCTGATGCTCCCTACCCAGTATGATCTTTCAGGCCTTTTAGCATCCTCTATTCAAACAACTCAAATTCTCATAAAGAGAAATTTTAGCTTCTTCAAGCCTGCTGGGAGGGGATGGTGGAGAGGAATTACCTGGAGTGGGAAGACCCTTGCACGTATATGACTCAATAGATATAATGCATTATGAAGAAATAGAACCTCTAGATATGTTCAAATATGTGTTTCTGACCTTGAACAACCACAGAACAGCATTCTCATGACACTCTAGGCTGTACATCTAGAAAGGAGTATACCTTTGTCAGTGTCCACTGAAGCATAATCTTTTGAACAGTTACTTTGAAATGCTAGCATTACTGGCTCTCTGCCTAATGACACAGAGCCCTGATGACCATCACTCCTACACCCAGGCAGTGGCAGATCTAGCTCAGCAGAGCAAAGTTTTGTTTTGGGATCTGAATGTTTTGGGATCTGAATGTCAGAGAGGGGACACTTCCCAGGGATATACAATGCTGAGGGACATGAGAGCACCATAGTGCTGTGAGTAATGCATCTATTTAGTGTGTTTTCTTCACATGGCCAGGCTTAAATCAGTCACCAGATTTGGGCTGAGCGAAGAGCATTTCTACAGCAGGTACCAACACCTGTCTCTGCTTCCTGTAGTTTTGTCCTTTTCTGCAGCGTGATGCATGGTCCATTTCCCAAGGACTGTATGTTCCAAATCCTATCCACTGTATCCACCTATATTAAATGGCCAAATAACAGTAATCAGCATTACCAATCTGAGATCACCCACGCAGTTTCACCTACAAATGCCCATGAGTCACAGTGAACCACCCCCCACCCCCAACAGGCTCTGTCATTAATTTATCCTGTATTTGTCGTTCTGCATGGGCCAGTGTTGAAGTTTTAGATCTTTGATGAGAAAGTTTAAATTGGGTTTTGAGAGCTGGTTTGTGATAGAGATGTCTAGGGCTGGGGGGAAGGTAAAGGAGAAATGTATTTCCTTCCTTACTCTCCTCCTTTCATATACCGTTGCAGAGACTGTAGAAACCAGGTCCTGATGACCCAGCTACAATGTTCCAATTCACTTTTTCCTCTCCCTTGAAGGACTGTAGCTCTTCAGCAAAAGGTAAATAACCCTTTTTCCTCTGACCCAGAAATACTTACATGAGTCATAATGTTCTAAATGTGCCTGTTGGTGTAAAACTACACGCTGATGTGAAATCCTTCTTTGGCTTTCAAGGTTGTTTCAGAACAAAGTGGATTATAATTCTTCACCAATGTTTTACTTTGTTGTCCTTAGAACTGGGGATGAAGGGACCTATATGTGATTTTATTAACACAGAGCAAATATCTGACTGTTTACTTCCAGTCTTGTAACTGCACCCTGATGAAGAAAGGAAAGGGAGATGAGGAAAGGAGACTGCAGAGATTTAAGCAATTCTGACAAGGACAGGAAAGAAATCAGTGCTTCTAGAGAATCTCTGTCTCCTAAATTTCTCTGTAGTGCCTACCGGACCATCTGTAATCCCCACAGAGCAGGATCTGCAGAACTATTGGAAAGGCTACCGAGACTTGAAGTCTTTTATAATTTGTCTTCCTGAGCCAAAGAGAATCCCCTCAAGTACCTACATGTTATTCAGAATAAGGTTATTCTGACTCGGTTAAGCAAAGGGAACTCACCTTCTAATGAATTCAGGTGGACACAACACCACAGATAAAACTTAACTTAAAACTTCAAGTTCCTTGAAACAAACTCCTTTGTGAGTGGAATTTCAGTAGGAGAGAAGGGGGCAGACCAAACGGAACAATTGCTGGGAATATGAAAATTATATAGGGCCAATAATGTGTTTATCATAAAGAAGAGCTGGCTAAAAGCTGTAGGAGGACAGTGACAGCTTGCCAGGTTTTCTTGTGGATTTTTTATCACTATTTTAAAGTTTCAGAAAAATTATCTGTTCTACAGAAATAATGCTTAGATATACTTTAAAATATAGGATTGGCAGCATAGTCTCTTGCAACTCTGGAGGTGGTGTTCTTTCTGTCTCTGGAGAAACTGTGACCCTACAGGTCTCAGGTGAAACCCCTCTGTAAGTACAAACAGTCTGCCCCATGTGGGCTTTACAGAGTTGGGAGATGCTTAACTAGTTTTGGCAGCCTAGATCTGAACCTTGAGTGACTGTAGGAGGGGAGGAGGGGAGTAGAGACACCAAATGGCTCTGTCAGAATTATTCAGGAGGTATTTAAGGCAGTGCCATGGACTGTATTGCTTTGTGTTCCACATTTGTAAGCAAAACCATGGAAGACAAGAGTTCCTCATCCTGCTGCAGATCTAACCTAGAGTTCTGAGTACAGGTAAACAAAGTGTGAGGCAGTCCTCCGTGCACCAAGATATTAGGACTAAAGAAACAACTGGATCATGACAGACCTCAAAAATGGCAGGCAATCATGTTAGCATACATAAAGATTTTAAAGGTCTATACGTGCCTCTTCCTGCTGTATCAAAATCCACATCACAGGCCGTAAAATACTGTCAGAAACTTAAGAGCAATAGCTAAGAGTGTGAAACAAACTATAACATGTTTCTGGATAAGAGCAAGAAAGAGACAATTCTGCTAATGTCCAAGGACCCTGTGATAGCCAAAAATCTCCACTGGAGAAAACTCACCAATGGCTCCTGGGGAGCAGATTATGGTCCAGAGTACAGAGAGGGAGGGGAACCAGCAGCAACCCTCCCAAAGAAGTTCCTTCCACATTCAAATATGATTATAAGCTTGAAATTTGGGTCTATGCATGGATACCCTGACTATGAACCAGATTTAGCAGCTGGAAAGAGAGCAGTACAGGATGTTAATGATCTGCTACAGGCATGAAGCAGAGATGAAGAGATCCTGCTTCCTAATTCTTGTGCTGATTTTATAGAGTAGTGAATTGAAGAAGGAAAGAGAAAAAACTGATCACAGAGAGCCTTGAATTGTGATTACACCTGAAGGTGCAGGGATTTGGCTTTTGCTATGGAAAAGTGATCATTAGAAAAGATGTTTTTGAGCCAAGATCAAACAGAAGGGCTGTAAGCAGCAAGAGCAGTGTGAATTTTTTTTCCTTATAACTGTTTTTGTGCATACTGTAACTGCTGTACATTGGTGCCATCTACTGCCTGGCCTGGGGCTGTCCCTGCCTGGATCTCTGAGGGTGTCACCAGAGTTAGGTGTAGCAAAAGTGCAACAAAGGTAGGAAAAGCTTTACTCTGTGGATGCCCTGACATAACAAGGAAAATCCTAACTACCTGTCCTGATGAAAGCTGCACTGATTTAAAGAGAACAAAGCTGTTAACCAGTGATACAGCTCACTTGCCTTGGAGGCAGGACAGAAACCGTGGGTGAGCATCCCTTTGGCCTGAAGGAAACAAAAAGGAATCAGCTGGATTC
Source organism: Brachypodius melanocephalos (assembly GCA_013398615.1). Classification (NCBI taxonomy): domain Eukaryota; kingdom Metazoa; phylum Chordata; class Aves; order Passeriformes; family Pycnonotidae; genus Brachypodius; species Brachypodius melanocephalos. The sequence continues at coordinate 11,520,459 of VZSR01003282.1, read as the reverse complement.
CTTAACTGTCCATGTACTATGGCACAGTAAGTCTCATCTGATTTCATACAGATGCCAACAGCAGTGAGGCACTCTGAGATAGGAGAGGAGATCCTGCAGCTTTTGCAATGCTGATGGTGTATGGTTGCTTCCCTGGGGTCAAAACAGAGGTTCATGTGGCATCCATGCCAGGAGACTGGCACCAGAGCATAGCCCCCAGCTCACACCCTGCAGCTACTGTGGTTGTCACCATGAGCAGGCTGTTGTGCACTTCTGAAACTCCTCTTTGCATGCCAGGGCTTCTCTGTAGTCCGTGTCTCTCTTTTAATGTCATTACCATAACCCATCCATAAAGCTTTCATGGTGATCCATTAAGCTGCTATTCACAGTTGCTGTAAAAATAATACATGTAGGGAGTGTTACCATCAGCTGGTCTGAGCTGTACAGCAGAGTTCACATCATCACAGCTAACACAACTGAGGCTGCTCCAGAAAACTTTGTCTGTAGGGAAGTTGGGAGAATGATCAAATGTGAGAGAGGTTTTGGTTGTACATAGGGTTATGCTGTCAGGGGACTAAATAATAAAGCAGCTCCTCACAAATGGAAGAAATTGGCTTCTTAAGTAACCACAGAAATTGTGAAACCTCTCTTAATCTAGCAAAATTATTCGGATTAAACTTCAGTAATCTGCAGTTATCTTGAGTTGACCTATAGGATCCTTATTCAGAGCCTGTTTGCTGCCTCACATTCAGCAGCAGTGGTATTTTCAGTGAGCAGTGGCATCTGACAAAAAAATCCAAAAATTCTGGCAAGGGCAGAGAGAAGCAAAAAGAGTAGTTAAAAGTTTCCAGGACAAGAAGAGTCAACCTAAGAGAATGGAAATTCAACAGAATATGCCTTGTGCCTTGCATCCTCAGAAAATCTGAAAGAGGAATGCTTTGTAAACTTGCAGGACTGTTGTAAATTTAAAATCTGAAATTAAATGTCTTTATATCACATATTGGTGATGTCATTCACTGTCCAAAGAAGTGTCTGACAGGATGAGAGGGTATGATTGACAGTCAAATTACTTAGACACTCAGGTGTGCACTGCATCATCCAAATCCTCAGGAATTGCTCAGGCTGGTAATAGTGCTCCCTTCAGGTGGGCCAGTCACAGGGATCAGGAATAGGACCTGGATCCTTCCCTGGTAGAACAGGAACAGGATTAATGTTCTTCCCAGTCCAAGGCATTTGTTCTTATTAGCCATCAAACTGAACATTCACAGGGCCCTTATCACCACTGTGGTTAAGGGTTTCATCAATACACTGCGCCCTCTTTGTCAGTGTGCTCTCTCCTCCTTTCACAGGCAACAGCAGCCAAAATCCCAAATCCCAGGTTCGTGACCAGCCACCAAGCCAGTGCCCAGGCAGCAAGAGCACAACCAGCAGCAGCAGAAAAATGCCATCTTCCAATAGACCTGCCCAGAGGAAGAGGGGGAAGAACACTTGAAGACAGACGTGGTGTTTGCCTACTCACAGTTCAAGGTGAAGTCTCATTTAATGACACAGAAGTCTGTTTACTTGGTGACAGAGAATGTCTCAATTTTTTTCAATCTGTGGGTAAATGCTGACTTTTCTAACATGTCATTCTGAAGCCTCGTTTGATCATTATGCTTACAAGGTAATCTCATAACCAAAGACTGTTTTAAGTGCTTATGGAGTGCCTGAGTTCAAAAGGATCTTAGTTTCCTCTGCTTCAAATGAAAATCAATACCCATCAAAAATATAAAAACTTTTGTAGGTAAGAATGTATATATTTGTTATTATGGAAGTTATCATTTAAAACCACATAGATAAAAGGGTGTTCATTCTCTTCTTTAGAAGTTATGGAAAATTACCTTTCTTAATAATTCAGTTTTATACAAACTGAACATAAACTCTTTCCGAGAACGTGAGAAAAAAGAACGAACATTTTCTCAGAGCCGCAAACCAGTGGAGACTGCCTTTCAGGAGAAGAAACTTGAGTTTCCCACTGGGAGCTGATCCCACATATGACTTTTAGGAAGACCAGCCATGGCCACCAACAGATACACTGTCAGAGCCAAACATAAGCCTTCGGGGGAATGTGATCTGACAAGCAGCTGCCACTGCTGAAGACTTCCTTTGTAGACCCTGACATCTGGCTTCCTCAGCTGCCAAGCTTGGCCTCCTCCAAGGTGCCACAGGAGACACGTCGCTGCAGCAGGTAGGAAACTGGGAGGACAAAGATCACAATTTGAAGTGACTTGGAAGTAGGAGATGAGCTTGGCTAATCTCATGAGTAAGGCATTAATTTGCGAGGCCTTTGTGACACCTTATGTTTTCTACAGGTTTGTTCATGGGTTTTCAGTTCTATATGTATAAATTATTTTTTAGTAGAAGAAGGGAAAGGGGAAGAAAGGAATGGAGGGTCACACCAGAACGTTCAGTTTGTATATTCAAAAGATTGATATAATTTGATGTGGCTTCAAACCAGAGCTCCAAATCCAGTGCCCTGCTGCATCGAACAGGATGTGCACACCAGTATTAAAGGTGTCAGCAGAACAAAATTAGATGGGACAAATGCATTAAGGTGAAGGTTGACAAGGTGGTGGTCTCTTGAACCACCCTCAATACTGTGGACCTGGAGACTCCCCTGAGCTCAACATGGTAGTGTTCTGCTCCATGTCTGGAGCTGAGCTCCCTGCCAGTCTGCAGTGGTTTGACACACAGACCATGAGCACTTCAGTCCTTTATAAGGTGTGGGTAAGACCAAGCTGAGGCTTTCTCCGATACTGAGTAAGCAAAGATTTCATTTCAAGAGGGGGTCACTTGACACCTGAATGGTGAGACAGGGTGAAGGGAAGTTCATGTTGCTACACTAGGTGTAACTGCAACGTCACAGTGAGAACAAGGTGTTTGTTTTCCCTGGCTTGCCAACTGCTAGCTGTACAGGGAAGGAGGAAAAGACCAAGATGAGTCACTCTTTGAAAGTAGGATTTCTTGCTCCTTCCTCTGAAGTGTCTGTTCCAGTGTGGGAGACAGGCTAGGTCACTGGTTTCAGAGAGGAAAGTACTTTGAGTCTTAGCACTGTGCAAGTATCAGTTTTCCAAAAGGTTTTTTGCTTTATATAATTTTTGCATATAATTGACTGAACTGCTTTGTTCAAAACTTGGCTCCTGCCTAGACCTCAGTGAGGAAGAAAAGTAATTGCCTCAGTTTAAATAGTCCCCTGTTTATAATCCAAACACTGCAGCATGGAAGCATTGCATGAGAACTGGGAAGTAAACCTGACTACAAGCCAGCTCCTCACAAATGTGAAACAAATGTCAGCCTTTCATTATCCAAGACAAAATGTAAAGCAAACAGCTTCCGAGGTAACTCACTTTTTAACCTATCTCATTTTGAAGGATAGAGGTTTTCGTTGCAATGCAGAGGAGAATATTTACTATAAATATTTTGTAATAGTAAAATCATAGAATGGTTGGGGATGGAAAGGACCTCAAAGGTCATCTAGTTTCAAGGCCCATGCCTTGGACAGGGACACCTTCCACTAGACCAGTTTGCTTAGTGTTCCATCCAGTCTAGCCTTGAACACTTCCACGGATGGAGCATCCACAACATCTCTGGGCAACTTGTGCCAGTGTCTCAAGACACTCAGAGTGAAGAATTTCTTCCTTGTATCTAATTTAAACCTGCCCTGTTTCAGTTTAATGCCATTGCCCCTTGTCCTACCACTCCATGACCTTGTAAAAAGTCTATCTCCAGCTTTCTTGTAGGCCTCCTTCAGTTACTGGGAGGCTGGTATAATGGGTCTTCAGCAAACGTATTTTATATCCAGTATACAGAGTTATTGCCAGGAATGATGAAAGGTTAAATAGTACCTTTAATATCTACCACGAGATGGCACAGTTGCACTTAGAACAATCACATTTTTGTGTAAACTAATAGCTCTGAAACTTCAGACTGAAAAGTCTTTGTGTCCTGTAGAAAAACAAACAAGAGCCAGTTATTAAAGAAACATCTTCCCATGGCACGGAATGGCACATCTGTATAAAACCAATAGTAGCAAACAAACTGATGAGATCTGACTAGACCTGAAGTTGGACAATGAAATGTGGGCTCCCTCCTGAATACCCTGGCCACAGTGGAGGGAATTACCTGGATGGTGACATGTAAGAGAACTGAGGAATGATTTGGTGGTACCTCTTTGTTTTCCAGAGTCAGGCAAAAGCCAACCAGCAGCAGCTGAAAGTTAATTCCAAAGATGCCAGAAATGCACGTGATGCCAGCAGCCAGTGTTACCATTAAACTTTCCCATATACATTTACCATAAAGAAAAAGTTGCTCACTTCTTGAGAAGTGCTGACCCTTACAGATTGTCTCTTCTAAGCAGCTCCCTCCAAAAATACTGTTATCCTACAGCTCCAGTAGTGTCTCCCATACAAAAAAAAAAAGTTGCTTTCTTCAGGGGTATCCTGAGTTCTTCTGCTTCAAAATGGTGGGTATGATCCCCAGGACGCTAATGTCCAGCAGAATGATACAGGATCCTAAGGGGAAATTTGGGTCTGTATACACATCTTAGACTGCTCTGAATCCATGTGCAGTCTCCCTTAGCTGAGTGAAATTTTATTGCCGGGTAGCTAGAAGGTGACTTGGGCTGTGCTCAGTTATCACATCAATGGGATGCTACATGGTGACTTTTAACCAAGTTCTCTCTGGTTCTCATGCACATACACAAGAGCACACAGACAAGTAAGGTTATGATCATCATATATGGAATAAACAGGTTATATATTCACATTATACATTTATGGCCAGATTCACTGTCTTTGGGAGGTTAAAATGCCAATCGAGGGTTGCTCATCCATGGAGAGCCTTGTCTGTGGAACTCCCACTCTTCTAAAATAGGTCTTTCCACTCTTGCCAGGCTTCACAAAGGGTTTTTTAGCCGTCTCAGTGCCTGGTTAAGGTGTGTGTTTCAGTTTCCCACTAGGAGGCAGATTGTCATAGTTTAAATCCTCGTTCTGGTCTATTAATTGAGCATCGTCTACTTGCCAGCTTTGTAGTTGAACTGTTTCAGGTATGAATACATTGCGATCAGAATAGACAGGGTGATGTGCTCTTCACCAGTTTGTTCGGAATTCAACAAGTTCGTTTACTTATTGATGGATCTCACCTGAGCTCAGTCTGAGATTGCAGTACCTACACAGCAGGACACATGGTTCCTGAGAAATGGTGGGCATACATCAGGTGCACTTTGCATCTCCACAGGACCTACACAGCTCCTGCAGGGCTCTGCAGGAAGGAGTGTGTTGGCCAAACCACTCTCCTACAGATCTAGGACCTGTGTTGTGGTTCTTTGAGATTTCTGGTCACAGGGCATCTGAAAAAGCCCAGCACTATGACACAAAATAATTTTTTCCTCTGAATGCTAAAGGGATTGAACATACTTTCTAAGAGCTGGTAGCTCTCCTGGTTCCGTATTCCAGAGTTTTTCAGTGCCCTTTTCCCTTGCAAGTGATGCGCTCCTTTCATTTGGGCAGGTCCAGAACTTCAGAAAGTCCCAGCAATAAAATCTGCAGACTGATGCTCCAGTGCTTGCATGAGGTTCTCCAGGTTCCAGTTCTGGCTTCAAAATTCAAAGCAAGCTCTTCTATAACTACCACATTTTTCTTGTTTCACTTAAACCCATAAATTGTTACAGACCCCTGGAAAGATAACCTTGACTCACAGGACACTTCATCTAGGTGCAGATTTTCTCCTCCGGAACTTATTATTTATAGCCTTAAGAAATTCTACTGGAGCTTGTTACTAGCATCATTCACTGGGTTGAATGGATTTTTTCCTGCTTTACTTTGGTGCGACATTGATGACAGTTGGTCCTGGTCACTTCTCCCTTACCCATGACTAGGTTTGCTATAGTGCTCTCCTGGCTCTGCAGTCTGTGCTGAGGGAGTAGATGAGCTGTTTAAAGATCAAGGTCTCTCCAGCTAAAACGGCAGCACAGATTTTTTTCCAACAGTGTTGGGGATTTAAGGTCCATTAGCCACAAAGCAGGCACTGGCACCTGAAATTTCACTTCTGAAATAACATGTGTGAGCTTTGCATACAAAGGCAAATAACAAATTACACTTCTGGATGTGTTAACTTTGTCATGTCCTGTTGCTTCAGCAGTGGGGGCCTTTTAACAGTCCCGGAGAGGTGTGATGTACTCACATCTATCTGTATCTGTTTTCCTAACTCTAGTGCAAGTCTTTCAACCTTTCATTTGAGAGGATCAATGCTTCCTAATAGGTTTTCAAGGGCACGGAGCAATCTCTCACTTTCCTGTGACCTACGTAAGGACCTTGGCATCTCACAGAGTTGACTGGAGCCTGTTACAGCTGTACTGATCTGTTCTACTGTATGTATCAGACACATAATGGTCCCACAATCTCTTTTTGTGAGGGGGAATAATGCCCCAAACTGGCTATGTCCTGGAAGGTGGTGATCTCACTTCTTTGCACATCTAATTTGATTTACTCCTGTTGTGGTGGATTAGCACTGAGTGGACACAACAATCAGGACACTTCTGGTACCCCATGCTGCTGGGAGCTTCCTTGCCCTTGTTACATGGTGATCTTTTCCATGCATTTTGCAGATGTCAAGTTGCCAAAGCAGTTCCCTGGGTTGGTTTGTTCTTTCCCTGCCCCTGGATCCTACTAGTGTTTCAGCATAAAAGGTGGATTTGCAGATCCATCTCTGGGGGAGGGTTTGGCTCCTCAGAGAGCTGTACAAGTCCAGCAAATACAGCCGTGTGGAAATACTTCATTTCCCCCAGATGTAGCCATTCCTTCAGGCTCCCAGCCTGCTTCGAGCCGATTCCCATTTGTGTCCATCTGCAATTTGCTGCAAGTCTTTTGTTGCCAAGTATTTTTTGACTGCATACAAACAGAAGGTCCCTGGAAACTATCTGAATTGATCTAATGGAAATCTGAAGACTGTGGCAATGAAAAGCCCAGTTATATGGCAGTGACAGGTTTTCTGTGCATAAAAAGCTTGTGACTAAAAGTCCAATACTTTGTAGACTGCAGAAGTGGGAGCTTTATATCATTTCCAGCTCACTAATAGTGTTGCCAACTCTCATGATTTTATCATGAGACTCATGATATTCTTCTTAAAAGCTTAGTTTCTGAAGCCAGGCAATTACATGAGAATCTTTCTCTCTCTCTTTTTTTAACATTCTTTTCTTAGCAGCAAGTTTCTAGCCATGATGCTTCCAAGAGGGAAAAAAAGGAGGAAAGAAGGAGAAAAAAAAAAAAAACCAAACCAAACAAAACAGAGAAAGCTTTAAAAGATGAGCAAGGTTTGTCCTGAAGACTCAAAAACACCAAGAATGCAAACTAAAAGAGGTACATAGATATTACTGCTTGCTTGTTTCTTTTTAATCTTGTGGGCTTTTTTAAAGTTAGCCTTATGTCCAACTTATGATTTTTGAATGCCTGGGATTGGCAACTCTATTTTGACAGACCTAATGCCTATGTGTAGCACTGGAAGTCCTGTTATGGCATTATTTTTAGAAAAGCTATTTTAGCTCATTTGGCACATTCTTTAGAGCTTCATCTACCTCGTGTAGTTAGACTCATGGGGCCAGATCCTTTGCTGGAGCAAATTAGAGCAAGACCTGTGATTTAAACCATCTGGAGATCTAGCTCATGGTGCAGTCATCTGGCTTTGCTGGCAAAGGGATACAAAATATAGTCCCAATAATATTTTTAAAAACTCCATAAACTGTGCCTAAAATAGTCTTCCGTCACTCTGGAACAGATGTGGTATATACAGAGAACACAGGATGGAAAGCTTCTGAGAATTTTCTTGCTGCTTTTGTGAGTGCATCCACATGGCTCACTCCATCAGATCTGCCTGTCATGGGTTTTGTACTCCCCCCATGCACTGCACCACAACTGAGCTGCTGCTTAAGCATGTCTGCACTGGGTGCTGTAAAATCATCTTCACAAATGTCATTTCCATACAGAGAGATACCCACTGTGCTTCCTTCTCTTCATAACCTTTTACCCATTGCACTGGAACCGTGTAGCTTAGCGTGAATGAAGGAGCCCCTCAGAGAGCAGCTCACATGGAAATTTCTTTGTGCTGGGCTCCCAAAACCCTCTGAGGTCAGACAAGGTCAGTGCCACTCAGGAGTTGGATACCTCAAGGACCACAGAGGAGCTGCAGGAAGTGGTCTTGGTGACTCAGCTGAGGGCAATCCTCCTGCTGGGTCAGCATTGAGACGATGCCCAGCATAATGTGAGAAAGCAATGTTTGCTTGGACATCCTTCAGATAAAGTGCAAGGTGGGATCTCTGACCATTTGTTTTCAAAAGATCTTACAAACCATTTTGTAGGAACAAAAATTGGCATACCCTTTCAGGAGACATAAGTAGCCAAAGAAATCCGATAGCTAATTCAAACCTAGGAAAATGGATTTTAAAAAAAGATTTGCAGCTTGTTTCCAGCTCTTTTTCCAGATGTTCTACTGTAAAAGTCCCTACAGCACCGTGCAGACCTCCTGAATGTCACTAAACCCTTTCCCTTTGCTGGCAGCACTTCATGAGGCTGAGCTCCCCTTGCTGAGCTGTTACCAGTGTTGACTGGAGTTGTTTAAAGCTGCTCTTCTATTTCAGTTTCTGTGACTGTGTTATTGGCACTGCACTTAGAAGTGCGTGAGCCCTCTCCTGCTATTCAGTGATTCCAGTGGCAATTGCTGGGAAAATTAAACATCAATTCTCAGAGTCTCTGCTGTACCTCCTGCTCACTGTTCCCAGTTGCTTTGTGAAAGCTGACTGTTTCACAGCACACAGGAGCTCGTTTCAAAGGTGGTGGTGGGAAGGAGGCCACAGCCCAGCAGCTCAGTTGCAAATTGTGCAATTCTTGAACCACACTTGGGGCTGGAGCTCTTTGCTCCCAGCAAAGCATTGTATCTAGGATGGCCCATTTCCTCAGGGACTGTACCCATGCAAGGCCCAGGGCTCACTGTGGTCTTCTGAACTGCTGGGTTTGTTTATTGTGGGCTTTCTCGTAGTTCTGCTTGCGTCACTCCTTGATTGAGTTATTCTCCTACAATACAGTTTGAGCTTTCCACCATTGGACTACAGGGTGTGCGCTGTCTCAGGTTACATCAGCTCCAGCCTTGTTCTGTGTTTGCTTTGTACTTTTCTCTGGACTCATCCAGAAGCTGATTGAATAACTTTGTCCTGGGCAGTTAATTCTTTAGAAAAGCTGGAGAAAAAGGGCATTGGCTAGAGAGCATTTGGAAAGGAACTGAGGTGGGCTTGCTTAACATGAGGGACCTAACCCAGGCTGGTGGAAAGTGCTCTGCTGTAATATTTTGTAGATTCACCCTCTTTTTGTCATGGTCTTCCAAAGTGTCGCACAGTTCAGACTCCAGCTGTGATGTTCTGTGAAAGTTAAGGAAAAGGCTGGGCAAAGACAATCCTTCAGGGTGTACCTGATTACTTTTACCATGATTTATTCTTCTGTGGTCAGAAGGGGAAAATGTAATTTAGTGGTGTAAGAAAATGTTGACTGAATTAAGTGTGTTCACTTCAGAGCAATATGGTTTTTGGACAGTTTGGGGAGAGTGTCTTGAGAGAAGTCTTAGGATGTAACAAACTGTTGGGCTGCACCAGGATCCCATGGGTTACCATGCCAATTCTGGGGGACCCTGCTTTTCCTTAGGGGTGCTGCAACCAAATAACAGAAGGACTTTTAACAGTATTCTTTCTGATATTTGGAATATATTCATAAATTGGGGCTACTGGGCTGTATTCAGTGTTTGTCAACTACTTTAGAGGATCTCTGAAGAGAGGACTGTTCTTTGCACTGATTAGAATCTGCATGGTCAGCATGGATGTGTTCATGCCATGAGCTCCTGGCTGGGGGAAGCTCTGCTCTCCCTGGGGCTGCCTGGGTGAGTCATTCCCACCATGTTACATTTAGCATTTGGATTATGTCATATCAGCTCTGCCAGCTGGAATTGAGAAATTTGCAGTGATACCAGAAGATTAATTGTCCTATTAAGAGGTCATATTATCAAAAGAAATGGATTTAAAGAACCAGATTTACCCCACATTTTTATATCAACATAATACAATGGGGGTATTTTCCTCTGTGTTTTGTGCCAAATAATTATTTGATTGCTGATCCTGGGGACATCAAAGATTAATAAACTACACATTAGTAGCATAACCTCTCTTCTTGTGTGTAAAATTGCTACTAGTATATTCTCTAGGATTTGTTCATTCCAAATTTTAGGGATGGAGTTTATTTTGGCTTGACTTGTGTGTTAGTATAAATACTGTAATTTTCATCCTGTTTTGGAAAACTTTATTTGAATCCATACATCAGAAACAATGGATTTAAATGAATGGATGGTTAGGAGGCAGTAAAATTTAATTTCAGAATTTTGGTGAAAGTTGATATGGTCCTTGCTAGCTACCTTCTGCTGATGCCATTGTTCTGTAAATATATTAACAGATCTAAATTGTCTTGGATAATTAAATAGCTTCCGCATTTAAGAGAAAGACATTAACGCTGTAGTGTGATTGCAGTGTAGAGAAGTTGCATGTTTATCCTGCATATGGTTATGTGACCTAGTGTATATATTACATTCCACTGAGGACTTTATCCCATCTGCTTAGCCCATGAGACACACACAGATCACCTCCTGTGTGTAAAGACAGTGGGATCTAGGCTGTTTTGGAAATGTTTGGGATGTTTCCAAGAAACTGTGTTTTCCGGAAGAAAAAAATCATATTAGTATTATAGAGCTCCCTTTCTGTGCATATTATCCTAAAAACCAGTAAAAGAGAGAGAGGTGCTTTAATTCTGTGGAAAGGTTTGATGCTGTGTGCGTTTCAATGGAAATAACTTTTGTCTCTGTAGATGTGTAGCTTTACAGCATCGGTCCCCTAAGTATATGTAAAATGTATTCTGCTGGTAAACCACTTCTTGTGTAGTCAATATGCATATTTATTGGTAAAACATATGCACACTGTCATCTGTCCAATGTTTTACGTGTTACCCGATTTCAAATGAATAGAATAAAACAACTGCATTAGGCTGCAGTATATTGGTAAAAAATATTTATTCTCATCACAGGAAGCTCTGAAGCTCACGAGTGACTGTGGTTCCTAACACCGAGCCCAATTAAATAGGGTTTAGAATCTTGCCACGGTGGCAGTTTGGGTTGTGTTCCCTCCATGCAGAGCACAAAGTAACACATTAAGTTCAGCAGTGAATCCAGAGAAAAGGGGCATCCAAGCATTAATCATTCATTGCAAGGCTTCATGAAAGAAATCGCAGTGAAAACAAAAGCAGGAAACTCAACTATTCTGAGAAGCACTTTGAGATAGCACTAGTTTCAGCTGCCAGGTGTTTGCACTATCAATCAAAATATATTTATTTATCGGTTGAATCACACATTAAAACTCCCGGCTATGCAGAGTAAGAGGCAGAAAAGAAATATTGAATGTATACATACAAAAATACTGAAGCCTACACTTTCCAGAAATAATACATAAATGTCATTTGCTGACAGAAAAACAGATTGTTGTAAAAGGAACTCCAGCAATGACCTGACATCAGAATCACAATTTCCTGTGTCACAGGTTAGTGAGAAATTGCTTCTTTACAGCCTAACAATTCAAGGAATAATGACCTAACATTGTTCCACTGTGAATTGGGGCCAAGATATATATTTTTGCAGGTAGCAACAAATAAGAACAAACCTTTCAAAGAACTAGAATACATAAATCCTAAAGCACACCAGAGAATTCAGCAGTTTTGACATAAGCAATCTATAAACAATATAACCAATTTGAAATATATTAGCTATGATTGCAAATGTTCCTTGTCTCTTCAGCAAAACTGGGCTGGACCTCTGTGGGCAGTACATGGAGAGCTGTCATTTAGGGATTTGGGGTACTTCTGATTCTAGATGTTTGTGCCAGTGATTTATTCAACAAATGTAATGGAAATTCACATTGGCTTGATAGAGTTTTCAGACACCTCCTGCTGTTCAGCCAGCATGTTTCATGTATCTGTGTCCGCATTCTTTGCTCATCACTGAAAGATGTTAGTCAAGATTTACAGTAAAGGATGGGTATTTTGGATGCTTGACTTGAGATAACTCACAGACAAACTCATTTCTGAAGAAGGCAGGCTACCCCTGAAAATCTGAGTACTGAAAAATTTGACCCCTTTCCAGAACTCTTAGTATTTATACAACTTTGGCTGTTGTTCTGCCTGGAGGTGTTATCTGGAGAAAGGGGCTCTTAGTACACAAGAACTCTGAGATGTCAGTGATGTGGTCATATTCTTATTTCTAATCCTTTGATTCCTTTACAGCCTCCTAAAACTAGGACTAGCACAAGAGTTCAGGCTTTTGCTGAAATGCCATCCAGCATGGTGGATTTGTAATTCCTCCAAAAGACTTAGAAAAAAATTATTTACAAAAGTAAGTAAGAGGAGATCATTTTGAATGCTTTATATACCCTTAAAGTCAGGGCAGAATAAAGCAGACTGAGCTCTGGCAAAGGATTTCTTTGTGAGACAGCATTATCTAGTAGCCTGAATTTGGGTCTATGAATTGGGATTTCCTTTCCAGCTGTATCAGGGATTCTTTATCTGGCCCTGGATTAGATAAGCATTAGAGATCCTAATTAATGGTTATACAACTATGAAGTTTAAATGGATTAAGGTTTTTTTGGCTGGGGGAAAGCACAAACTTTTATTACAGACACTGGCCACAGTAGATAATGTTTCAGCAGTCCAACATGAGGGCAAATCAGTGCAAATTATTCATCAGTATATATACGCTGTATATGCAATATGGTATAATGTGTACAGCACCAGGTTATATGTTTTGTACTGACAAGGATTTCTATTTTCCTGCAAAACCTAACAAATTTTCTCTTCCTGGAGTAGAATGAAAAGTCTTCTTGTTAGTTTTCCCTCATGAAATATAAATATAGCTTCCAACAAATCTCATTGACTTTATATCAATGCCCGAGTTTTGCTTTCTGTTCATTGCCAAATCCGGTTGTTTGCAGTTCTTCATACAATGCCATTTACAGGTATCCCAGTTACTATTCTGTGCATTCCTGTGCCTGCTCTCTTCCCTTCCTCCCTATAAGGAGACAGCAGATTTCAAGTAACCCAATCAACCCCAGGCAAGAGAATTGTTATCTGGGTTCTCATCAAATCAAGCATTTTGCTGGGGACAGATGAAGCCCAAAGGAGCCCTGCAAGGCTGCTGAGCTGCCCTGCTCGCTCCTCGACCCTCTCCAGGCAGGCAGAGCCCTGTAGCCCATCTCCGGGCTGGCAGAGGGGGCTGCAGTTAGAGGGACAGGGAGAAGAGGAATAAAGAATGCAAAAGATTATGAGAAAAGACCATCCCTCAGAAGTTGTGCATTTTGTTTTCACATCTGTGCCAAAGAGCAGTGCTTCTGCAGGGTCACTTGTTTTCCTTTCCCCACATAAGCAAAATGCACTGCTGCTTTTCTACAGCTGGAAATGCTGTGAGAGGCATAACTTATCCCTGAGCTTTTCATATTAAACTTCCTGTAGTTTGAGCTTGGAGTTGCCAGTCCTAGAGCAAATTGTGCTTCCTTTTTCAGACCTGAGTGAGAAGGGACCTCTCACCATGGGCTGGCAAGAGCAGAAACTTCTTGACAACCATGCACCCATGATGGACTCTGTGCACAGAAGAAGCTTCTGCCCTTCTGCTAGGACAGGTAAGGATGGTGTGTGTATCCCTAGTCCGTTGTGAATGCCCGTTCAAATGGTTTGCTTATCATTTTACAAGCAGAAATTTCCATGTATATAGTCATGTGAATAAGGTCTTGTTTTAGCAGGGCATTTCGATTTGAAGTTGAATAAGATCTTGCATGCTCTCTGAAATGATAGGCAGGCTTCCAGGCCAGTTTTGCAGTAAATAGAAGTACCACCTTCTTTGCTGATATAGCATAGAAGTATCATTTTGTAATCACAGAAAACCCTTAGAAGAGTTTATGGTATTAGTTCAATATTCATGATCTAATACAGATTAAGCCTGGCAAAAATGGATCCTTCCCATGCAGCAAAACTCCCAATCTCCCCAAAACCAAACCAATGCAAAAACCAAACAAAACGAAAGCAGCAACTATCAGGTAATTAGCATGGAAGTTATAATTTGAATATACTTTGGAGAGAGGGAAAAATAAAATAAGGTTTAATCAAAATGCAGAATGAAGGAAGATGGCACCTGCCTTGAGAAATTTAACACTGAAGCTTTAAACAAGAGGCAACACATACATGGAGGCAGATAGGAATCAGAGCTGCATAACATCCCCATGAGTATTGTCTCATTGTCTACCCACAGTTACAATTTCCCCCAGGTAACAGGGCAACTTTAAAAAAAGAAAGGAATTTACTGCACCAAAAAATCTCTCCTGTTTTCTTAATAAAATTCTGAGCCAGCATTGCACATGACATTGTTAATTCATTAAATATCATTGTGATTAATTACATTCGATAGATATGAGATGCATTCAGGTTCAGTGCAACTTCATTGACCCCAGAGCTGGTACAGCTGTTTAAATCAGGGCAAAACTGGTCATGTACTACTTCCCACTTGGACTTAAACCAGACATCACAGAGATATGAGTTGCATGAAACATGGTTTAGGCTTCTATCTCCTAGTGATCATCCCACAGGTAATTATTTTCTACATTCTAAAAGAGAAGCATATTTAAATATGATTTTTTTCCCTGGTAGCTTCTATGTGTGAGTATTCTTTGGAATACTCAAATGGGCCTTTTAATTTATCATAAGAATTTATGAAGATTTATAGAAATAAATTCTATAGACACGAATAGAAAAGAGTGGAGCATTCCCCATTGGTTTTTCAACAATTTTCTTTTAAGATGTACTTTAATAAAGAATTACAGTTCTTTTCAGATCTATATCAAACATTTTAACAGCCACATTTGTGCTTTTTGAGGCTAGTTTAACTTCCAGATTCCTTCCATTGACCTAACAGAAATGGGACAGATCCCAGATTAGCAATCCTGGACCTGGTGGTATGTCAATCTTTTATCATTGTGAGAGGGGGTTTTTTTTGAATTGTGGTTAAAAAACCCTCTTTCCTTAGTCCTGAACATTTTGGAATGTATCTTCTATATCCACATGATCGTGCTACAGGAAGATATAGTAAGTGCACGTTGTCATATATCTTTACATCCCTACTTGGTTTCATCCCTATCAAGTTGTACAAGAGCAGGAGGGAAGACCAGAGGGAAGGTTTGCACTTTGACCCGTTGTTCATATTTTGGTTCTTTTATGTGTACCAAATGTCAGTCATCCTGTCGTCTATTTAATCTCGGACACCTATGGAAGATTAAGAGAGGGCAGTTCAATGAGCAGAGCAGGAGAGGGAAGGATAGACGAGCTACAGCAGGCAGATAATGTAAAAGCCAACTCAAAGTTCTCAAAAAACTCCAGCCGTCGCCAGCCGTCATCCTTCAGACAAAAAGGAGGAGTTTCCATTCAGGCTTAAAAATCTCCATCTTCTAAAGGACTGACGTGAGAATTCTCGAAGGGAAAACTGTCCTTCTTTACATAACTCTGAATTAATCCTTTAATTCTTCCTTATTTTGATTTTAAATATGTATTTGGCCAACAGTATGGATGAACACATGTTTATAACTGTGCAGCAAGAATTTAGAACATATTTAGTGTTAATGTTTTGCCAGCTTGTTGTTTTGATCCATCCAAAACCCCATTATTCTAACCTATCTCACAAGCTGCCGGGTCATCTTTCCCAAGTAAAGTAACCTGGGAATAAAAGTGGGCTTTGTTTTTTGGAGATCAAAGACTTTTTTTGATCCTTCTTTTGGTAACCAAAGCCCCCTCACCCTTGCATGGTGCTCATAGTAGTAGGTGCAATGAAACTCCTTTCAGCACAAAATTCTCCACTTGGATGGGGTAAGGTTGTGTTGCTGTGCCAGCATCGACTGCATGTGTACCATGGAGAGAGGAGGGAATTTCTTTGGATAAAACAGTGAGAGCATATTAACGTAAAACTTTGGCAAAAAAAGAAATTTGCAATATTGGTGGTCGGCAAAATAACTTGCCTCACAGTCCTTTGTAGGCTATCTGAACGGAATAAATGGGATTTGGGAGTGCATGGTGAGCCAGTTGTCACCCTTAGATATCAGCCTTCTAATGATAACCAAAAAAGAAGGGAAA